>NMRB01000204.1:439756-494886 GCA_002633025.1 Notospermus geniculatus
TCAAAGAGAGGCTACTAAAATACTCAATAAACACAGTTGTGAATGAAATGGTCCATGGACCATGTGCTCACCTGTGGGTGAATGTACCAGAAGAATAGATGACAACTGTGTTTTCGGTTTTAGCCACCTAGTGGCCAAGCCAAGAATCGAATTGGGCCGAAACTTGGATTCGCTGGTCATCTGACCTAGGGGAATATAGTTTCAGGTCAATAGCCCCTGTGGCCACGAAACGTGCATCCTAACGGCAAAATAAAAAATGTTTTAATGATAAAACCACGACTTCAGCCACAAACTGTTGATTTACGTATACATGTATACCAGAACTCTCAACCGTACATAGACATGCTAAACGATGTTCATTAATCGAATTCGATGTCAAACAAGAATATGACCATGATAAAACTGACAACTTTGTAAACTTCACAAAATTTCCACATATTTCATCATGGTAAAGTGAGGCGATATTTCTTAATAGAACACAGATTGCCCTTTGCGTGATCATCCCCCGGATAATGGTTTTCATCATTCCTATTTGTTTCCATCACACCCAGAAACATCTAATTCTGCTGCTATCCAAATTGACATTTCTGTACTTTAGACGATAACAATATGAAATGTATCTTCATTGTTACACTGTTAGGGAAGGCAGTGTGGGCGAGGGAATCAGTAGTTGACGCCTTTATCGACAAAATGGATCACTTCTTTTTGTGTTTCGTAATTGTTTGTCGGAAACTAGAAATAGCAATAAACCATTAGCGAAATTCCATAGTTTATGAATGCAAATTGCTACCAGTATATGCCTTAGAAGACATCACAGATCATTTGTACATGTACCACAGCAAATACACAACTACCGTGTGATCGTCATCATCACCACAGTTGGGTGTTTGTGAATATTTTCTTGCCATCATCAATGATATTGATACCTCTCTCTATTCATAGCCATTTTCCAGTAATAACGAAAAAAATCACAAGAATCCAGCACATGGACGTACATGATTTAGATCTGACGACCTTCACTCGAAACTCCCTATCAAAACGTTATGTTAGAACTTAATTTTCTTTTGAGATCCGTGGTTAGGCATCAGTATCTGATGAAACAGTGGTAAACCCATTATTATTTCTTTTTATTCCAAGGTTATAGTTTGTGATGAGCATGAATTCAACACCATGAGTCTTAGAGAGAAGGCAAGCAAATGAAATATAGGTTACGTGTGAAAGGAATGGGAAGGGAACCATTTAGAACTTCTGGTTCGTGAGTTCTATCACGTCTGAGGTTGACTGTTCGTCATCACGCACACATAATTGATGTGAGGAAGAGACTATTTAAAAATACTGGCTCGCAACAGTTTCCCTACTTTCACGTTCGACATTTTAAATCACCGTATGTTGTGCACATACAGTGTACATGTACATAATTTTACATGCAACTATAATGTAATTTGACACTCAGCTTCAATTCAGCTGTGATTTCCCACAAAATTTTCACAGATAAATTGGATCTGTGAACAAGAGGATTTGCAGCAGAATTTACTGACAACTGCGGTAGAAATAAGACGAAGTTCTATCGCAAAAGGAAAAACATACAAATATTCACAATATGAAAAAAAATGGCAGTGTTTCAAAGCAGCAATATCGGCATTACTTTATTGGAGACTTGTAGAGTATATGACAGCTTAATTGACTTGTCAGACGTAATTAAAATTTTTAATGAATTGCCGTCAAGTTCGACTCTAGTGTAGATACAGTAAGCAGTCTAACACGAGTGTGAAGTGAGCAAGTTTGATATATTTTAACCCATTTACAATTTATTGCTTCACACGTAATAATGTACATGTGGTAGGCGTATAGTGTTTTGAGTACCACAGACATCAGGGGATTGCGTGTCGATGAAATTTCACAAAACTTGGCTCATTACATACATGTAACTCACTCAAGACGAGTATTAAATTTTTCACCAAAAACGTTAACCCACAAAATCACATTACATGTATATTACCAATGACATGCCACATACAAGTGCTTCAGCTCAAAGGAAGTAGTTTCATCAAACGAGCACAACTACTTTATCAGGGTGACTAGACAAGTGCTTTACATACTCAATGTATGGAAGAAATGATTGTCCATGGATTTGAGCCTTATTACCAACTGGCAGAAATAATGACAAAATATAATTGACACGTATCAGTGTATTGTCCATCAACAATGTGCTTCTTTGTTCACGAACGTATAATTCTACTGAAGTGCTTTCCTTTCCAACTATTATTAAATGATTATTACAAACTCACAAGTTTTTCTGCATGAAAATGGAAAATAAATTGTTCTTTCTAAGTTGCTGACTCACAATACCAGTGCTTCATGATTCATGAGAAGTACTTATCACCCAGACAAAGTGCTTCATGATTCACTATAGTACTTCTTGCAACTGAATCTTCATTCATCATCTGACACTTGACCTACTTCTTCCTCCAACTGATGTATTACTCTAGGATTAATTGTCCTTTCTTTACTCTACACTTCACCCATGATGTTTTTAGCTGCAGGCGACAATTTCTCTTGGCAGTACTTGACTGTTTTATAAGGATTAGGTTAACACTCTGAGTGTTTTGAGGGGAATGTGTACATTATCCAGGAATGAATAATGGGAAATAGCATCAGAAATTCAGTCAGTGGTTATGATCAACATATAGTTGGTCCGTGAAGATTTGCCCAATCAGACAGGGTAGTACCAATAGAAATGGTCAGCAGTACCAATCTCTTGTGCCTTTCCAATTTGTCAGTCAATGGCAAATCTCAGTTTCAAATCATCTACATCTTAAAATCTAGGAGACAACACAATTTCATAATCAGATCAGCCATAATCCAGTCCATCAGTCCAATGGCATCAGCTTATTTTGAACATATTTCCCCAAAGCGGATTTCAACCATATGGTATATGAATTGAAATATAGAGATACTGGCTTTCCAATCACATCATATATACTAGTAGGTGGGGATCTAGGAAACAATTTATTTCAATACAATGAATGGCTGGGTTTTTATTCTAATCAGATTTCGTTCTGTCTCATCTAAATCTCTAACATCAGGCTAATAAAGGTGTTCAGGCAGTTGCAGTTCATTCGAATAATCAATTTTCATAAAATCTCGGCTTATCTTCCATCCTACTTAAAATAATATGTCTGTCTTTCATTCAAAATGAGTAATGAGAATTTTGACTGCATAGAAAAGGTTTCCAATCTATCAGACAGCATACATGTGACTAATCCAGTTCTATTCCAGAACAGGCGGTATCTTGGAAAGCAAACAATTTTGTAACAGTAGCCATTTAATTCATCTGGGGGAATTTTATGAAGTAGTATATTAAAACGAATATCTACTGTGAAGCTATTTTATCACTTTTTCTTCAAATATTTACAACCTTCAGTACAAGTGGAGTACATCACCCTGAAATATGGCAAATGTAATGGCGGTATGCATATAGCCAGGAGATTCAGAGATTCAATCTGATCACCACATATATTAGAATATTATCCCCACCACGCTATCATGGTTCATTTCAGATCTACCAGTCTTGAAGTCAGTGGTTCCATCTATCAACTGGAAAGTCGGTTCTCAACATGAGATTCCTCTAGCGATAGACTAAGAAACTACACAACGACCATGAATGGTATATTGACTACAGAATGTGCTACATACATGTACTACAAAACATGTATTGCGAGTGAGTGCTGTTATTTCCTATGAATGCTTCCTATCAGAACAGCCAAAAATTAAATACGGTAATGTATCACATTTGTTTTCCTTGGTTGGTTCCAGGTTGCATGTAGGCCTACATGTATATTTTCTAAACAGCGTAGCGAGATACGCTGCTGGACATCCACGGCGTGCGAAATTGCAGTGAAAAGAACAAATAGAAACATGGCTTCAGCGACAAAACAAAACAAGAGCAACGCAGAGCGTGGCATATGCCCCCGACTGGTATAGTGTTGTTTGTGGCCATGGCCCAGATGGTACACTTGGGGGAAGCGTTGTGCTGGTCATTAAAAGGAACCTTCCCCTCACAGAGACGAACACTAAAAAAATTCAGGTTGATGATCAGTATACATGTACATGTAGGTGCCATCCTGGATGTGCGGTGGAGGTTGCCATTGACAGTTAAACCTTCCCCTCATAGCGACAAACCTGCACCAAAAATTTTAGATTGATCGCTCAGCGTTTTCAAGTTCACTGCAGAAATGGAATTAAAAATGGCCACCATCTTGGATGGTCAGCGGTGTTGGTCATCGATAGGAACCTTCCCCTCCTAGAGATAAACCCTCACAAAAATATCAGGTTAATCAGTCAAAGTGTTCTCAAGTTAACTGACGGAAACCGATCTCGAGATGGCCACCATAGCCGCCATCTTGGATGGGCGGCGGAGCTGGTCATCGAAAGGAACCTTCCCCTCATAGAGACCAACCCTCACAAAAAAATTCTGGTTGATCGGTCAAAGCGTTCTCAAATTAATCGACGGAAACCAATTCCATGATGGCCATCACAGCCGCCATCTTGGATGGGCGGCGGAGCTGGTCGTTGAAAGGAACCTTCCCCTGATAGAGTCTAACCCTCACAAAAAAATTTAGGTTGATTGTGCAAAGCGTTCTCAAGTTAATCGACGGAAACCAATGACAATCATCATCATGGAGAATCGCTATCATCATCATGCAGAATCGCCATCATCATGGAGAATCGCCATCATCATCATGCAGAATGGCCATCATCATCATGGAGAATCGCCATCATCATGGAGAATCGCCATCATCATCATGGAGAATCGCCATCATCATCATGGAGAATCGCCATCATAATCATGGAGAATCGCCATCATCATCATGGAGAATCGCCATCATCATGCAGAATCGCCATCATCATGGAGAATCGCAATCATCATCATGGAGAATCGCCATCATCAAATGTTAACGGACACCGACACCGACGCACAGGCCACGACATAATGCCCCCGACCTTCGGAGGTCGGGGGCATAAAAACTATAAAACTATAAAATTTCAAGCTTTATTGGCGTCGGATGGCACCAGTAATCAAATGGGTTATGTGTTGTATACGTATCTACAGCTCTCGAAACATTTGCCGCGATACAGGAATTACTTTTTGAGTTATCCTGCTGAAACCACGGACTGGGTGGAGAAAGAGAGAGAAATTCAGTAAAAACAAGGAAAACCACCCCATCGACTGCTAAACCACAGACTGGATAGAGAGAGAGAGAGAAAAGTTAGTAAAACCAAGGAACGCCGCCTATCTGCTGTGAGGTGAGGCGGTCTTAATAATACCTTCAAAAGGATTACGGCATATGCGCAGATTACCAATAGAACATTTTAGTTCATCAAAGATAACCAGATGTCATCAGAGGCAAATGATGGCCTGCTGAAGCATCAAGTGGTTGGTGCTTTTTAGTACATCCTCTTATCAACAGATGGCACTTTCATCTAGGCCAGTTCACCGTTCAAGTGAACCATGGACTCGATGGAAGGTGTGTGCCTATTTGTCGAAGTCGGCATGGGCAACGTCAGATGATGTGCAATCGTACTAACTTTTGGCCCGGGCTTTTCGCATTTCAAAGGGTTACATCATGATGTGACGTCGTGCTATCCCATAATTTTTGGCATTGCAAAGGGAGTTGCTGCGTTGTTCAAATGTTCATTGGTCGAACTTATTACCAAGTCAGAGAATTGGGGTGATGAAGAAAAACATATGGGGGGGGGGGGGTAGCAACAATGGCAGACATCATCTCCCAACATGGGAAGGGAAGTGACGTTCAGTCCAACTGCAAAATGGGTAACACACAAGAATGACACCAAAACTGACACCAACTAGAACTGTGAAATTTGCTTGACAGCAAATTTGATGGTCCCTACATCAGAAAATGGAAATTGAATGAAGAAAGGGCAAGGAGGGGTATGACTCTGTGGCACAGCAGTCAGGGAGGGGAGGGGCAGAGGCCTGCCTTCAGAGACCAGAGGAAGGGCAAAGTGGTGGAGACGGAGACGGATCCACCATTCGTGCCTGAACCAAACGAAAAACAAACAAACCAAGGGAAATATCGAAGCTCATCAGTTAAGAATAAAAACCTCTTCAAATTCACTAATAAAGTCATTTTTTGAAACTATCTAACATTTCAGACCTGGATACAAATATTGACTACTCGATGGTACTGCTTGATTTTGAGGTCATTGAGTAGTTTTCTTGGAATCGTGTTCAATTGAATGTGGAAGAAGATAGACAGAGAGAAAGAAATAATAAAAAATTTCCTACCTACCCAGTGATAAAGATGGTCCCTACATTGACAATGTGGGACCATAATTACCAAACAAGAAGGTGAAACATGACCTACCTCCAATGATAATTTCACCTTCACCAGGAGATTGTGCCATTTTGATACTGCTCATGTTCGTGGGGTGATGAATTTCAGTAGATCACATCCGCTTGGTTGTCATGCCTGCAAGGAAAGACACAAGGAAGGTTTACAATAACAGCAGATCACCTTCAGCATCATCATGCAATGTTCCCCTGTTGTAGTACCAAAGGCATTCTGAATGATTCACACACAGTGTACAATTTACTTTGTCCATAGTTGTTCTCAACTAAAACCTTAATGAATATAAATTTACAAAGCAGAAATCCATCAGTCAGACATGGTGCCAAATCCAACTGAAATCTGAATAGAGACTAGACTCAGCTTCTTCACTTGTGATGCAGACTGGAAACCAGAAGAAGTTCACCAGCACTTTAGCCATCCCTGGCCTCGGTATCCTAGCGACAACTGGAATGTCCACCATTTGCCTGTAAAATGATCCCAATTTACCTCATCATCGCCGGGTTCCCGATGACGCACGGAAAAATGACCGTTCACGGATTATTGCTGAGGGCTACCTTGAGGCCAAGAGGCCTGTACCTCTGTAGAGGTACAGGCCTCTTTATAATGACACATGGAAATATGAGCGGAAAGGGCTTACTGCTGGAGTTATCGTTACGAACAACAGAGGTAGGCCTTTTTTTAATGACACATGGAAAGATGACCGACGAGAGCTTATTGCAGGAGTTATCGTTACGACAGAGGTAGAGGCCTCTTTTTAATGTTACATGGAAAGATGACCGACGAGAGCTTATTGCTGAGAGTTATCGTTACGACAGAGGTAGGTACAGGCCTCTTTTTAATGACACATGGAAAGATGACCGCTCACGGACTATTGCTGAGGGTTATCTTGAGGACAGAGGTCCAGGCGTCCTTTAAAATATTTTTCCAGATAAAATATGGCAAGATATGCAGGCCTCGATATTTTTTTCAGGTGACACATGCACCAAGTGATCCCTTGCTGAGAGTTCTTGGGGTGTCTTTATATCCTGATTCAAGGTTCGAGATAATGTAATAGATAACCCATACTTTCATAATCATTGCAAATCCAACACAAAATACGATTAACATTGACCAATATAACAATTTTCAGCTATAAATTGTCATTTGCCACCCTCCTCATAGAGCAACCATACAAATAACTTAGCAATTATTGAAGACCCTCACTGGACCAAAGTATCCATTTTCCCTTTTAACATAAATTCTTTATTTACTGATTGTCTAAAATATTCATGGTAATGCACCAATTACATAGCCTGGAAACTAGCATGTGCACAGAGGTCCTTGATCTATCTCCCAAGATATAGAAAAGGATAACTAACCAAGTGGGGTCAAACTACGGCCACCCTTAGCTAACAGAAGGAATAATACCCATTGATTACAGCAATTATGTTCATTTCGCACTGCTAATGGTAGCCTAAGTGTCATCTTCAAACCTTGAGAGTAGAGCAAGGACGACAGTTCATGCGGACAAATAGCCTATGCTGAACAGTAGGAGTAGGTACTCATCAGCATAGAATTCAGTATTTTGAGAACTATGCTGTACATTTTGTCTCTTCGCTAATACATGTAGGTACTGTCGATGAAAGTTTCCTGATAGGTTTCAATTCATGTTCGTTCTGTTCAGGACACCCTCAGGTAGGGTGTCGTAGGTGAACCATTTGTTTTTCTGATACAGGCACAGATTGAGAGAGGGATGTTCATAGTGTTCATAAAAGTGTCATACATTATGCACTAGGGTCTAGTGCATAATTTTAATTTGTCGTCGGGAACAGTGGGCACATATTTTCATATTTGTTCATGGAGTGGTCCAGGCATTCCTTATGATCTCTCTAAAACGTTCCCGTGTGAGCCATGTGAAAGTAATAGCTAGATAATGCTTTCGTAGTACATGTACATTCGTAGTGCATTGCAACGCATGTATGGACTACACAAGCACTATAAGTTCTCTAATGATGACCAATGAATGCAGAGCCGAACAAACGAACAATCGTTATTTGAAGGAGGCATCCCAACCCCAGGGCACCTAAGTTACACTCGTAGCAGTAACTTCATCCAAGTTCTCAGTCATTTGGTCGTCAACTGACGCAGCCCTCCCAGTACCTCTGGTACGGCAGGTCAGACATGAACAACATTATAGCCCAAGACATTCTCTTCGCTCTCCTGCTTCAATTCAAAGCACCAAAGCACTGATGCTAAATCTTCACCCAGCCCTTAATTACCAGTGTCACGTCAGGCACTTCCACATCAAAGATACAGCCGTTGTCCAGAGGATTGGTGGTCACAAGCAATAATGTCAAGATAGAGTGTATCCTCCAGTCGCCCCTTGGCATACCAATCTCTGAGCACATTTAAAAGGCACTGTGATGTCAGGTCTTGAACTGAAGTACCAGACAAGTCGATGCATATCATATTTCCCTCTGATGCCAAGATCAAAGATCTTATGTGTTCTCCTCAGGGTTCCAAGGGCCAGATATGTAAACATATTCAGGAAGACATGAGGATTTGTCATCTGCCATTTACCAAGAAGGAATCTTGTGTCCAAAGCCAGACGGATCATGCATACCATGAGGAATGGGAGTAGTAGTACAGAAGATTTTGATAGAGGGAAGAAGGAGTAGACTCTAAAACCTAATGGGTATCTACTTCCTAATGCACTACTGAGGTCTAATCTTCTTATATCAAAGATAGACCAGTGGTAAATTAAGGCAGGCAATGAGTATTTTGTGTGTATCCAATGAACAAGCTTCCTTGACATTCATTGCTGGTAAAACTCAGCTCGAGTGAGAAGAATGCAGGATATCTAATGGTATGGAATATGGGTTGTCTTTCTGCTTGCTCGTTGCTTTCTTTAAATTTCTTCATATAGCATTGCTTTTCTCTGCACGCACTACGGTCAAAAATAGACAAAGGTCTTTATCTATTTTTGATACAGTTTGTGCTGGCTTATAGGATCACAGATAGAAACAAGGTATGGAGAGATTGCTCTATCTTCCGATTTCTTGCCAAAATTACAAAAAACCATATGCAACTGGGCTTTAATCGACCACAGATTCACCAGTAGTGAAAGATTGCATCCATTCCGAGAGGAAATCGCCGTTGCTGCCGCGGTCAATATTTTTCTGCGTATTGGTTTTTCGAAGCACACATTGAACTTCATGGATATGACCAAAAATTTATAACGCGAGCCTTATAAATTTTTGATATGACACAAGACTAACAGTGAATTCATAGGTTAGGCAGTATACATGTACATGTATTACTGTTTACGTGTCACCATTGTGTGTATATTACACGTGTACGTGTATAAGTTGAAAAAAAAACAAATATTAATAAAAAATTCATCAAAAATTAGAGGCACGAACCACGCAACCACTGGCCCCAATCCCCAGAAAACCATCATACATTTCCATACGTCGCATACGAAATAGAACAGCTCTGAAGCAAGACGGCAAACCCCCGTGGCGTTCTCGAGCTAGATCAATTTCCCTCTGCAGGACCTCCATTCCACGAGTCAATTGCAGATTTATCACCCAATCAGATATCTAATTCCACTCCCAGCTTTGATGCTGCTTGCTCTTTCAGAAAAATTTTTGCTGATTACTTCTGATTCGATGGATCCAGTGCGTGCAAAAGTCAAAGTTGCAGTTGCTGAATCGAGTTGAAATTATTCAGTGACATTTTCACTCTAATGCGAACGCAGCACTCAAGCATTGATATAGATTTAAAGCCAACCATGCAGTCATTTGGAATTTATAAATGTGCGTCTAGTGATTAAAGTGACTTGGATTCCATTTTTTACGTGCTGCTGCCTTGGAGAATGAACTGACAACAGCTTGTACTGTTGGATGTATCGTAAATCCAATGCATATTGTTTGAAAAATCATAATAAATCATTCAATGATTGCCTGTAGAATCAAACCCTAATGAATGCCATTTTCAGAAGCATGCTGATCTTTAAAGTTTGAGCGTAATCAAACATTCTGATAATTTGAACGATATGATAAGTTGATGGTTTTACTGATATTTCCACAACTGATGACTATAATTCGAGAAACAGTGAGAAAAAGAGAAATTCAGTGGGGAAAACCAAGTAAGACCGCCCACATACTATGAGGTGGGCGGTCATAATCCGAATAGAATCATAATCAACAGGTTCCTCAAAACATGAAAAGGCATATATGTAGAGAATTTCATAAACAGCATCACATTTAAGTTTGGTGTGAGGTCGGGGTGTGTCAAAGCTGCCTGCGAAGTTTGGGATGGGTGACTGCCAGTCACACTTTTGTTACGAATGTGCTTCGCATGTGTGACACTGGAACCACTCTTTCGAAAGCAAACTTTGCAAGGGTTCCAGTTTGATCCTGGATTAAAACACAAATGATTCGATACTGAAAGAGCTGATTATGCCACATACATGTTTGACATTCAGTTCTCAACCCAGTACAAATACTAATATGCATAATGCATCTTTTATGATACACCCTATTGAAAGCACGTGAGCCTTGTCAGGATATTTATGACTCAGATGTTTTTCATTTCATAATCCACAGCGGGATCAGATTTATGATAACGCTATATTTCAAAATAATCCCTGGAGATTTAAAGGGTATATAACTTTTCCGAAGAAGAATACTTATGTAATGGAATATGCATCTGAGAGGGTACCGTCGAGGTATGGGTTACAACATTTGACAATAAATATAGATTTATCAATATATTGATGATTTCTTCCAATTTACCAACAATTGCAGAATATAGATACACTGTAATTGGTAACTTATAAGTGTCAATTTCAGAATGCAAGCCAATTTTCCCTCTGAAGTTAACGCTAACAGCAAATCAACAGACAGGTGTAACAGTAAAGAATGTCCCCCTGTAAAAAGTGTCCGCTTCTATTGTTCAATGACAGATTAAGGTGCATGGCTATAGAAACCAATCACCAGAGATTAGAATGTAACAATAGGATCCTTTGTTCCTGGGACAGTTTTTCCTGGGGTCGGACATTCTTTCCCTTCACACGGCAATGTCCCTTTAAGACCAATAATATGATAACCCATGAATCATGCCATAATCCCGGACCTTGTCACATCTTTTACTGCAAAAAAGTAAAAAAGATGTGCCANGACCGAAACTTGGTGTCATAGGTCATCTGACCTAGGGGTATATATGTACCAAGTTTCAGATCAATAGCTCCAGCGGTTACGAAACGTGCCCTGCTAACGGACGACGACGACGGACGACGACGACGACGGACGACGACGGACGACGGACGCTGACTGACGACTATAGCTCACGGGTGAGCTAACAAAATCATGCTGATCTTGCATGATGGTGTTGCATGTGTAAACTATGCTTGTTGAAGGAGGTTTGTTGAAGGTAAATTGTTGATCAGCAGTGTTGCAGGGAATTTGTTGATTAACCCCAACTGTAGAAGAGTGCACATACTAGAAAGAGACCTGAGAGACAGTTCTTGAAGTGGCCGAGGAAATTTCGTATTGTAATCATATCGCTGTTGACAACAAGAGTATTTTATGGACATTGGATACGGGGCACTGGCAAAGGAATCTGTACACTACTGGTCGATGTAGAGGTCAACAAACTACACTGTGATCGAATATTTGGAGCCAGTCAGATATTGGATGGTGGATTAAGCAATTCCAAATGGGACGTCTCCATCAGTTAAAGCATTCCCTCTGGAACAAAAGCCAGTAAAAACATGCTAACTCACACTGACGCAAGCAACGTTTTGACAGTAATCCATCATCAGATCATTCGAGCTGAAACAAAGTTGATAAAATAAAGAAAAAAATATTGTTGATGAAGCCAGGGGTCAATTTATCAGCACACAACAATGCTTTCTATTTGAGAGACCATGATGAGCCAATTTCTGGGCTGCGTAGTCGTCAAACAAATGCGGTAACATCTATTTGGGTTATTAAGACCGCCCACCTCAAGTAGGTGGGCGGTCTTCCTTCTTTATGCTGAATTTCTCTCTCTCCAACCAATTTGAGGTTCCATATAGAATAGAAATGACAACCCATGCTGATTTGGGTGCTTTTTGGTAGAAACATAGACGTTCGAGATGTCATCCTACTTGTTTTACGGTTTGAAGAGTATACACATAACCTACGAAACATATAACATTATCATCAATTTCTTCATATGTAACCGTTTTTTATCGGGGTCAAATTCTGTTTGATGTGCCAAACTCCATTCTTCTTATGACTCCCACATACAAATTCGGCAACAGCACTAAGAAGGATAAGCCAGGAACTGCTTTAAGGAACTCGGCCCTGGGAATTCATCCTAAAATCATGTTGTCTGCATTATATTCCATTCTGACTAATACTGCTGAAAGAATGTTACACGACGAAAAAGATGTAATTCCACACTAGGGATTGTACATGTCAAGAAACCAATCATATTAGGCACACTTCTCTGACAACTCCGATCCTCCCGTCATGCCCGTCCTGCATTGATCCAGTGTGTCAAGAATCTGACACAAGGAGGAATCAATCTTTTTACACGAAAATACGACTTGCATGCATTCTCGACTTTTCCACAGATGTTCTGTCCTCAAATGTTTCTCAGGGGGCGATATAATGTGTAGTGTTTTTATTGCAGAGCTCAACATTTGGTTTGGAGCAAATATTACATAACCTGTAAGTGTGGTACATGTATATTCTGTACATGAGTTTCGTTTTTCAGGCAACTAACTAATTAAAAACAGAATTCGTACTAGATATTGACTTCGTCAGTCAATGTGAATACCGCACTTGGCCTTTGTGAGAGAGAGAAAACGAAACATGTCCCGCTATAAATAACATTTTCCGAAATAGAGCCATGAAAATAGGATTAAGCCTGTGTCAAACATCAACAAAATAAGATATACATGTAGTCATTTATTGTCATGCTAAATGATTTATTGCCAGAAAATTGAGCAATCTCTTAAATGTGACCCCACTTAACCACCAGCAGCAGCAGTACAGCTCAGTAAAGATAAAATGACCCCAGATCCCAGGATAAGTAACAGTGATGAACAGCTTTTCCTAATCCTTCCACCACTGTCCATCAATATTAAGGCTACCTTGTCGGTCACTAATAAGCCAGAATGTGTTTGCCTTCTATCACATAACAAAGAGAACCATTATCTAGGATTGGCATATCAGAGGGATAGATTGCCTTGACAATGGGAATTAATCTAACAGATAACAAACGGCTCGTATATGATCGACTTTTGGCTCAGGGAGCAAGTCCAGGACAGAAGAGTGTTGACCCACAACAAGTAAAGTGCGACTTGACACGCCTGCTGTTTTATCACCTTCTGTGTTCAACAACCAAAATATGAGGTCTCTCCATTATCTTCTTCTGTAATCAGCAACCAAGTGAAGACGGGAACAATAAACTGAAGACAATTGGTTTTTTTCTCATCTTCTGCGTATAGCAACCAAACTGACATCTCTTCTTTCGTCTACCGTCTTGCTACAGGCGAACTGAAGATCGCCTGTCCTTTTCTGTATCAACTGAGGACAGTGTTGTTGTTGTTTTTCGTCTTTTGTGTGTAGCAGCCAAACTAAGGACGGAAAAATAAACTTAGGACACACTGTTGTTGTATTTCTTCTTTTGTGTGTAGCAGCCAAACTAAGGACGGAAAAATAAACTGAGGACACACTGTTGTTGTTGTTTTTCTTCTTTTGTGTGTAGCAGCCAAACTAAGGACGGAAAAATAAACTGAGGACACACTGTAGTTGTTTTTCTTCTTTTGTGTGTGGCAGCCAAACTAAGGACGGGAAAATAAACTGAGGACACACTGTTGTTGTTTTTCTCCTTTTGTGTGTAGCAGCGAAACTAAGGACGGGAAAATAAACTGAGGACACACTGTTGTTGTTGTTGTTGTTGTTGTTTTTCTTCTTTTGTGTGTGGCAGCCAAACTGCCGGCTCTTCTTCGTCTACCGTCTTGCTACAACTCATCTGCCTCAAATTCAATTGCAATTTACTACTGTATTCTTACGAGGCCAATCAGATAGATTTCAACGTCAGCCAGGGCAACAAGATGCTTCACGTTCATTCTTTATTTGATCTCCACCTTTTTGGAACCTGGCAACATCTTTCCTCGCGTTTATGCGTAATGAATGGTTTTGAAGCGTCGATGATCATGATGATCGTGACTTGTCTTCATATCCCAGCTACATACCGGGTAGATGTCAAGTACTCTCCTGCCGATGGTTCATAACTATCACGTTCCACCTTTTCCTGATAGCTGGTATCTTTGTTGCAGAATTCTCACCTCACCATCCTTTCACTCAGATGCTTGATCGTTTGAAACCAGACACAATCCACACATGACCTGTTGAGGTGATATCAGCCATAACCATACATCATCCGTATTGATTAAGCCACACACTATGTTCTGGGTGTATCACCAGGGGTGACATTACTACCGGGATTTGTCTAGCAGTCGTATCATCAACAAAGGCAGCTAAATCGGGAATCATGATATGCAGAAGAGCTGAACTGGTAACTCTTTTCAAGCATGCTTGCTTCACTGAAGTTTCTTCTCCAAGACATTGGAAAAGGAAGAAAGAGGGTTGTGAGCATTATCCTGCCACCGCTTGTCTTCACAAGATTCAATAAGGGATGCATGTTTAGGACCTCCTGTCTAGCATAAACCAACACGTAGCATTTGAGGCGAGGGCAATTTCCAAAGTTGCTGTTCCAAACTTAGCAAACCAGGAAACTATAGAGAAGTGTAAGTATTAAAAGATTTCTTGTTTGTCGACGGAATGCTAATAAGGCATTTTCAGAGGGGTAGACAATTGGCTGGTCAACGAGAGTGACCATCCGTGAGAGAATCTTTTTTTACTCGTAATCAAGATGGACTTCATCTCATTAATTGGCCAGGTAAATGGTATTTGAATTATCATCATGATGTAAAAGAGAGTAACATTTTTCATCATTCAACAAGGAGATACTTGTTGTTTTCTCTTACTAGTTTTTATCTTTGATCATGCTTCCTGAGAGACTCCGCTGGGAAATTGCCTACGGACACGGTGTAAGATAACGTCCTCCCAAGGCGAAGAAATATTTTTTCCCGAACTCGAAATATGTCTTCCTTTAGATCTAACCTATCTAAGAAATTAATTGGAACAGAAACCACGGTAAAAGGGCGGTAAAAAGTAATAAACCCCAACCCCCTGTAAGGTATATATATTCGAACGGTCATGGTCTCTCTAGCCATAGATTCTAATCCCTCGCTGAACAATAAGTTCGGACTCTGATTCCAGGGGGACTTGGATTCCTTCCACACCGGCACATCCAGTAACTACTGACTAAAAGAACACAGAAGGAAGCCAAAAACGGGGATTCTGAAGGTGGCCTACTTTCATTTTGGCCAACAAGACGCACTCGGTTGACGACAAAAAATAATGTCCTGACGATGAAAGTGCAAGGAAAGTAGAATTATCTACGTGTCGTGCAAAGATTTTTAAGGCAAATGAACAAAGGTGAAATAAGAAGAACAAGAGATTGTCCCCTGGCGAACGACAGATTTATGTCCTCACTTAGCAGCTGTTACCTAAGAAAAACGAAATGTATCTGCTGGGTAACCATAGCAACGCTGACCGAACCAAAGTGGGGATCCAGAGTGTTCTTTCCTTGCGGTAAGGATTAGTGGTTTTCATCACGGTAATTCCTGAGAAAAGGGCAAGTGTAATTTAGACCAAAGACTGATTTCGTAATGGATATTTGATTTCTTCTCAGGAAGCATCCGAATAGGAAGAGTTTTTTCATCATTAAGCAATAGGAGATGGATGTTCTGAGAATAGCCAGTACATCTTAAGTGATCACAGAAAATTACCAATGGGAATTAACTCCTTTTCCTGCGTGTAATGTCATGAAAATAGCCCAGACCCAAAAAACATAGACAACGAAATCCTTCTGGAAAATGGGAAAATATCACTACTTATCATCAAGTCCTAAAAATATCTCTTGTCAATATCTTTGTACAAGCATTAGGCAGCCCAAACATTGTTTACACATAACCCCCCTGAGGTCATAGCATATCGACTGACAATGTCGTTGCATTCACTGCACCACGTCACCTTGGCGCTAAATATCACTGAAGTTAATTAGTATTGATTCGTTAAGAACGACGTAGATTAACTCTGTGAACCTCGGATGCAACAATAAGCCCACATATCACCAAAAGTGTTATACTCAAGTAAAATATGATAAGGCAATGATACCCACCAGAAATTCGCAAAAGTAGAACCAACTGTCCTCCATGTGCCGATGCCAAACCTGGAACAACAAGAAAATAGAACATGGTATTTATTTTAATCTGTATTTTATTGTTTTTTGCTTTACCGTTTTTTGGATAGGCCTACGGAATATATAAAACCGATAATTCAATTTCCCCCTCCTCCCACTAGTTTACATTGCTGGGGTGGATTGAATACGAAATTAAGGTTAAAGACAATTTGTTGCGGGAGAAATCGGACACATTAGGTGGCTGTGAACCCCTATAATACCAAAATGCCATACTTGGAAGTAAAATAGAACCTCCCATTTTGATAGAGAAGGTAAACTGAAATTTCAGATAGACAATCTTCAGACCAACCAACCGGTAGACTACCACCACAGTAATATACCAGCACAATACATCCTTGTGAAAATTATTTTTTCTTCAGTGAGCTAAAAAAATATCATCGCAACAACGTAGCTATGTCCAATATCGGAAACTGGCCCAAGAAAAACCAATGTGTACACCAAATAAACGATAACGAAAGGGTTAACAAAGGGAGTGGTTCCAACATGCAATTTATTGATTAATATAACATAATTAATTAGAGGCATTGAACATGGCAGCGTCACGAGGAAATCTATTATTCTTGCAGCAACTGAAAGTAAAATAACTTCCCATGCCAAACTATGGGCATCGCATAGAAGGTCTATTCAGGGCTTCAACTTCCATGGGTTGGTTCCTGTCTGCTTTTCAATGCTAATTTTTTTCGCTAAGGCTTCGACAAGATAACCATCCTAGAATTTAGAAGGAAAGAAGAGAACACAACACAACAGGAACAGTTGTTTTTACGGTGCAACTTAGTATTCATGATGATTTTTTGTCTCCTACCAACACGACTTTAAACGGGTTCAGCCGTTTACCGATGTACTTTCGGGCGAATTTCTTTTTAATGACACTTAAGGTAATAATTCTACTATGAGCACAAACAAGCATCTGCTGGGTAAATGGCCATTGGTCTGAATGTACCTTAAGGTAAAAATTTTCTTGAACAGTTTATTTCTGCAAGATTGGAAACAACAGCCACACACTGCCTATCACCAGCAATAATGATCCACCTCCGATGTTTCAGTTCCGTACGACGTGTCAGTCTTCGATTTTCATATATCAGTAAAATCTTCTGAATTACGCCCTGGAATCACTTGGAAGCAATCCCCGTCTACATTAGATCCTGCGACACGTGCCGTTGGCACCATTTTCAGTCAATTACCAGGGAATTAATGAGAAATTCGTAAAATGAAATGACATCATCTCTGGGACCAGAACTAATTAGAAATAGCGTGTTGATAATTTTGCCAGGAGCCCTGAATGATGACGTGTGCTCAGTCAGTTGGGAATAACGGGCTTTATAGAGATTCGAATCAATTTGATTGCATCATCGATGAGCAACAGGGGAAACTAGTAGAATACCATGGGTAGCACGTAAACTTGGCGCAAACAGACGAATAGTGCTCAGTTACAGTTGTATCATAAAGGAATCAAACATAAATGTTTAACTGCGAACGATGAAGTAACTGAGGGACACACTTCATGTGTTGCCACCAGATGTCTCTCACTGCCTGAATTTTGGCTTTACGTAATAGGCAGGGGCTTCAACTTTGTTTATGGTAGTGGGGTACATGAACCGGTTAACTTGATGCCTTGAATTCCATTTCTGAGCATAACGGAGCTATTTTCAGCACAATTAGTGTTCCACGTGCAAATGTACGTTAGCCTATTCAAATGTACACAGATAACCCTGCGCTCTCATCGTTCGTGGGGTTCTCATTAATTCAGTCCTTTTGTATCATAAGATCAACTAGTCTGAATTCAACAAAATTTGCANTCCGATACGGTTTCAATTATGACTCAATGAAGTGCAACATCAAAGCTTGTATTTTGAAGCCTACCAAAATACGTGCCAAAGCGAAATGTACAGATCAGGTTTTCAAAATGACTCTTCTGACAGATTTTCCACAAATCCAGGGTAGGTAGGGAATTCTGTTTCAAACTTGTGGCAATTTTCAGCATCCATTTAAAAGCATGTGAGAGAGCCATTTAAAACAACTGTTTCATGTTCATGTGAAAAGCTTGGTGACAGTTGAGTTGTAACTTGAATGGGAGGGCAAACTTTGTCAAGGCATTTATGCAGGCTCAGTTACGAGGGTAGGATCAGGGTTAGGGCAGCCCGACTTTACAGGTGGCAAAATTGCTTTGGTATTTTGTTCACGAAGCGACGTTATATTCGTATCGGTTTGTTTCGGTAGCTCACTGTGGACCAGATCCATGGGTTCGAGTCCCACTAACGACTGTTTTTTTTCTTCACGTTTATTTCAACGGCTGATCTTTTTACACAGTTTTGAAAAATATTGTAAGTCCTGTCTCAAGTGTTTTTGCCTCATGTTCATGGCATCGACTCATCGACGTAGGTAAGACTCCACAAAACGTCACTTCGTCAACCCTACTGTCTCGCCACCAGGCTTGTTCATATCATAATCAATGCATTTTTGCAGTCTTCGAGAAATTTCTGGCAGCCCCTCTGGAAACCAGTGCAGTTCCACTAAACCACAAAAGTACGATTGCAAACAAGAAACGACAGCCATTCTCCACAAGAATCGGTGAGATGGAAATTCCGTCTTCAGCTAGCAATCCATACAACATCACGTGCACGTAATTTAACACTAATGTTCCGAATAACAATCTGTGCAGTGAGATACAATGCAGAGACTCAAGTCTCCGTGATAAATTGCTGGAAAGCCTCAGGTATCATATTTCTTTTTTTTTTAGGGATAATCAGGTGAATAAATGTAACTCGAGATTGGGTGTGGTCTGACAGGTTTTTAAGAGCATGAAGCTGCAACTGTTTCCGGCGGCGTCAACAATCCTGGTGATGATTCGAGAGGACTGCCAATACTGCACTTAATCAGGCTCTCTTTTGTACCTCTCCCTTACCAAACGGAGCAGAAATCAGTCTCTCCTACCTAATTATGACAGATGCGTTCCCGCTTTATGACAGATGCGTTCCCGCTTTAGCTTTTGGTAGACTGGTTTGTTTCTCCGAAGCAGACACCAGAATAAGCCCAGTGCCAGGATTACCACAAAACTGGGTTACAATGCATCTCTACTCTAGGTCTGTGTACACTGGCAACATTTTCTAACATTTTTCCCCAACATCCGGAGAATACAACGAATATAATTGTTGGACAGATGTTGTCTAGTGTGTACTGGGGATAGAGTTTTCCAACATGTTGTAAATGTTGTTAAAAGTTGCTTATTTGGTGGCCCGTGTGTCAGGGTCAAAACATCGTGATGCACAGGAACAAGTATTGTTCAAAAGTTGAAAACATTTCGCCAGTGTACACACAACTTCATATGATACGGTTTTCTGAGATGTTCGTCCTTCGGGATGTGCCATTCCTTGTGGCACACGTTACACTGTCATTGTGAACTCTTGCTGCATCATCCGAATCTTGGCTGGCATCTTCAATGACGTTATCTCTCCAAAAAGAAGTTTTACCCACAGACCTACAGCTCATAGATTTTCCAACGATGAAGGGTAATGGGTTCAATTTGGTTGTCATGTTCACGGAATGATGTTATGATTCATGAATATGAAATGATATTGAACTGGTTCTCAGTTTTATTCATCCTTTGGAATATTGTGCCGTGTAATCTAATAGTAATAAGAATGGGAATTAGATCTACGGCAATTGAGGCGGAATTGATTTGAAAAGCACATGTGAGGCTGCTGTGGTACAAAGTTGATGTTGAGCTGTAGGTTTCGGCTCTTCTTCGGTTATGAGTTATGGTGCACCTTTCACTGTGAGCCTACTGTTCGTAATCTGGTGGCAGGTCCTGTGGAATACTTACAATCACACCACAGGGAGCTGTACGAACAGCAACCTTATAAGGTTCATCAGTGTGGGCAGTGGAAGTTTTGCGCACAACCACAAACAGAACTGAACGAAACCAAGTTAGTCTAACAAAATATTAGAATATGGCTAGGAAGGGAAGAAGGAAGCAAGCACAGCATGACAGCTGACTGCTCAGGAGCTCGGAAGTCTTAGGGCAACAACTGCTGTGTATTGAGGTGAAAATGGTGTGGGCGGTGAAAAAATGCTGTGGAGGGATGAAAAATGCTGTGGTGAAGTGGAATGTGGAGGGCATGAAAAATGCTGTGGTGAAGTGAAAATATGGTTACCATTTTTTTCAAAATGTGCTGTGCAGGCAACGAGTGTATTTCGGGTGGAGATCATATTGTGCATAAATACTTAGCTAATCACCTTATCGAGTCTGATCTTTTTTTAATACACAGAGAAATCGCTGTAAAAGAATGAGAATTATCCTGAGTCATTGAGATCAACAGGCAGCAATAGCTTCCTTTCTTTCGTATGAAAGAAACAGCAGTCAGCATGCTCCGAGAAATTCTGTAATCAACAATAACCCTTAGCTTAATCCATGAGGGGAGAGTTGATCAACATCTCGCAGCACTCTGACTACAAAAGAGGAGAGGTACTATCTTCTAACGCCTGCATAAAAGCAAAGCATCTTTCTCGTATTCTCCAAAGAGAGATTATCCTTTAGAGTTGTAGGTCAGTTCTATTTCCATTGTGGTTCAAAAGATACATAAGCCCGGAGAACTGCTGTCATTTATGTCAGGCACATCACATAAAGGCAGAGGAAAGTCATTAGGGAGGTTTAGAAATCAAACGATAAACGTAAACGTTAACGACAACGTTATTTTTGTACCGAAAGTGCAATATAAAATCTGGTTAATGCGTAGTATAAAAAATAACGTTGTCGTCAAGTTTACGTTTACCGTTTGATTTCTGAATCTCCGTATTGTGATATCTAACCCCAAAGCTGCCATTGCTTTATGATGATACTGCTCTCAACAACTACAGATATGAGCAGCCTACATCAGGCAAAACGATCCTATCCCTGAACCAACAAGTGTCAACAGATGAGAGGGGCCCGATGTCATCAATCAAATAAGAACGCTATATTCCACCAACCAATCTGGTCTGGCTGTATGATTGATGGCACTCAGCTTTCATGCTTTGGGTTAGTTGTGATGCGTTCTTATGCAGTTACATGGCCTCTGACATGTCTGATAATCAGGAATCAGCATTTGTCTGTCCGAGGGCCGACAGCTGGCAGGGGATCATCAAGCTGACCTTAGAGCCGCGGATGTAACTACCAACCATCAATAGCAATTTTGAGCCATCAGGCAATTGAATTTCTCATGGTGAGGGTGTAATGTCAGGGTACAAAAATATTGGTTGATTTCTGTTGGAGTATTTTTTTAAGAAAAGAAAACACGTACACTGCGAAAGAAAAAAGTATGAGAGGTAATGGTATTCAAAGCCTTAAACTTTGCTTCCAAGCAAAAGCCAAAGAATGAACAATCCAAGCACAAATAAATTCCAACCATCACCAGAGTGCCACATCCAAGATCGTATTCCAAGAATGTGGAGTTAGATATGCAACTAAAATTCGCTTCATCGATATTATGTCTGGTACTCATCATTCTTGTGTGATCTGTAACAACTTCCACAGTTTCCATGTTACTATAGAATATGCATTACGGATCATTAAGCACCATGACGTTTGCTTATTTTCATGCATGATTGTGTTCCAATATGATTGCAGCATTCCACGATCTCTCTACGTCATTCTCTCACAGCATGCATCTGGCAATGTACAGTAGCTGAACAGACTAGAGGCTGACGCAGAACAAGGATTCAGTAGGTGCCAAATTTCGGCTGGAAGTTGCTGGTAACATTGTACGGAAACTTGCCATTTCGCAATATTTTATCTTCATCCCATATCTGGTATGTACGGTAGCTAGCATGCTGAAGGCTGACGCGAAACGAAAGATCCAATTTGTGCCAAGTTTTGTCTGGGAGTTGCCACTTACCAATTAATTTACACATCGACATGGCTGTGCCATAAAAAAAGATATGATAGACAACGTGTAATTTCGTCACTCAGGTTAGCTTCAGACGTTACCGACGCTCTCACCGCATCATAAATTTGGATACTACCTCAACCAAGGCGTAGGAAAGAAATATTCACAAAAAAAATACCAATGATATGCCACCTTACGTGATAAATAGATTAAATCAGATATTAAGTTAGACCACACCTAATGCTAAAAAACAACTACACGAGTGTTGGTTGAAATCGGAAGTTGCTGATTTTTATTCCAACAGCATTGGCCAATTTCTGATAAGGTGATTTTTACACTAATTTTCATTCTCCGCGTACAAGCTCCCATGCAGTCTCTTCTCACAGCCTCATTATCACAGCTTCTGTCCAATTTGGCAAATTAGGAATTGAAATTACTGGGGAAATGATCAATAGTGTTTTTACCGTCGACACCTGCTCCCAATGGTAAGCTGTTTCACAGGTACTCAAAATGGACTTAGCAATGTTTCAATTCGTTTGATCGGTGTAGAGGAAGTTAAAAGGTCGGTGTAGATCTCCCGAGTCCTAAAGGCCTGTCTACAACATCAACATTTCCAAAACATTTCAAAAACATCCAGCTGCAACATTCCAAAATACCGTTTTTTCCGGTTTGTTGCACAGTGTGGACTGGACCTGCAACGTTTGCAAGACAATTTGAAAACATGTTTTGACAATGTTGCAGAGTGTAGACCAACCCCGAAACAAGCCGCAACATTTCCAAAACAATTTTCAAAATGTTTTCTTGCAGAAACGTTTTGAAAATGTTGATGGTGTAGACAAGCCTTTACACCCGTCAGGCAACATTTTTCCAACATTCACATCAACAACTTGTTGGACAAACGCTGTCTTGCGTGTACATGCATGGTGTACATGCACGATTTTTCCACATGTTCTTCAAATGTTGGTGACCAGTACAGGGTCAAAAGATCATGTTGTTCAAATGTTGGAAAACTATTGTCAGTGTATAGGCAACTTTAAAAGATACGTGTAGCTTCCCAATTACTGGAAGCGATAAAGGACACTGCTCGATTCTGTCTTCATTATACAAATTGCAGGATCATGTCTAGTCCTGATATTGGCGATGTTAATAGATGACGAGGAAATTATTAATGAGATTAGCTTGTCATTCATTCAATCGCCTGGTCAGGACGCCACTAGAATGGTAAATTAGCTCCAGCAGACACCAAGATGGTGCCAGACAACGAGAGTTGTAAAATGATTTAACGTTGCGTGTGAACAACTGATCGGAAATATGTGACGTATGCGCTGAAATTGATTAAGAGGTGGGAAACCTGGTGGGGAGAGCGGGTGCGGTCGCTGAGTGGTTGAGTATCGGGATCGTGACCGAAATGCCACAGGTTCATTCCAAGTTGACACATTGCACCATCCACTGGCCTGGCGGAATCATGTGATATAACGTTATTGTTTTTTTTATTTTGCAACTTAGAGAAGCACTTAAGGTGGAAAATAACGAACGGGATACTGCACACACTCTTAGCTGCAAAAAAGTTCTTTGGACTTGGTGCCACACCTGGAGAACCCTCTGATTTAAGAACCCTCGGGTTATTTATATGAACCCCGAGAAGTTCCAGATTAGAACCTTTCCCTCAGAAAAGGGTTCTATCTGGAACTATTATGGGTTCTTTGGCGACAGAAAGGTTCTATGTGAAACCCTCTCGGGTTCTTTATAGAAGGTTTTATATTGAACCTTGGCCTTGGGGTTCCTCTCGTGAGGAACAAAGAACCCCTAAAGAACCTTTTTGGCTAAGAGTGTATGCATTACGGTGAGGTCGTTTTTTCTGTGTTGGTGCCCCTGCACAAGGCAGCGAAACAATCAAGTCTTCCTAAAACAAGAGCATGAAATGTCATCCAATCATCGCCTGAAGTACCATCTTACATCAACAGTCAATGCACTAAGTGACTCAGTAAACAAAGTAAGCTCTGATCAATTTGAGTGGCGTAACTCCAGGACAGACAAATCATTGATTGTCTCAGACTGAACGCTATTGCTGACTCAAAAAGTCAATGGATATTGTTTGCTTGCTCTGAACAAATTGTTCATTAATTTTTAATGTCAGACTCAGAGATACATGTACATACAGTTATGTAGATACAGTCATGTAGTTGTGATGTCCCAAGTGGAGTTTGTCGAACATCACTATCTGCAAGCAGTTGGCTGCTGTGTATCATATAATAAATTTTAATGAGAAATGTGACCATAAAAATTCGAAGCTCTTTACAGCGTTTTACTGCAACGCAGTTGCAAAAGCGCTTCATATAGTCCAGTCTCACTAGATACTATGGGACTCAAGAAGCCACCTGGCATAGCCTATATCATTTTGATAGTTATGGCCTTTCAGACCATAACTAGTAAGTCAACTACAATATCTTATTCCTTTTTTATGTCGACTTCAATTCATATTGCAGGAGAAATGTGTACCATAATGTTTGGTACCCAGCCCATACACCAATATTCACTGTCCCTGCTGAGAGACGACTTACTGGCCATCACTTAAGAACCCACACTCTGATTTTTAGCACTGATCCCCTTACCTTTTTTGGTAGGAAGATGTTGCAATCTTTCAGACCAGAAGAATAAAACCAGAGAATCATTCTGCATTGCTCAAGGATACTGCGTAATGGATCATATATCAGGAAAAATCTGGATAATATCCAGGTAACTTCAAAATAATTACGGTGAAGCCATAAAATCTATTATGCCATGAGGCAGAATGATGATTGGCAATCTCATGCAGTCATAAGGGTGTCATTCCATAGTCTGAAACCATACACAATATTTCATGTAATTTCTGATGGTTTGAGGGGTAAACATAATGAAGGAAGGTACAGCATGCATTCAACAGTGACATTGATATCAGGACTGATTTATGGATAAGTTGATGACAAAATATCAGCAATTTTGCTGAGAAAGAGAAAGCAGTATTCAACCATTCGGATTCCAACCAAAGTGGCGTCTGTAGACAATCCATCAGCAGTAAACTGCCTAGAAATCCACATCATATAGACGACCATGTCACTTCACATGACCTCAATGACATTCCATCCGTCATGTCTGTATGACGACGACGTCACTTCCACATCATGTTTGTATGGCCACAATGTTACTTCCACTGTCATGTCAGGTCTGTGTGATTCACAATGTCACTTCATGTCTGTATATGTATGACCACATTATCAGCGATGTTGGGGAACAACAAGGAAGCCAAGAACACGAATACCTAACTGATTTGTAGTATGTCAATGAAGCCACAATTATCACAACTCAACAGAACGGTTGCCGATAAATTGACTGGATAATGCCTCCCTTGATATCAGCGGTGACCTGGACCAGATAATATCCATGTTCGACACTATCTACACATGCCAACATTGCAGGCCGTTGCTTACCAACGGCTTTTGCAGTCTGTAGCATGCAATATGCAAAGGAGAGGAGCGTGTACGTGTATAAGGTAATGGATTTGCACAAAGCCAGAGCTAGGCATCAATTGATCTTCACAATTTCTTCAGCGTCATCTTCATAGGAAATGTGCACATACACATTTTTTGTTACCCTATCTATTTATTACAAATTCATATTTCATATTTTGATACAAGAGTTATTGCCTTTTTGTTTTATAGCTTCAGGGGCCTGTTTCATAAAGTGACTTTTTTAAATGGTACCTTTAACCGAATGGAAATGCATTGAGTTAATGGTACAATTAGCTTAAAGTCACTTTATGAAAGAGGCTCCAGGTTCGCGAGATGCTTCTTCTTAGGAAACTAAAGCCTAGAAGGCTGATTCAATCTTCAAGGTTGAACTCCGACATGGACAGATTCTCCAGTTACACTACATTGGTGTTTGGCTACAACTTGAGTTGAACACTCGACTGCTGTGAAGCCTCACAGTAATGTGGTTTATGCCCTATCTGCGGATGATCTAAGCTGTACATTATGAAGATCAGAACACAAACATTGCCAGTCGGAAGAGATCAGCGAGCTCGAGGATTCAGATACTGAAGTGGAAAATTTATACACCTACTTTATTACCTTGGCAAGCAGATCGAGTCATATTCTCGCCGGAAAGATTCTTTTCTATCATCATAGTATACATGTATGAAGCTTGAATGGCCACGTCGATAAAAAAACTCTGAACCATGTAGACTCGGACAGGGAGGTTCTGAGTTTGCACCAGTGTTACAACCCCATGAGTACCTTCTTGCCAACATGCAAACTCAGAATAAATGCTACTGGACCCCAACTATCCCCATAAAGTTATCACAACCCTCATCCCTTCAAATGGTGAAATCTGCTTTCCATCCGGTATCATACATTTTTTTACCATCGAAGAAATAACAAAATTTCAAGGCTGCAATATGACGGACTGCCGTTAATCCATAGATTCTATTCATCCTTCCAAGCCTAACCATAGTGGACAGATATGAAATTCTAGTAGAGATCAGTGGAACATTTTCCCTGGAGGCTGAGGCTTACCAGATGAGGCTTATAACATCATCCATAACGCTATGTTACAGACCATCGGATCATAATAGCATCTTGCTGTTGTTGGTTACGAAAGCAGATATGGCAGAAACGTAACACGTACGATTGGCCAAACTAGCAATGGGTTTATTGGCCATGGGGCAGCAATTGCAACAAAAGGCTTTGGGGCCTAAAGTTTCTTTTTTGTTGTCGCCTGAGTACATGGTAGTTTACAGATGGGTATTAAGTATGCCGGAGGTTAAAAACAAAAATGGGCGTGACTGCGTTGTTTTGGTAAGGTTTCATATTTACTGGGTACTCAGTGCACTTGCAATCAGTATGGGGCGCGCCTTCTCACCCAAATTTGTCCTTGTCGTTGTGACAGATGCAAATCATCAAATCTGCCAATAGATGTGGATTCCTTTTTGATTCCAGAAGAGGCAAACCTCAGTCACTCCAAATTTACAAATTCTTAGCCATCATAACTGCAACATAAAATGTGTGCAGCGAAGGTATACTTCCTCCATATGTAGCCAATCAAGCCAAAACATACTGTATTCCAAACATGTTGACGTTCCTCTGGCTGAAGACCTGGAAAATGGGACCCTTTCTACAGAATACCACATTATCATGGACATGGATTTGGATATCTGAACAGTAATGACAGCCACACAGGACAGTATATGAGAGAGCAAATGTTGGAAAGATGTCATTGGTGATAAAAATACACTTACCAAGTCAATGAGGGAGTGTAGTATCCACACGAAGACCAAAGCTTCTGACTGTCCTGACACCTGATAAAGATTCACAGGAAATAGTCCAAAAATTTCCGTTCAGTTTATTTGCCGTATGTTCGATTCAACAACAATCCAGTGGCAATCAGAGTGCGATTAGCGATCCTACTAACAGCAAAATGCTGTTATCTCCAGCTTCAAGTAAAGGAATGAAATTCACTCTACCCATGTACCATGTGGATTAGGAATGAGATCAACACAAACATCAGAAGCACAGTTCCACGAAAAACATCATCAGAATGTTAATTTTTGTAAAATCTTTACAAGCTGGCAGTGATTCTGTATGCAATGGGTATACACAGTATATTGACAGAACACTTCCCTATATAGTTTCTATAGGAATGCAATCCAATCGTGTGCAGTATCCAGTTGGAAGTAGCGAGCAACTTGTGATCTGTAAGCAATCCAAGCAGAATGTGGTACTGAAATGAGATCAGCAAGTCACATCCAAGTTCCAGATTTATACTGAAACTTATAACTTCCTTTGGTCAAGAATTGGAAATACACATGTAAATACGAGTAGATGTCCTCTAATCAGTCAGTCAAAATTTATGAGGGGTCTAAAATCGGTCAGCTGCAGAGCCACTGACGAACATCAGTCAATGCATTCCTGAAAGTTCAAGGCAGAAGAAAATACGATTTCACTGGCCACGCCTCAAAATATCTCCAACTAAAAAAATCTTCATGAAATCGAAATCTGTGAAATCCAAATCCCAGCAACAAGAGTAAGACCTCAGAATAGTTGCACAATCGGATCCTAGATTTCCTAACCTGAGAGCAGCTAGTCAATGACCTCCAATTCAACAGGATTCCTGACGAGTCAGACGTCAAGTCCAACCATAGCCACCGTTAATGATAGTAGATGAAAACAACGAATCTCTGTTTTGGAGAAGCAGATCCAAATCAGAGCTAGTGTCTACCATCGATCACTCACGAACGACTGGCAATACTCCTAATGCTCGAGCAGAATCTCTTTACAGATTACCTGAATGCGGGAGACTCACGACACAATCAACCATCGCCTAGGCAACCGACTAACGATTCGGTATAGGGAAAAAATTACGCACAGTTAAATTTTTGCAAGGGATATGGAAATTTTGTGCGGCAGTGATCATATCATATCAATAACTATTGTGGAATGTTTATTACCAGCAAGATCGTCAGAAAATGGGTATCATGCAAAGCTGACTTATCATACCGTGTGTCTGATGTAAACGCGCTGTCACTCTGTCGATCGTTGATCTGAAGAACCCTGAGGTTAGATTGTTTTTCCAGGAAGGGAGAGTAAAAAAACATGTTTCATGCGAATGAAATAACAATAAATGATTCTAATTTAGACCAATTTTTATGCCACCAATGTGGTTCGCATATTCTACACGGAGAGTAGTGCATTTGTTCAATAGCAAGCACTGGGGAATCTTGGGATATATTGATTTGACACGCCATTAGTCTTCACCTTAACTTGGCAGCGTGCCACAAGCGGTGACGAGTAAAATAATCTGGGGATTATTCCCATGAAAATATGTGAATGAGTCTGGCATGTCTGGATAATGAATGAGGGTGGTTATTTGACAAATTTTGTCTCTATCATTATCAGATATAAAGTTCTCCTGTTGAAAGAACTAAAACGTCAGTGCAGTGATCAGCTTGTTGGTGACACGTGTAACAACTGCCAGTATTTCCATTTTTCTGTGTTTCCCCTTATTGTTTCGGATAAGAAACGAGCCCCTATTACCAAGTCTCTAGCATATGGGACATACTTGCAGAAGTTAACCAAAACTACCAGCAGTTATGTCGTCAAACAGGCATGACAGGATATGGTGTTGCAGATTTTGAAACATCATAATTGTCGATTTATCTAGTTATCATAGTTTTCTTTTTAATATTCTTCCGCAATTACATTTGTAACAGCGTCTTTTGATTATTAATTTTTCCATATTTTCTTGTAGTAGTGCTTTTTATATTTCTAATAACAGATTCTATGGCAAATTGTCAGCCCATCCAAATGCAACTTCAGTTTACCACACCTTGTATGAAATGAAATATGCCTTAGAAAAACCCGGAGTGGAGAAAACAGGGAGGTGTATAGTGTATGCAAAGAGAGGTTAAAAATTGGTTCGCTTAGTACCTAATTAGTAATTGGGCTGTTGACAGGTGGATGGTATCATTAGGCACAACATCCTGGATACGCCAATTATGGCCACGCGCACCGGGCCATGTTGAAGTAACATCGATAGAAAAATGCCGATGGCAATGAACTACAAAATCAATCAAAACTCAGACTTTATTGGCTTCGGACGAGACTAGGAATCAAATCAGTTCCGTCCCATTAACATACATGTATGTACAATTCCTGAAGTTTTTGCCTTGTTAGTTATCCTGCTGAAACCACACAGATTAGGCTAGACGAAGCGAAAGAGAAATAGTAAGACCGCCCACCTGTTAATTACTGAGGTGGGGCGGTCTTGCAGGTCTTAAAACAAAAAATATAATATTACCATTAAAGATTTTCCTCATCAACTCCGTGGACCATATAATCGACAAAGCAACTGCTCTTGACTAGTTTATTACATCCAATTATAACACTTACCTTTTGTCTGTATTGCTAAATTAGCCANTAATTTAGACCAATTTTTATGCCACCAATGTGGTTCGCATATTCTACACGGAGAGTAGTGCATTTGTTCAATAGCAAGCACTGGGGAATCTTGGGATATATTGATTTGACACGCCATTAGTCTTCACCTTAACTTGGCAGCGTGCCACAAGCGGTGACGAGTAAAATAATCTGGGGATTATTCCCATGAAAATATGTGAATGAGTCTGGCATGTCTGGATAATGAATGAGGGTGGTTATTTGACAAGTTTTGTCTCTATCATTATCAGATATAAAGTTCTCCTGTTGAAAGAACTAAAACGTCAGTGCAGTGATCAGCTTGTTGGTGACACGTGTAACAACTGCCAGTATTTCCATTTTTCTGTGTTTCCCCTTATTGTTTCGGATAAGAAACGAGCCCCTATTACCAAGTCTCTAGCATATGGGACATACTTGCAGAAGTTACCAAAACTACCAGCAGTTATGTCGTCAAACAGGCATGGTAGGATATGGTGTTGCAGATTTTGAAACATCATAATTGTCGATTTATCTAGTTATCATAGTTTTCTTTTTAATATTCTTCCGCATTTAACAGCGTCTTTTGTTTATTAATTTTTCCATATTTTCTTTAGTAGTGCTTTTTATATTTCTAATAGATAACAGATTCTACGGCAAATTGTCAGCCCATCCAAATGCAACTTCAGTTTACCACACCTTGTATGAAATGAAATATGCCTAGAAAAACCCGGACTGGAGAAAACAGGGAGGTGCATGCATGAAAGAGAGGTTAAAAATTGGTTGACTTAGTACCTAATTAGTAATTGGGCTGTTGACAGGTGGATGGTATCATTAGGCACAACATCCTGGATACGCCAATTATGGCCACGCACGTCGGGCCATGTTGAAGTAACATCGATAGAAAAATGCCGATGGCAATGAACGTACAAAATCAATCAAAACTCAGACTTTATTGGCTTCGGACGACACTAGGAATCAAATCAGTTCCGTCCCATTAACATATCTACAATTCCTGAAGTTTTTGCCTTGATACGTAACCTTCTTTTTAAGTTATCCTGCTGAAACCACACAGATTAGGCTAGACGAAGCGAAAGAGAAATAGTAAGACCGCCCACCTGTTAATTACTCAGGTGGGGCGGTCTTGCAGGTCTTAAAACAAAAAATATAATATTACCATTAAAGATTTTCCTCATCAACTCCGTGGACCATATAATCGACAAAGCAACTGCTGTTGACTAGTTTATCACATCCAATTATAACACTTACCTTTTGTCTGTATTGCTAAATTAGCCAATACCACCATTTTATGCACAATGCAACTCGGATGAAAACACATCCATTTCAGTATTAGTTGGTAAGGTTGTTATTCCAATTTCCCAAGTTCCAAGAATAGACAACACTGCACGAAGCCTGCTAATGAAAAAATTATGAATACATTCATTTCATGATTGCATTCGATTTATAAAGGTGGTTGGACTGGGTGACTAATCCGTCAATTCAATCACAAGTTGAAATGTGGCATAATGCAAATGAGCGGAAGCACGTCGGACAGGCCATATTCTATGTCGATTTTGATTTCAAATCAAGGAGGACATCGTTACCCCCCCCCCCCCACCTTCAAAAGGACGTCCCTTGCACGGCCACCAGGTGGTGTTGTCAGTTGGGTTATCACTTTCGTCGTAACTTTTGAGACGACCATTGAATCCCCAGGGTAACTTGGTAAAGGTATACCCAATTTTTGGCTAATGGAAATCGTACTTTATATTCCATTTAATTACATGATTTCGACTGAATGTCAGTCCACAGCCAAAAATTTGAAATGTGCAATAATGGATATGATGATCAAGTTGGGAAAAACTCTACAAAAGTCATGTACTTTTGGGATGGCCATTGAATTCTCCGAGGCAATTTGGCAAAATTATCGCGCAAAATGATGTTAATGGAAATTGCACGCTATACATTAGATTAGAAGTTGAACGATTGTGATTGAATGTTATTCTACTGACGAAAACTCTAACTGAAGTGGTCATGATGACAACGTTGGAAAAAAACTCTGAAGTATTTTTCTGATGTAGAAAATTGGTTTGACTTACACTGAAATTGCACACTACAGCATCAGACACACTTCCAGAATGGCAGTTGATTCTGTCATTTATATCAAATCATAGATCTATGGATGATTAGAATTGCATTTCACATTCGCTGCCTCTCTGAGACCCAAATCAATAAAATCTATACATTTAATATTCTTTGAGCAGTGGCAACGTTTGTGCCAGGTCTGATGGAAAGTTTTCAAGCATGACTTGTCATACTAAGGAAATGAGAGAGGAGAAGATATTAAATACTATCAAAGAAGCGTTAACCCTTTTATGGTAAGTTCAACTTCGTTGACAGGCCTGTTGTATTAAGTGTAACCAAGGATGTGGTGGATCCCACCAAGTTGCATACACGTACATGTATGTAATGTCCATATACACAAAGTAAAAACCGACGACAAGTCAACAAACCCGTACGTGTTAGTCTGTCTTCTACTTTTTAGTAGACAAGTTCATGTACGATGAAAACAATCTGCAAGGGGGCAAAACCAGTTAAGTGAGCGATGACCAAGTTCGTGTATTTCTGAGACCTAAAAGTTGCTGAGTTGTGAGCACTGATGTCAATGAGAAAAGTATGTGAGCAAATAAAGGTAACTGAGTAAACAAATGGTGTGCATCTTCAAGCAGACAGCAGTAAAACAATGCCTCTCCAAAGCCAAGTACATGAAGTAACTGACCATCCAAGATGAGTCTAGCAACGAACCAAACCATCCTGAGAACATCAGGGGTTCTTAGCGCTCGTTCCCTTCGTCACCGTGCGGTGACGAAGGGAAGAACCCCTGATGTTCTCAGGATGAACCAAATGAGTGTTTCTTGTGCCAGTGATGACCAAGTGAGACTTGTGAATATGGAAACTGAATCGAGAGAATTGTAAAAATTCCGGTTTTATTTGTTCAACGAGGAATTGGGATACATGTTGGCTAAAGAGCCGGCCATGGTCATTCGAAGATAGCCCACCACTGTGTGTGTCCCGGGCTTGCGTCCCCAGGACTTTCTCCTCTCATACATCTGGGATTTTCGCTCACAAGCAAATCACAACGAAGTGAGTACACACACCGAAATGAGCAAATGGAAAACAACAAGGCAGTTATGGCGATGCGAGTCTCCGAGACCTTTTGACCACAAGTACAGGGATCTAGACAAATGAAACAAAAATATATTCATGAAACAAATGTTCAGAAAATATATATATACATAATACTCAAAAAAAGTTAAGAACCACTTTTTTCATGGCTCATAATTCTGTTTCAGGCATTGGTTCAGAACACGTTATGCAACAACTAAAACTTACCACATCTGTAATTCATAACAGTGTGTCTGAGGTCATCCAGGACAGTTGATACCATTTTCAGCTGTAAAAACTGTCAAATGAAAATTAAGTTGTGCACAAAATAACAAGTGGTCCCTAACTTTTTTTTGAGTAGTGTATCTTAAAAGGGCCTTCTGAAGATTCAGCACACCAAATGATCTTGAAAAGGCATTTGACAACAGCAACAGATACATGACGTGTAACTTCAGACAATCCAGGGAATCTCCCATACTTTCATCCTTCATAAAACTTTCCCCATACATGCATGATACATGAAAATGTGATATCAATCCCGTGGGGAAAGCCTGACATTTGGATTTTCTGACTGAGACAAACAAGTAGAGTTTCAAAGAAAACAAAAAGACAAAAACCTAATTATTGATGCTATTTCGGTATAATTGGCTGTCTTAAGAAGCACTACTGCATTCGCTGGAAGCTGTTTTCATCATGATTCACAGCGCAAAGGAAACTTTGGAGAGCGAGATCAGATGCTCTGACTTAACCCTTTTGATTCATTTTCAATGTAATAATCTAATAATCTAATTTTTTTTATGCAACTCGAAATCGTTTCGAACAAGAATTTTAAAATGAAATGACCAAAGTATATAACTAAGGGGGAAACATTCCTTGAGCTCTTGGGGATGAAGAATCCTTGGGGACGAATATTATCCTCAAGAATGAATTGTCCTGGGACAAATTTTCCGGGGACGAATTTTCCGGGGATGAATATTCCTCGGACGAATTTTCCAGGGACATGCTTTCTGGGGACAAATTTTCCTGAGCCTTTTTCCGTGCCGAGGGAAAACTAGCTGAAAATTCGAGGACGCTCTTCTTCAACTTGGTTATAGTTTGTATACGGTATCATATGAATAAACATCAATAGGAAAACAACCTCAGGAATATATAACCTTTCAGGAGATTCTGACCTAATGCTCGGGCCTTCAGGCCCGTTCATTGTTAAAAAGCAATTACAAAAAACGACTACATTTGCACGAATTGGACACAAATAATTATGGAGCCCTTTCCTTCCAGTTGATTTGAATGAAAAATCAACCAGAAGCAATTAGAAAGAAGTTTCACCACCATTGCTTCATCGGTGGTTCAACAACAGTCATCAAATGGCGAAGACGACCATGGCAACCCAAACAGACAATAAAGCAACAGGCAGAACTAACTTGGAATTCAACACTGGGATACAAGCGACGAAATAAATTCCCCGGGACAGTCTACAGGGTAAAGTCATCACTTTGATGCCATATACATCATCCCATTGCCATGGCAACCATACATTGCCTACTCTCTGGATCAATTTCTAGTTAGAATATGTGGATGAGGACGGCGTGTTGGCTACCAGTGTTGGGCTCTGTGGCGAGGTCTGCTGAGGAGACAGACGATCCTACTGTAAGTGGTAGATGATGAACTTTGAAGGTCATCAACAAATTGGCCAAGTTTTCTCCAACGCCCGAATGAATCAACACAATGCCACTAAAGCAGCCATGACTAGCATACAGAACAGAAGGTTGACACAATCTTCCATAAGAATTCATTAACAAAATCTTCAGCTCATCTCTCAAAAAGATTAGAATACATGTATATGTACGCAAACTGCATGGTTTACAAGTTAGCCTTTCAAATATTCTTGTGCGGAAAATAAAATGCTTGCGAGCCGATTATTATTTGTTNATCCATGAAGATGATTGAAATCTTGTTCCTTTAATTTTTGCTTGGTCAGCAGGTTTTAGGACCACCCAAAAATGAATGATTCAGATTAATGGCAGGAGATTATCATCATCAACAATACTCATCTGTCATTCACTGCATGACATGTACCATGGTGAACATATTGTGGGCAAACATGACTGACAGAGCTTAAATACACTGGCATGACTGGCATGACTGGGCCTTACCGTACCAGTACCCATGTTGAACAACAACAATAGAAATTAGCCTAGTCCTAAGGAGGGCCTGCTTCCTTGTGTAAAAAGACCTAGGCCTATCATCCTAGGCTTACTCTCCTATTAATAACTAGCCTAGGCCTGGGCCTCACCAAGGTAGGAGGCACGTACATGTGTACAACTAAACTGCTAAAATAAACACCTCCTAGGCCTATTCCTAATCCTATTCCTAGCGGATAGGCCTACCCTACTAGACCTAGGCCTACTAGCCCTATTCCTATTATTATTTTCCATATACATGTACATGTACATGTACATATTATAGTGCCCTTCCCAGTATAAATACAGCTCAAAGGCACTTTACAATGGATTAGGCCTAGGTTATACAAATAATATAGACTGATAAAAAGAGGCTGTTTTAAAACATTGTGATGCTGAACTTTAAAAAAAACAATGAAAAAGGCAAATTCCTATAAGCTAGCCGGAGGCTAAACATGCTAACGGAAGCAGGCCTTAGGGCCTACATGTCATGCGTAGGCCCAGCTTAACCAGTCTACACCATCACGCTAGGCCGTGAAATCACGCTACAGCGTGAAAACCTTCTGTGGAAACCAAATTTTTACACACAGAATTGTGTACAAATTCAGCATTGAAAAAAAAATTAAAATTCTTCCTTAATATATCGAGTTATGTGTGTTCAACATGAATATGGCCGATTTTTTTCAATTAAAAGTTTTTTAAAGAAGTTAAAAGTTTTTGAAAATTGGGCCCTACATTTTGTACAGGCGAATGTACAGTCACGCATTAGGCCTACCGTGATGGTGTAGACTGTTAACTTGGCATGCCAGTTTTTTTAGGCTATCGCTATCGTAGGCTAGCCCTATAGGCTAGGCCTATAGCAGCAGCCCTCTTAGCTACCCGCCTTGCTTTTAGTTAAAGTTAAGGGCAGGCTAGGCCAACCCCAACCATTAACCAGTCCAAAGGCTAGCCTTAGGTAAGGTAGCCTATTAGCATTAGCAGGGAGGGCGTAGGCAGCAGGTGCTTCTAGCATGGCATGCATCAAATTCAATTCGAAATCATTCAGTTCATACATACCGCGCAGCCGGTGGATACAAATCGGTTTCAGACGTGTGGTGACAGCTCGGATCATGCAAAAATAAATTTTCTGGATTTTTTTACCAAAACCGCATTTCGTGAAAGTTGTACGACGGAAGTGAATCCGAATTCCGCTTCAGCGCCATCTACATGCAAAAGGAAACATTAAAGGCGGAAAATTTGAAGTTGCTTTCTCCGATTTTCCCACAAAAACGTATCAAATACATTGGTAATCTGCAATGAATCGCGACGGAACACACACACACAACTTCGTTTCCTTATGTGGATGATATGCAGACATCATACCATCCATACGATGTCCCAGAAAAACGAATTCGAGCTTTTCATAGCATAGCAGAGACGTACCGTTCTTTAATCTTTTGCATGCTGCCTGCCTCATGCCTACATGTACTGCTGAAACCTCGTCCCCTTCCTTCAGACTTTGACTGTAGTGCATGTATGTAGTGTAGTGTATGTAGTGTAGTATGTACATGTAAGGTACATGACGCAGTGACGTGGGGGGGGGGTCGTGGGGGCTGCTATTGTGGCGTGCTGTCCAGTGCAGACCAGCTCAGTATTTTAGAATATTCTGAATAATGTTAATGCTCCTCAATCATGCTTGCTACTGGGTAGGTAGGCCGTGGCCCGTGTCTTACTACTTTTTTGAAGGGATTGTTTGGCTAGCTATTCTCATGATTCTGTTGACAACCCTGCCTGGTCCCTATAGATTAGGACAAACTTGTTCGTGCTGCTGTGGCCCCCCTGTGCTGTGTAGCTATGTCATGTATGTTTTGATATTCTCATGATTCTCTTTCTTTTAACCCACAGCTCAGCTGGAACAGGAAAATATGGAACGGTTGCAATGTGAGCGAAAAACTAAGAAAAAAGGACAGACGAAAGTGAAAAAGGGTGGACGAAAGAAGAAAAAGACTACGAGTCATGATATTAGTTGTGACCTCAATGATTTGGATGGACTACTGGATGACATCACTAATCTGCTAGGGAACGATGAACAGAAATTATTTGAGAAAGATGTGGGTAAGTTGATAAGTATATATATTATGTAATATTTTATGGATAGGCATAGGTGATTGATGTAGTTGTGTTGAGGTAACAACTTCTTTTGAAAACAAAAAATCTATGAAATCTTTTGAATGATTCAGGGAAATCACTCCCACTGGGAAGTGATGAAACATCAAGTAGTACCAAACATGATGATGATGCAGGAGTCAGCCTGGTGGAGGCCTTCAGTCGGGAGATTCCAAATATGGATGTACATTGCCAGGGAGCAAAACCTGAAGAGAACATAGAAAGCTTGCCGCTATTTTCATCCCTGGAATCAGAGCTAGCTGAAAATGTTTGTAAAGGTAAGTCAAACATTAATCAAAAATTTTCATTTTGAATGAACTGCTGGGAAGAAAACTTGATGATATCGCACAAAGAAAAATTATCAGAAATTGACAGAGGTAACTCAGTCAGGACTCTTGAATTGAAATCAATTTACCTTTGTCAAGTTGAGTCAGCGACAGCCAGCTCCTTGCTCACATGGCATCGCTGAGATGGCGCTGTTAGCTAATTTCACAAAAATTTAAACTTCAGAACTAGTAAGGAATGGTCAAAATTTTGCACCAGTGTTCACAACTGTTACCAAGTACTCCTGCATTCAATGTCGATATTTTCTTTCCTCTAGTGCAACCTCAGTTACACTGTCCAAAACAGAGCAGCTTTGATGGAATGGAGGATGGCAGGCCATCCTCTCCTAATTGTAAGAAGGATACATCACGTGAAGTGAAATTGGATAGCCTGCCTCTCTTTTCTTCACTGGAATCAGAACAGTCGCATGGATTGGATGTCATCAGCTCAAATTTTGGTGACAGCCACCCCAGCGTATCAGATACATCGGAAATACTCCACTCGAGGGCATTCAGTCTGGTCATTCCAAATATGGATGTTCAGGTTGAAAGGGATAAGTCGATTGGTCATTCTGATCAGCTTGGGAGTTTGACTCTGTTTTCATCCCTCGAGTCTAATTCCATTGACCATGATACCTCAAGTGTGAACTGCAGCAAGTCGGACCTTTCAAAGTCGATTTCAACCAAAGAAGAAATTTCAAGTGTCAAAAAGATCCCAAACGGGAAATCTTTGGTGAAGGAAAGACGTTCGTGTTTGAATCTGTTTTCTTCTCCTGACTGTTTCGGTACTGGTGGTGCTGACAAAATCCTTCCCGAAAACTTAAAAGACGAGATTTTCATCTGTGATTCGAGCTCTAATTCCAATTCTAGTGATGTTGCGGATGAATCTACCGGGGACCAAGCTCAGATAACAGTTGCCGAAACAGACGAAGAAGACATTGGTGCAATATCAGTGATCACAGGTGACCCGGAGGAGGACATGTCCATTGAGGGAGTGTGTCCTGAATCAGACCTTAGCAGTTGCTCAGCTTCTGATAAGGGGCTTTTTCCCAAAGTAAATTTGAGCTCCAGGAACTTTATAACAGAAAATATTCCACCCGCACCTATGAGAAGTTTTGATGACTCAGACAAGCATAAACAAATGGATGGAATACATGTTCATTTTGAAAGATCCACGGTTAATTTTGCACGGAAGGTTTCTTCTCCGAATGTACATGAGGATTTGCAAGTCAATCTTTCCAGTACCGATCATGACATGTCTTCTTATTCTGTTGCTTATGTGACAGCACCAAGTTTTCCATCATTGGGTCTGAGCACCATAGTGTGCGACTCCGATTCGGATCACGACTTGTCATCTCCTGATTCGGTTATTCATGGGCCAGAAAAGAGTCATTTGTCTTCAGTCGGTAATGGCGATGAGGAACTGGATGAATCCGAATCGGATCTGTCGCTGAAGTCGTCTGTTTGTGTGTCTGAGAAAAGTTTGCAAGTGTCCTTCGCTTCTCAGGATGATCCAGACCGGGCTGACAAGTCAGCGATGGATGCCGTCTGCTCAAAACTTCAATACTTTTCTATAGTTGATCAAGTTGCTGTCTGTGATGCAGTTTGTCAGGTGTCCATGTCTTCATGCAGTGGTATTCAGGTGGAAAATGAGAATTGTGCACAGTTTGAGAAACAAGGTGGTCTTGGGGACATGGAAGAGGAATCAGATGTCTCAATGGAAAACCGAAAACATCTCACCTCTGGGAGTAGTTCTGATAAGAACGAGGAAAGCATCGTCAGTATTTCCCATAAGTCACTGCAGGTTTCATTTTCATCACTAACTTCTGAGCAGATGGAGTTGGTAGAATCAGTCCAAGGAAAGCCAATTGTGAACGGTGGAAAAAATGATGAAATGCCTTCAAATTCAACACCCGGTGCATTCTTGGAGGATGACCCACTTGTCACTCAGGTCTTGCCATCATCCAGTAAAACAAATCCAAACCCCAAATCTGCAACTAAAAAAGCAACTCAGTCTTGGAGGTCACAGCCTGTGTCCTCAAGTGATGACGGAGTAGCAGCTGATCCAATTATTTCAAGGCGGTTGTCACGGAAGTCAAAGAAACAAGCCACCACAGCAATTTCAAAAGTATATGATTCAAGCAGCAGTGATGGGCTTGAAGACTTTCTCAACAAGGTGAAACCACCTGCCAAAAAACAGTCAAAATCTGACAGTGATGACAGCTTTGTTGTGTCTGACGATTACGTGAGTCTTGATAACTCAGAGTCCAGTTCAGAGGATGAAGTTTTCTACATCAACACTGACCGAAAGATTGAAAAGGAAAATTTAAAAACGTGAGTACATTTCATGTTCCGTTGACAACATTCATTGAAAAAATTCTGCGAGCAGCCAGTGATCTCCATTCCATCACAATGGGTTGGCATTGTCAAATGTGAGAGTGGTGTATGAAATTGGACTGTATGTCATGACTCATGTACATGTATGTAACTAAGTCTCAGCCATGTTCTTTTCTTTTCACTTACTATCTCTCATTTCAGACCCAAAGCTTCAGCCACTAGCAAGATATTACCCAAAGCCACAGATGGTGCTAAATCTAAGAAAAAAGCACTGTACAATGATGGCCTAAGTCCTGCTGATGACTTCAGGCAACCGCTCAGACCATTCCAGTCAACAATTCTATTCTGTGAAGAACCTTCAGATGATGATGAGACACCATCCAGGGCGGACGAGGAACCAGATGATACATTTGACGATTTCAGAACACCTTGTGCCGTACCATTACCAAGTAAATATTTCTTGCTCTACCTGCCAGATGTGCATCATATCCTAAGTGTATTTGAACAGATATGCCCAAAGCAACCACTCATGCTATACATGCACTTCAAGGCAAAGAATTCATTTGCGAGTTCATGCAAATTTTAATTTTTGGAAATGACTTCTGTGATACCAGAAGAGAGTCCATCTTTATGTATCATGTAAATGACCTGGTTAGACTTGTATGGTAGAATGAATGAAGGGACCTATTGTACCATACACTGCATCAGCCAACTTCTTATTTGAATGCAATATATTGGTGATTACTATTCAGATCAAAAACCGAAATCATCCAGAAGGAAGGTGAAGCCACCAATGTACATCGATTTGAGCAGCGACTCGGACGACGACTTCAGAACACCTCTTAGGTTTCCTGGTAAGTTGATGCTGCATGTGTTCTTGTCAAATCAATCAGACATGAGGGCATTTACCATGACCCAGTGCTTTCAAGACCGGCCACTATACATGTATACACCTACATGTATAAGGTGTAAACCGTAAGATTGAATTGTCTTTTTCTTTCACTCCACTTTCAGTGAAGTCAGACAGCGCACCAAACCTGCCACCACAAGATGTCAAAACACCTGCCATTGGGATCCCTGCAAGGGTCAATGCCAGAGGGGCTAAAACGATTGCTACCATGCGACACGGTACAGTCAATACTAACGAGAAGGAAACATTCTTGAGGTCCTTGAGTTTAGATGTACCGAGTGAAAGGAGGCATCCCGAAGCCGACAAGTAGGTACTTGACTCAAAAAGCACAGCAGCTGCAGAACGAATTTCGTGTCTGAAGGTGTGCTGCATTTTTATTATTATGGGTAACAGTACATTTTGTTCACCGCTGTGAATCAAGAAAACATGGGTATTCATTGGAAAGGGCTGATCCCAAAAAATGACATGTGGGTTTTTGACCACTCCATCTTGCAGGTTTTTGGTCAATTTCAAAGCAAGCCGAGAGATCCTCACCGAGAAGTTGTTTAAAATCTATTCAACAACAGTCTTCGAAAACAAAGTAAGCAATTTGTTTCCATAATATTCGCAGAACATCCAATTCCACATACAGTTGTAGCTTCTTTCGCAAGTATAATTTCCCTGCGGTAGCTTTGTACCATCAATGTGTTCCAAGGGTCCCTACCAAAATATTTTGCTCTACATATTGTGAAGCACCGTCTCTATTATGTGTGATATTAATACGTTGCAGCTCCCAAATATCCCAATTACCTGGAACACCCGCCTGACCAAAACAGCTGGGTATTGTGTCTACAGCAGGGAGAAGACTACTATGGAATTGAAATGTAGGATTGAACTGTCTGTGAAAGTGTGTGATAGTGCAGGTAGGGTTGATAATTGGACTATTTTGCTGAAAGCTTGCAATGTACATTGTAAATTCCCATAAATTTAGGTATTTCTTGAGCTGTACAGATAATTCGGGACTTTGATAGCCACCCAATTTTTTCCTCCAATTGAAACGTCGAATTCTACCTCCCAAAGTAACAGATGAGAAGTTTTCAAAAGCTGTGTTCACACTGAGAGCGGCTTAAACTGTACTCCCTGAAACGTCCCCAAAAAACAGTTTGAAAATATGTGCCCGTTCTCACTGGCGAAATGAAAGTGTTTTCATACCGCTCTGGGCCGTTCAGACAAGCGATGTAAAAGCGGCGTGAGAGTACTTCAGGAAGTGGTTTCAAACACTAGAGCGGTTTGAAACCATTATAAGATAACTGCATTCTGAACGGCTGATACGCTTTAACGTGTTACATGTATATCGCTTTCAAGTCAGTTTGAAACTGGTATAAGACTGTAGTGTGAACACAGCTTTAGTAAAAATGTCATCGTCATTCCTTCATTTCAGAGCGTCTACGTGACACTTTGATTCATGAAATGTGTCATGCTGCTGTTTGGCTTCTTAATGGAAAGCAAGACGGTCATGGAACAATTTGGAAAAGTTGGTGGGTATTGGAAGTGTTACCGTTCCTCTCGTACAACTTATTTAGTCACAGCCTGTGTCCTCAAATTGCAGACCAGGGAACTTGAATATGGAACTTCAGGGATGAAGCTAGCTTCTGTCAAGTCTTAGCCAAATCATTAGCCAAGTTGCTGTTCAATCAGTCAAATTTTCCATTCTTATAGATTTACAGTTTAGAAAATTTTAGCCAAGTGGTTAGAGTTTTAGCCAAATTGGAAGTGAAATAGCCATTGGCGAGTGGGTAGCGCCATCCCTGGAACTTTTCAAATTTCAATTTCATACTTTCAGCAACCCTTGATAAGAATATTTGCACTGTAAATATTTCAGGGCACATAAGGCAAATATGGTACATCACGAACTGCCTGTGATCAAGAGATGCCACTCCTATTCAATCCAAACCAAGTTCATCTACAAATGTTCCAAGTGTGGCTATGAGTAAGTCATCAGATTTGTGTTAAATAATAGTCAAGTCATGAGTATTCAAGCACTATACAGGAAATATGCTGAGTCAGTATTTTTCATCAGTATTCAGATTCTGCCATATCCAGGTTGAGTAGGAAGGGATCGAGGACATACAACTGCATGTACATTTTGTACATGTATGTACAACTTATGCATGATTATGGAGAGGTGGAGTGCACGCTGAAAACGTTCAAAATCATGCTGAAAGAACATACTTTGGTGGCATCAAGGGGGGGGGGGTGCCACACCATTCCGCCTCTGATACCCCACTCTCATCCAGTTTTACTCTTTCAGGATTGGACGGCATAGCAAGTCATTGGATACAGAGGGAAAAGTGTGCGGTTTTTGCCGCGGCCGGTTTGAATTATATACAAATGACAAAAATGGACTCAAGAAAGTTGCTGAATCAACGACGAAGACACCAAACAAATTTGCCATGTTTGTAAAAGAGAATTATGGCAGTATCAAAAGTAGCAGAGGGGCAAAAAAACATAAAGATATCATGAAAATATTGAGTGAAGAGTTCGCAAAAACAAAAATTTCATTCAGCTGATTATGTCAAAGATCTATAAAGTTCAACAGGATGATATTGATTATTTCAAGATCTAACGTGTCTAATGAATGTAGCCAGAGAAGACCCAAGATGTCTTCTCCAACACCATGTGGCTGAATTGAAAATTCTCATGTTTGAGGAATTATTGCTTACATTGTTTTTGTGGTTGACTAGCAACATGCAGTGTAAAACGTTCTAAATGATATGCAGGTGCGGATCCAAGGGGGGGGGGCGCTCCCCACCCCACCCCTTTTGGCCATTCTGGAATTTGGAGCAAATCTTTGAAATTCACCGCAGAGTTCAATGTTCATTAGCACAGGGCGCCCCCTCTTCCCAAATCCTGGATCCGCCTCTGATATGTACCATATACCTTTGATTGTAGGCCTTCCCTAGTGCATGTAGGCCAATCGTCCTCCCTAGTTGATGATTGCAAATATCATGATAAAGTGTAATACAGGTACATGTACATGTAGGTGTGGTCCCACCAAGCATACTGTCGTGTGATTAAAGATTATGTTTCAAGATGTGATTAAAGTTTGTGTTTCAAGATGTTTGTTTTCTTTGCTTTCCTGAAACATGATTGTGAGCCTGAGATTAATCAATGCTTTATCAACATCAATAGACAGCAATATTGGGCTATCTGAGTGGAACCCTGATACAAACTCACCAAGGTCAGTCACATGAGGATTGGTCGGAAATTGATGTGTCGCATCAACAGTGGTGATGGGCCAGCCTTAATACATAACTGTAGAGACAGTGAAATGACAGAATGGGTGTGACTTGGCAGGGGATGTCACATCAGTTGTCACAGGCTATTCCAACACAAACTCCTACATTTTCCCGCGGGATTCTGACTTGGAGGCGTTCAGTCATAATCCCACCCCTAACCAAAAGCGAGGGAAGGACAATTAATTGCTTAGACCCAATGCTTCAAGATGGGGCCACCCAAGAAGAATGGAGGTGACCCTTGACGATGTGACATACCAAGTCACATCCACACACTGACTCTTTATTCGTCTCCACCAATATCGTACCTGTTTTGCCCATGACCCACAACTGATGATGTGACCAAGCCACGTCCATATTGGCCTACCGTACTGACTCATCTTACCAGGGGTATAGCTAGGGAGCAGGGGCAAATGCCTCCAGAGCAAAAAGGAACAAAACAAATTTTGCTCAAAAAGGCCATTTCCCCTCTTCAAGCCAAGTTATTGTAGTGTTAGATGTGGGGAAAATGCATCTGAGAGGGTGCAGATGTTCAATTTTTTTCTGGAGACCGTATAGCAAGCCGTTTGTTCATTCAAGTAAACCTGGGTTCTCCCCGACTCAATCAATTTTGCCCCCTTGGCATACTAGCCAGCTAGCCCCTTCTTACTGTCCTTAATTCATTTCCATTTTGTATTGGCTCATGGGACCGACCCCCGACAAGGCTGGCAGCCGACCATTCGGCTGCGTAGGCCTAAAGCCTGCAGTGCACATAGCATTTCTCACCAGGAATCCTAAAAGATACAATGTAAAAGCCTGCTAGCCTAGGCGAGAACTCTCTTCGACCAACGCCGGCGGGATTTCATTAGGGCTGCAATTGCACACCTAGACGGGATAGGGGCCAACGTGATTCACCAGCGAGCAGTTGAGGCCTTTTAATAAAAACGAGGCTTTAGACTTACCTTCACAACGCTTCACTTCCCTTGCCTGCCACTGACCAGTTCAATGGTGCCGCTTAATCCGTACAAATGTATTGTTGGGGGACATCACATATCGGGGACATTAGATTCTATTACACCTGCCTATAAGGAAGGGGTCCCCATATAGCCTAAATGAGAGACAAAACAAATACGGCACACTTTACATGCTCATCATTTTATTTTGATCAACGATTTCTGTACATGGTCCAGGTACACAGCAGCCTTCGCTGAGCCGACATGCCTATACATTGTATTCTGCTACCAAACCACAAGTCCACTTCTCCAGGAAAAATGTTATCAGCCGGTCTTAGATTCATTGAAATCTGCACTTGAATCTAGCCATCAATCAATTACAAATTTCAATGAATCCTCCACATCTAATACACTTGGGACACGAAAGCGAAATTTGAATTGTGCGCCCTAAGAACATTCATTGCGTTTGAGTGACGCGGAAGTACAACTTCTGAAACGACCTTGAAAAATTCGTCTGCTTATTCCGAGAAGGCATGCGCACTCAGAGTAACTTGCATTTGAAAACAAAATGGCGGCAGGGAGATCGAGTTTGTAGGATTCTGTGTGTATTTTGCACGACTTTTGGATTGTCTGCTCGTTGGATTTATGAGTGAAGCATGGCAGAGCCACGGATTATTCATCCCGTACCGATGGGGCCCGCTGGTCCAAATAAAAAACTGGAGAGGGTCCCCAAAACACTTCGATTCGATCTGACACTCAAGGAATCCACGAACGATTCATGCTCGGAATTCTCTTGGCTGGAACTTGTGAAAAAGGCTGCGGTAAGCAAATAAAATCCTTCTAATATCTTATTTGTGTCGTATTCTACCGGTTTCTAACCATTATCGAACTTTACTTTGAGTATCCAATAATTTTTTTCACCTAAAAACTTGCACCCGTCATGGCGGGAAATGGCCGAAATCACTCGCTAAACTTGTCTTCATTTTCTCGTTTTCCTCACCCAGACTTACTGAACATGACGGTGTTCCATGCAGATAACAGTCTGAAATAGCACGGAAAATGGCTGTAGAGGCCATGACGCCATTTTGAGCCCGAAATTTGTTAGTCCAAAGTCAGGCAATCATATTTTCCAGTCCCCTTATCATTGCTAGACCCCCATCTATCTGCGTGAGTTAATCATTCACTTAGTCTACACCTAACTTGGTATCTCGAAAACCAGTTGAACAAGTGCTAGTTGTGGGGAGAATTTCCCTAGTATTATCTACATAGAATAAGCTTTATTTCATATATGTGAAGGTGATTTTATTCGTTCAGCCATCTTGGCATGTTCATGTGGATTTGCATGTAGTTGGTGGGAGCACTAAGCATAAATAGGGCGACAGTGTTCCACTTATGACCTGACGTCGTGTGGCAAGTCGCAAGTTGACTAGAATTTCACACCCAGACGTTCATCGTACATTTCGATAATTCTGACACAGAAATTGAAGCTTGCATTATGAGAATCCAGGGTCGGTTCTTTTTACTGCTTTTATACGGGCATATGGGGATTTTGGTGATTAATATTCATAGTATCATGTGGCAAATATGTTGCACCAGAGTCAAGATTATGGGTCAGTGTGGCTTAATAGAATACAATGCAGTCTTCACCTCAAGAAAGGCAATGAAGGGAAATTTTGGAGAGAGCGTTTGGAGACATTTATTGAAGACCTTTCTGGGCAAAATGTCCATTATCTTGTCAATGTCTAGGCTATATTTAGCATGTCTTTGTGTTTGGTGATAATTGCTTGATGTAAATAGGTTATGAATGTATCCTTCTCGCTCTGTTTTCATGGGGGATAATCACTAGTGACCTAATAANAATGTAGACGTATATTCTATTCTATGCGGGTAAACAGTATGCGCGTGTGTACGTCTGCTAATGATTGGAACTGTGCCGGGTGTGTTGTGCGTGCAACAATAGGCTGGCGCTAATTGGGTCACGGGTGGAATATAGATTTTTTCAGCGTACAGGTACATCTGGTATAGCGGTGCTGCTCTATTGATCAGCTGAGGTAAAATTTACCGGAGGGGAGCGGTATTCTCTGGGTATTGATGAATTATCTGTGCGGGAAATTTGAATGTGCGCTGTGTTTGAGGATGTTTTATGGGGTTGTCTAGACAGTGGCGTGATGGTTTATTGGGCTGTGGGGTGTCTCGTATTTTAAAGAGGCCTTGTGACGGCGTGTGGATTTATTTGCTCATTGTTGCTGTGTTCTAGGCCTAAGTTTAACTGGGCAGGTTTATCCCTTTTTCCTCACGTGGAAAAATTTATAAGAAAATATGAAATTTTCTTTCTTCAAAACAAAATGTATAGATTTTACAATAGGCCTACGTTTTTTTAGGGCATTTAGATCCTAGAGTCATGTTGGAGGGGTCCATGTCTGTCTGCGCAACCAATTACCTACATACGTCCAAAATCCCTTGACTTGACATGCTTGAGAGACTGATCCCTTCTTGGTGGTAAGGTTGGCCTACGGGTGTGCATAAAAAGGAAAGTCCCTGTAATTGTGATTTTTGGCCTATCTGCTTTTGACCTTAATTTGACCACCGCTCAGTGACCTTGAAATGGTGAAAGTCTTGGCTGGACCATACCGGTACCGTGAGGCCTGGCATGGTCAGATGGTAGGAACTTAGTAGCCTATTGACTAACCTTGGTGGGAAAATGTGCTGGGTCGTTGGTTGGGTGTACTGTAGGCTATTTGCCCTATGACCTCTGCTCAGTGACCTTGACCCCGGAGATCATGTCCTGGCCATTTTGCAAACTCTGTAGGCCCTACATAATCATGATCATGTAGACTAGGAACTATATTCTTGGTCCAAACTTGGACCTTGGTGGCTCACTGAGATGTGCATTGTTGTGGTTTTGTCTGCATTTAACCTTTGCTTTGACCTCATCAATGACCTTGAACCTGAAGATCTTGTCTGGGCTATTCCTCACTACTGGGAACTACATATTTAATTCCTTGGACATTGGTGGATAGGTGTGCACTGTTTTGGTTCTTTTTCTGCATTTGACCTTGATCTTGCTTGACCTTGAACCCCAGTCAGTCGTTCTTCCTAGGGCCATTTCTCGTGTACTGTAATGCGTAGGCCTATAACATAAGAACTTTATTTGGAATGCATTTGCAGTTGGTGGGTAGGCCTACAGGTTTGCAGTGTTGTAGTTTTGTCTGGTTTTGACCTTTGACCTCCCTCACTGACCTTGAACCTGGATAATCTTGTTCAGACCAATTCTCCAATTCTCGCTTTCCATAGACTGAGGTGGGACTTTTGTAGCTGGTATGCACTAAGACCTTGCATTGCAGGGTACAGAAACCCCTGTGCGTCAGTTGGTCTTAGCGTCCGTCCGTCCGTCAGTCTGTCCAAATCCCTTCTGGCCGATAACTTTGCAACGAAGTCAGATTATGGGTCGGTATTTTCAGGGAAGGTGTGTGAACAGTCAAACTCAGTCAAAGGTACAATGTATGTAACGGACCGCACCCTTCACGATGTGACCTTTGACCTTGACCCTGTGACCTTTGACACAAAAAAATATCCCTTTCGGCCTATAACTTTGCAAGGAAGGCAGATTTTGGGTCAGTTTTTACAGAGAAGGTGTGTGAGCAGTCTAAGGTGTGTCACGCACCGCACCCATCATGATGTCACCTTTGACCTTGACCCTATGACCTTTGACGCAAATATTCCTTCTGGCCTATAACTTTGCAACGAAGGCAGATTTTGGGTGAGTATTTTCAGGGAAGGTGTGTGAGCAGTCAGAGGTGTGTCACGCACCATACCCGTCACGATGTGACCTTTGACCTTGACCCTGTGACCTTTGACACAAGCATCCCTTTCGGCCTATTACTTTGCAACGAAGGCAGATTTTGGGCCAGTGTTTTCAGGGAAGGTATGTGAGCAGTCAAAGGTGTGTCACGCACCATACCCCTCATGATGTGACCTTTGACCTTCACCTTGTGACCTTTGATGCAAATATCCCTTCTGGCCTATAACTTTGCAATAAAGGCAGATTTTGGGTCAGTATTTTCAGGGAAGGTGTGTGAGCAGTCAAAGGTGTGTCGCGCACCCCAACCGTCACGATGTGACCTTTGACCTTGATCCTGTGACCTTTGATGCAAATATCCCTTCCGGCCTATAACTTTGCAACGAAGGCAGATTTAGGGTCAGTATTTTCAGGGAAGGTGTGTGAGTAGTCAAAGGTGTGTGTTGTGCACCATACCCGTGGTGTGTTCTGTACACTACTATACCCGTCTTGATATGACCTTTGACATTGACCCTGTGACCTTTGACTCAAATATCCCTTGCAATGTCTGGCTCCCAACTTTTCAACGGAGGCAACTTTCGTTCAGTGGGATTTGCACACGCTTTGCGTTGCTCTTGCATTGTCTTGTTGTGCTCTGTCAATTGTCATGTCTTTCATGGCTTGTTGTTTGCATTTGTCCTTTGACCTTCACCTGGTGACCTTGACCTTGTATCTTCAGGATAATGATGAAGAAAAGCTCAAGGAAGCACTGGACCCATTTGCTCTGCAAGATCTTGAGGAACAGAGGAAACTTGAGGAGATTGCTAAGTCATTTGAAAGTCGATATGTGAGTATACTTTGCTTAATCTTGTCTGTTGGGGGGGGGGGCTGTAGGATGTAGAGATGAAGTGGGGTCACCAAGGTTGGATAAAGCTCAATATTGGCAGCATCCTTGATGCAACTACCACTTCAGACATGGCAGGGTTCTGACTGATATGAAGTGAAACCCTGTTGGTGTGATGTCCTGGCATGCCTGGTACCTAAAAGTCAGTAATGAAACAACTGCCTGAGTTCGCTTCCCCCCCCCCCCAAAAAAAAGTTAAATGTTGTGGTTGATGGCATTATTACAGAATTTATAAGTGGTCATTTTCCTCTTTAAAAAGGCTCCTAAACCTGGTAAAAAGAAGAGGAAAGTGCACATCCAAGATTTCATAGATCGTGGAGATGGTTACGACGAAACCGATCCATTTGTGGATAATTCAGAAGCTTATGATGAACTAGTCCCTGCTACACTGACGACAAAGCTTGGTGGATTCTACATCAATACTGGAGTGCTTGATTTCCGAGAAGTCGCTGCTGGCGAATCTGATGGAGAATTCCAAAGTCCCAAGAAAAAGAAGAAGAAACTAAGGGTAAGTTAAACCCATGAATTCTTCTGTAAAACGTGACATAAAAAGCCTGACACACTAACAGTGCAGTGTATTTCTTTCTGTTGTCTTCATAATATATTTTTCAGGTGATTACGTCTGATTCAGATTCTGCTGTGTCAGCGGCTAGTTCTGTCTCTTCAAAGAAGAAGAAACTAGTGTTACATATGAAGGTGTGTAAAATACCTAAGCCTAATGATGGGCAGATATCCAGAGTCACCAGGCCATGTTATCGAATGTTTTGTCATGGATTTCTGCTGAAAAGTATGATGTCGGTTGCAACAAGTCATTGGTGTTAAAAACTTTCACGAATTATTGAAGAAAATAATCATTTCTCTACCTGCCACTTTCAGAAGAAGCGAGTTGATGGTGAAATATTAAAGAAGAAAAGAAAGAAATTACAACTCAGCTCCGGTGATGAAAAGCAGTTGGTGAAAAAGTCAAAGATGATAAAAGACAAGGAGACGTAAGTTCTGGTGTCTAAAGGTGCCACATGTATGAGTATAAAGCAAAGGTGTTCCTGTTAATCGGGGAGTGCCGCAAGGCTCTGTTTTAGGCCCACTACTTTTCTCTCATTACATCCAGCCCAATAGTTATCAGTGAGTCTGATATACATTGTCTTTGTTTTGCAAATGGTATTCAACTGTATGACATGTTTTCATCAACTTTGATATGAAATCAATTGTTACTGTATACTTTTCAGATCAGCCAAAAAGAATGTACCGAATGTTGCCGAACTTATAAAACAACAGGCAACGCCTCCCGAGAAGAAAGCAGTTACCGTCAATGGTGAAAGTGCTACCCCAGTCACCACAGGAGCTGGCAAGGGCAATGATTCCATTTTCTCAACAATAGACGCTGTAATCAGTCAGTCACTGACGGAATCACCTGACAGCGAAGGACGCACAACACCTACGCCAAACCCAGAAAATGCACCTTCACTGCCACCAGGAATTCCTGAGTCTTTAGTAGAAATTATAAAATCCATCAAAGAGTCTGCACGCCAGTCTGTGTTAGGGAAATGTAAATTCTTCAATTCGTCTGTCAATAGGATGCTTTTAGTGTGAGTTGACAGTATTATTCTTATTTCTCTCCGATAAATTCCTTCACTGTTTTTACTTTCGGATACCGTACTTAGGATATATTTCATTCAGCAGGCCTTGGTCACTGTTGATTGACAAGGCTGGTTCATCTCATGAATTCCGATATCCAATATTCCCAACTCCTTTTTCATCAGCTCCAAAAATAGTAAGTTGATTGTGTTCTTTATGGCTGATTTCTTTCTTAACTTCAGGATAGAAAAAGAATCGCGGCAGTTGACATGTTCACAACGTTCAGGGATCTACCTCCACTTGGCAGCCTTTCTACCGTGCAGCAAAGAAACATTGTTAAAACGAGCCAAGAAACTCAGGTTAAATGAACAAGATAACAAAGTCAGGGATCCAATAAATAAACTTAAGGAAAGTAAGTGAGCGTGTTTTCTCTATTCTTGCCTCTCCTTTGAACTTGCAGTTAATGAGACAATCTCCTCAAGTGAACTGGCATCCCCAGTGGATTGTGTTTCATTACTATCTTGCTGATCAGAAAATGTACAATACCGGTATTTTGTGTCTAATAGTGCAACATGTGCAATGCACAAGAGTTGGATGGTATGGTTTTGCCAAATCAGCATATTGTTCTCTGTGGTGGTGCGATGCAATTTGCTATACTTGTCCCCAGTGTTTAGTTGGCCATAGGTATAGGCCCACTAAACACTAGGCAATTGGCACCAAAGCTGAAGAATAATCAATAGATGGCGCTGTATGACGAGGGATCCAATCACAATAGCGGTTTGAAACTGCGGAGGGATTTTAGCGATTTGCATGCATAGTTTCCATTTCCTTCATCTTCACTGAGTTTGATACACTGTACAATTTCAATTTGCTTGCAGCTGTCAACAGAGTAATGCCAGCTTATATAGAGCAATACACTCAGGAATGTAAAGCTGCTGCTATGGCTAAGTATGTTCTTAAACTTTGCATTATTAAACTTACCAACAGGATACCGAGAAAATATTCTTATCTTTGAAAAGCTGATTGTTGATGTTTGTGACCCTGCACCACAAAACCTGTCGTAAGTCACACGGAAAATGAGCTGAAACGTACTGAGATAAGGAAAGAAATAGAATCACTGAGACTTCACAGTAGACAGAAAATACTGAAATTGACAAATAATTTGGTCCCAAATTGCCAACCTCAGAGCGACTTACGACTGGTTTTGTGGCGCAGTCGAGAATAACGGTTTGAAAAGCTAGGAATAACTAGTTCTAGGTCTAACCATGAAGACATGCAGTATCACTGAAGGCTCATTTTCGTGAGGATGTTGTTCACAAATTCATGTGACTTTGAATATACAGTACAGGTCACAATTGACATCCCTAAATTCGCGTAAGTTACGCGTAACTTACGCAACAACTCACGAGCTATGTTACGCGTAACTTACGAGGTGAGTTACGCGGTAAGTTACGCGCATTTCGCTAGCTACATGTACGCAGTGATTTACGAGGTGAGTTACACGGTGAGTTAAGCGAAACCAAAGCCGTGAGTTACGCGTAAGTTTCGCGTAACTTACGAGTAACTTACGCGAACCCGTAGGGATGTCAATTGTGACCTGTACTGTATTCTGCTTTATTTCTTCCAGAACCGGTGAGAAAGTCGAAGGAAAAAATGAGGGAGGTTCGTCTGATTCCGATGATGAAAACAGAGATGACAATAAAAAGAAGGCACAAGGTCCACGGAAGCGTTTTACGTGGACTACAGAATTACGGGAATTACTCTGTGATGTCATTAGTGTGAAAATGATGAGTTATGAAATGTCAAAGATGCGTACACAGTCGGCTGAGGAATACCTGAAAACATTCCTTGACACTGAGATAAAACCAATATGGCCGAAAGGATGGATGCAGACAAGGTACCGGTAATGAAGTTCAATCTTTACCTGTTCGCATGCGCCAATAATTGGGAAATTCCAAAAGGGGAAATGAATGCTGAAACACACAGCTTTCACCTAATACATGTTAACGTGTGTGCCAAATTTGCATTAAACATGGACATCGTAAAATGTGACCCAATCCAGCAAATGTAGGTGCATGTCGCAAATGAGGAAAGGGTTAATGGCCTTACAACACAATAGCTGAAATGTACATCTCTGCAGGTTTACAATAGTGGACAGCAGTGATGATAGTAGAGTAAATTGATGACCAGTGATGATCTCAAGCGACTTTCACCTACTTTTAATAGATCGGACCACAAATGTGTATGTGCATAGTGCATTTAATCTCTGTGTAGCCATTATGTGTATATTGATTTCAGGATGTTGTACAAAGAAGGTCGAATGGCTCATGCTCAATGGACTGCTAATGCGTGAGTATAACTGCTGGTTTCTTCAATCATTAGCTCACCTGGTGATCAGTCGTGGTCCGTTAGCAGGACACATTTCGAAACAGCTGGGGCTATTGATGTGTATGTATACCTCAGGTCAGATGATCTATGACACAAAGTTTTGGTCTGATTAGATTTTTGGCTTGGCCAACAGGTGGCCAAAACCAAAAACACAAAAAGTGCAATAACTCCTGAACTAATGACTGGATCGTCTCCAAATTTTTATCATAGGTGATTTGACCTACTTTTCAAGGTCACAGTTCAGAATTTTGCCTTTCTGGGGGCACGTTTCGTACCACTGGGGCTATTAACCTGAAACATGGTACCGGTACATAACCCCTATGTCAGATGACCGATGACACCAAGTTTCGGTCCAATTCGATTCTTGGCTTTGGCCACACAAAAACTCGAAGTCCAATCCTGAACTAACGACTGAATCGTCTCCAAATTTTCATCATCGGTGCAATCTAATGGTGGTCATAGCTGGTATACCTAATTACCAAGTTTGCTGTCCTTGGTAATAAGATGTCAATTGCTGCAGATGCAACACACTGCACTGAACTCATGCACTTGTTATTTCAGGCAAAAACCAAAGAAAAACATGATCATCACTGGTAGGATTACAACATCCGCAAGCAACTCTCCCACCCCAACTACGAATACGTCTGTAAATTCAACCTGTGGTACACCAAAACA
>NMRB01000204.1:503166-519709 GCA_002633025.1 Notospermus geniculatus
GTAATACCATACAGTGTTAATACGTACAATGTACTCATTGTAAATGAACCGTATTTCTGAGCAGGGTGCGTACAGCTTGTGGAGCACCAAATTTAACACGTTTTTAAGACCAATCGGCAAAATTTGACCTATTTTCTTCTCAATGAAGCACCCAAACAGACCCTGGCAGGGTTTCCGCCAGGAAAAAAATGATAGTGGATGTGGCCAAAAAGGCGGATACTTAGGCGGGAGGTCTGGGGTCCCTCCGCCAGGAAAATTTTGATTTTAGAAGCCCGGAGATGCAATCTCTCGGCATTCCCCCCCCCCCCCGCGCCATTTTTTTACAACTGCCTTGATATGAAATTTAAGACCTTCCCACAGAAATTATTAAATTTAAGACGTTTTAAGGCCTTGAAAATGAAAGTGCCAAATTCAAGACTTTTAAAGACCTTGTACGCACCCTATCTGAGGATTCAGCACTGCCCTTGGAATTTTTTTTGGCATTGTTGGCCACATTGTTCATGTTATTAGAACATTTGTGTAAACGATCATACACGAATGTTGGTTACAAAAGAAAAATTGCTTTATGATGCATGTATTCGTCATATTGACAGCCAAGTGTTTTCAAAAATGCATGGGGATAGTTCAATTGTGAGCGATCCCCTGTGATCAAGAGTCACGACATGTTTTTCAAAACAAAATCTGGGAATTTGGCTGGGCAGAACGAATGCCAAAACACCGTTGCACGCGCCTGAATGCAAGTAACACAAAAATACAGCACCTGGTGCAAGTGAAATCATCTAAAATGCCATCAGATATTTTAGAATGAGCCTCACTGTTGTCCTTACACAAAAAGATTCACTGAAACACAATATCACTGACAGGAAACAAGCATAATGTTAATTTTTTTCAAGAAAATGCAGACCAAAATCATCACCTGTCAGAATTATAAAAATTGTACCCGGTAGTTATTTTATGATATCCCACATTTAAAGGACCACAGTATTGCTTCCCAATCCTGTGTTACACCTACCCGCGTTAAGGGGGAGACCTCTATTAACGACTTGGTAAACTACCGCATGCAACTAGTCTCGCGCAGCCAGCCGTTTCGTTCCGCAGTACTGCTACACAAACTTGTTCGATCCCCAGCGGCTGGGTGACCGAGACTGTAATCATACATTCTCCAACACTGGGGCGAAAGGCTTAACTACAGTATTGGAGCATGGTGCTGGTGGCGCCGGCTGTCGACAGAAAGATGCAATACAGTGGTCCTTTAACCCAAGATGTGACCAGCAATTGCATTACTCATTTAACACAAGATGTGACAGCAATTGCATTACTCATTAAATCCGAGATGTGACCAGCAACTGCATTACTCATTACCGGTAACCTGAGATGTGACCAGCAATTGCATTACCGGGTACCGGGTACTTAATCTTTGTGGCATATCTGACGTGCGATAGAAAACTCCCTGTATTCTACATGTATTAGTATAAATGAGTATTCTGAATCAGACTTTCTACACCCTGCCATAATTGTATTCCTAATACCCAGGCATAAACATACATGTATTATCCTCTTTTCTCTCTTATGTAAAATGACAATTACAATACTGCAAGGTATTCTCATTCAACTACTTTTCCATTGACAAACCAAAAATAAAAGAAGCCAGATACTCATCGACAGAGCGTTAGTTAAACACATTGACAATGAATGCAGCATTACATGCAGCTGTAGTTGTGGCAAAATTCAAGCCCTATTGCCAGTTAGGGCCTTCTGGGGTTTCCAGAAAACATAGACTGGCCCAAGATCACAGTTGAAGCAGTAGAAACAGTAGAAGTGCCATTAAATTAATGGATGGAAACCAGAAAAGGATGGATAGGAGGCGAGGACGGAGGAAGTTTACATCATTATGCTGTTTGCAAATGTATTTTCTTATAAAATACCCAGTATCTAAAATAACATACATACATCTACATATTTCTCCTTCAATACACATTATACATGTACATGTACACAGCCATTCAAGTGTTTACTGTCACATTGTGTTCTAAAATTCCTAAACGTCCGTTAAACCAGCAGCACACCAGGCAATAGGGAGGTTGAGATCAGCCACTTCACGGATCCTTATACATATACGGATCGAAATGTACACAAAATTTGTGCTCGTTGTACAGAATTCTATCTGTATACGTATAAAGATCCGTGATAAGTCGCTGATCTCAACCTCCTTATTATCGCTAAGTGATCAGATTGCCAATGAATAAAATATCGGCTACTGACGCCAGGTGTGCACTGGACAGTAATGCGTGGAATCTTCTCACCAGCGATGGTCGCCTAACAATACTGAAAATGACATCACCGACTCTGTGGTGGCTAGCATGAGGATCGGTGGCGATCAGATCACTTGCGATAACATTACTGGCGTGCTGCCCGCTTAAAACTCTTGAGCCTTCCAGAAAAATTTGTCGAAATAACCGATTTCTTTTTATCATGAAATCTTTGTGGACAATGTTACAAAATATTGGTTTTACACTAACACCTTTTGTTTCACATAAACTTTGGACAGGTTTGCTGCATGAGGAAAAGTGGATGGATATTTTGATGACACAGAGAATTCTGTAAACTTGACATACCTTTAAAACACTACATGGACGCAGGTTTATCCTGAACACTGTTTATGTTTGTGCCCTTCGACAAGACCATGGAGAATCTCTCCTTATATGTATGTAAATCGAATATCCACTCCTGGTTTTACAAAATTTCTGTCACTCAGTAAAAACGTCAATTCTTCAAGATGAGTCCACCATAGAAACTGATACATGTACACAGCCAATACATTTTGCGTATGATGTTACGATTGTTAAGATGTGCCTATTACAATTATATTAGAAGGAAAGGACACAGTATACAGCCTCGTACTGCTGAGGTTGGCGCATCCCTTCACATTTCCTGAACTGGACATTTTTGCAGCTGAAGAGAGAGAGGGTGTGGTGTTTAGCCTACTCAAATGACTTGGCATCGGCGGCACCAAGAAATGTTATTAGTTATTCCGCTACATTATCAAATATTTGCAAAAACAGTACGGTACATTTAAGCTGCTAAAAACTGAAAAATTAATGGTTTAGAGTACCAACAAATGCAACAGAACTTGCTGTCAGATAGTCCTGGAACCCCTGAATACGTGTTATATACTACGGCAGTATTTTTTGGTATTGTGCAGTGCCCCAATCCTGTGTTTTTACACATGGGCCAAAGGCAAAAATTCTTTGGCCAAAAGTACTTTAATATTGCTGAGCCATTCTCACCACTAAAATCATTTAGCATTGTTCAATTTTGTTACCGATTTTTCACCCTTTTCCTCTCGTGTATCTACTGACTATTGATGCATATTCAAATCATCTGGGGTCAATGCATGTCCCGATTAAAAAAAACCTGAATTATTTCATCAGCTTGGAGTTTTTTGTTAAGATTTTTTGAGAAATTTTCGAGGTTATTTTTGAGGACGCCTTCTGATTGATCACATTGAATCACATGATCTCAGCTAGTGGCACATTTAAGCTTCAGTAAAATGGCCACCATTTTTTTCGTCACTTGAGAAGTTTGATGTGCTGTGATGCCATTACTAACCCTTCATCAGGTAAGGTACCATACTGCAACTCATTCTTTTATGTCTAGCAACAGTCTCCATGTCTTGTTGATAACTTAGATCATTCAAATAGGTAGATTTGAACAGTCTTGTCCTGCAGTCCTGATCAGTGTGGTAGTTCGCTCACGAGCACTGTGGTTATGGTGTACATCACAATAAACATAGCATGCTGCTTTACGCAAGCCTGGTTCCTCTGGCCATCGATGGTGGTGCTGACTGATATTCACAATGTCATTTAGAGTGGGGCAATGGTACCAGGCTTAATAAGGAGACTTATCACAGTGCGATGTGCGTAAGTGTTGGTCACATCATGTGTATATTTATCATACCGTGTCGATGATTCATGCATACCCGGTACATGGGTCGTGGTTCTTCATATATCAATTGAGCGTATCAGCCTCACTTTCATCCACCTCAAAGGGAATTCTATTCCACCTTACACAAGTGAACCATTATTGCTGTTGGGCCTTGTTTATACATGTATCTCTTTTTGACCACTACACATTTTAAGTATTAAGTATTGACGTTTAGCAGATGATAGGGCCTACACATTTCCTTGGCCAATTCCATCAGGGCAGTACAATCAGCATGACGATGCTGACTGTACTTCTTCCTTTTTTTACCAAATTACAGACATTTGAATTGGATGCAAGATTTTCCTCTCAAAAGGGATCTGTTTCAAAATAATGTACTACAACTACATGTAAAAGTACAAAATTTTCATTCAAATTTCTTCTGCAATTTCAATCTTCTACTAGGCACCCATCGAGAAAGAAAAAGTTCGAATGATGCGAAGGTATGTAATAAATTACCGGTATTATGAAGCCAGTTGAGGAAATTACGATGTTTAGCTGGCACCATTTTGCCTTTGACTAGGACACCATTTTCTTCACTCTTGGTGCATCAATTTCAAGTGAAATGGAAACACTAATTTTCATATTCTATGAAAGTCCTAAAATGCTGATATCATTGTTAAGATGTCTTTGGTTACCCTTAATACTGCATAAGAAGCAGCATGCCTAACATATATGCCTACAGAATTTGAGATAAAATTACCATGGCAGGCGGACAACATACTTCTGTACAAAGTAAGTTAGATGACAACTTTCGAATCATCAACTTAATGAAATTCAACACTCAGGAATCCGACTCGCTTGGGAGAAGACATCTCCCAACACAAAACTTAAAACCTCACACGAAACTGGTTGGTCTTTTAAAGATCGCTTTGACAGACCTGAACCAATGGAGGCTTTCATCACTGCTTAGCTGAAAGCCATTCTTTCATAGGCCAGTCAGCATGACTGAGACAAGGGTGCTCAGACGAGCAGAACAAGAGTGAAACCTGTAGTTCTGAAGATGTCGTCTAGCCGTGGTCTTCCAACTGCATGTCATGTAATGTCATCAGAGCACTTTCAATGGCTGGTGCCTCCTCCTCTTCCTTCAAGATTACAGGAATGTTCATATTGACAGTTGTGAAGAACGCCATCTTCTCTCTGGAAAACCAAAATATAGAAGCATTATAGAACAATATTCTAAGAGAATTCAGATTGAAAAATTTGACATGCAGTTGAATACTACAAGCCATAGGCCTACTCAGGAAACTGTAGTCATGTACCGGTACTTGAATACACCTACCGGAACAATCTCTCATCTTTCTTCTGACGGTTTCTCCGCTGGAATCTGTGAACCTCCTTGTTAACCCGTCTCAGCAACTTTGCTATTTTCTTCTGATCAACGTCTTGTTGTCCACCAGCTTGCTGTTTCTTTTGCTGTGAAAAATACGAAGAGTGAGATTCCTAAAAACAGTGGCAGTCGCACAATGCTAAAACCTTTCTGGGGATATAATGCAGATGTGGTAATAATTACGGTACGGTGTTCATAACATACCAGTTTCTCAGCTTCATTGAGTAACTCCTGCAACTTCTCATTGTCTGTAAACCAACTTGGCAGTTCACCTTCACCTGAAACACGCCAAAGAGAACCAAGTATGAATAGGGTACCGGATGTAAATGCTTCGCCATCTTTTTCCACATCTTATCACTGAAAATAGGGAACGAGGAGTCAGTATGGGAAATCCTACCTTTTATCTTTGTATGTTTCATCATTTCTACAAGATCCCTCAACCGCATTATTTCATCTTGGAGGTGTGAGAGTTTTGCCTCAGACGCTTGAAGATCGAGTTCAAGGTCAAGACTTGTGCGTACTTTTCCATGGGGATCTTTGGATGCGGGAGGCAATGGAACAGCTGCACTTGGAGCCTGAAAAAGTAGTACGGTATTATATATACCGGTAAATGACAGAAAACAGGGCATAAAATAAATTGTACTTGCCTTTATAATGTACTTGCCAATATAACTTTTTCAAAAACTTGCAAAGATAGAAAAACAGGAAACTTAGTTTCCATGCCTACCTTTATGCCTGCCTTCTTCCACCGCAAACTTCTCCTCTCCACAGAATTCCTCTGGAAAGGCCCGCGTCGATATAGTGGCACTGAACTGTCACTACCACGCCGGTTTAACTGCAAAAAATTTCACAAGACAGCGCTTACATAATGATGAACTAACAAACAGCGGACTTATTACTTTTCATTTTCAAGCGCTAGTGGAAATCTTGTTGCACTGACAGAATAGATAAATAATTCAAAGACCTCGGTCGAAAAGAAAATACCTTGCATCGGTAGTCACCCTGTAATCGCCCACCAGGGGGTGAAAATGTCTGCGACCGACGGATTGAACTCGCTCTCATCGTCTCATCTGGACGCTTGCGTTCCCAGCCCCGATACTCTCCTTCAGTGTTAGTTTCTGCATCACAAAGGACAGATGCCTGTACTTCTGCAACGCAGTCATCTGGCGCATCAGCAAGTTCTGGTGTTGTGGGTAGGGAATCCTGAAGAGCACAATGAACTCAGTCGCATCATGGCAAATAATGGAGTTGAAGAATGAATAATGGGTTATGGTGTACCCAACTTTGGATTTCATTTCTGCAAGCTTTTCTTTGACAACAAATATCAAAATACACAGAAAGTGCTTTCATCGAGGGCAGCATAGGCCTACACACAGATTTCAAAGAAATCACAGACAGTGTCAATGCAACAGTCTTCATTGCCTATGACTTTCAACAAGAGACACAACTCACCAATGCATCCTGAGAATCCTGCCCTTCATCAATATCATCTTCATCTTCATCCTCACCACTGCTGCTGCAACTACAACTGCAATCATCGTGATCATCATCATCGTCGTCATCGTTGTCGTCAGTGTCACCATCAAACTGCTGTCCCATTTCGTCTAATCCCTGGTTCCTGGTCAGAGTTGACGTTCCCGAGGAGATGACTGTCGACTCGTCACTGCTCTCCTCCCGCAAGCTTGCTACAACAGGATGGGACCGAACCTCCTTCTGCTTCTCACCATCCATCTTTGATGCTCTTCCAGATGATCCTGTGGTATCTTCTTCCGGTTCTTTTGTTTTCTGTTCAGGTTGGGACTCCACAGAATCTTCCTCAAAACTTGAGCCTGACTTTCCTCTCGTCCTCAGCTGGGTCTCTGCCTCCATGAACTTAAAACTTAGCACATTGTACCACTTCTGGGAGACTATCTTTGGTTCAAAATCAGCTAAGCTGACCTGCACAGAGCCCTGAAAATTAACAAATCATAATTTAAGATCGCACAATCAGACCACTGTCGAACTAAACTAGAGCCCAAAACACGATTTTTAAAACGTGGATGTCCCTCCCATGTAGACTTACCAAGCATTCTTCAAAAGCAGGTTCTTGAACACACCACACATTAACTTGGAGAATTTTTTGGAAGAGTTTGGTTTCAGCAACTGGGACACGGAAAACTTGGTTGAATTTAGGATTGTTCAGATTTGTTGATAATGATGTCACCAATGAGGCATTGCTACCAGGCAGGGATGGAAGTAAAGCTGCTTTGATACACCTGCAATGTAGATGACAAAATGCAAAGATTTTGAAATAAACGGGGTTAAGATATCATTATGACAATAACATTGGACAATTTTGCAGAAGACAAGAAAGGAACTACCGTAAATGCACAACTGACATTACGAATACCGTACTTACACTTTTGAATTTTCTGCAAAAGCTAATGCTGCGAGGTTCCTTGCTTGCTCAATGCCAACATGCAGTTTGCTTTCTTGTCGATCAAACCTAGAAAAAGCGATTGCATGAAAACTGAAAAGATGTATTTGAAACAAACAACCTTATTCAGGAAGCAGACTTGACAGGTAGTTGTACACACTTCGGCCATATTTAGGAAGCAGACTTGACAGGTACTTGAATACACTTCGACCATATTTAGGAAGCAGACTTGACAGGTACTTGAATACACTTCGACCATATATAGGAAGCAGACTTGACATAGTTGAATACATCCAAGACATATTCAGGACTTGATTTTTTTACATATGCCATTAACTCTGCAACGATAACCACAAAAATACTCACTTGAGAGCAATCTGCACTTGTGCTGACTCAAGATTCATCTCTAGCACATCATCAAGATCACTCGGCCGTTTAATACTAGCTTCGAACACACCACTATCACCGGCAACTGATTCATCGCTCACAGCTGCTGAAACACTCCGCGTGTTGCCACCAGAATTATTGCACACACCAGAGCTATCCTCGCTTATCGGACTCAGCGGAGCATTATTTGAAGTCTCTTCTGCACCTATGAAGCGTGACCGTAATACTGAACTGTGTGGGTAACAAGAATCAGGGAGTTCAGAAACAGACATTTGTGGTATCATCACTTCTGAAACTGGCGTCTGCTCCTGACTAGTAATACTTTCAATTTTCGTGTTTTGCTGCGTGTATGGCAGAAGGGAAAGTGTCTCCTGAACACTGTCTAACTTATTTTGATCTTCTGAATCCGTTGAACTTTGGGGTCCATGCCGGTGATTCATGTGTTGCTCGTAGCTCGGCGGGGGACCAATATCGTATGGAGAAATAGGTGGAGATAATGATGATAGTGACGATGACATGGGTGACACGAGGGAAGGGTTCGAACCAGTGACACTCGCACGAGCTCTCTGTGATGGCCGCAACCCATCCAGAACACTACAAGAGTACTGTCCTTGTGAACTGATATTGTCTGTAGAACCAGCTGCTTGCATTTCAATGATTGGTGATATGCTATGTCCTTGTAATAAGTTGTATATGCGATTCAAATCCTGCAGGTTTGTCTCACTTGATAACGACTGGCCGTAGATATCCGTGAAGTTCAGAGAGTTGAGCGAGCCTCGACTGCTGGCCGACAACGACCCTAAAGAACCCAAACTTGACCCGGAAGATGCTGACAAAGTACTTAACGACAAGCTGAAATCAGACAATGTTTTTCATTTTAGTTTTTCAAAGTACCGGTATGTAAACTGCAGAACTATTATAACCCATAAGATCTTACACAAAGCAAATGAATACCATCAGACATTATTAAAGCTGGAAAAAATATTTTAGGGTGGATGACATACATGTACATGTAAGTTTTGAAACAACTGTTCCTGTACGTAGGTGGAACTCACAAGAAACTGGCAGAGAACCTACTCACCTCCGAAGCTGAGACTCTAAGTAAGATGCAAGTTTTATTGATTCATCCAATTTCCGTTTGAGGACAGCTTTCTTCTCCTGCAACTTTAACCTGAAGAATAATATAATCCTCACTCAATTCATATCAATGGGAAATATGTCATAGGTGACATCAGACTGTTGAATCCCCACTACAATCTTTGAATATAGGTACTGTACCGTTATATAGTGTTTCTTTTAATAGAGAACTGACATTTGACATTTGTAGAATAAGGGAAAAGCAACAAGTCAGAGAAGTTGCAGTTACCTGTCAGCAATCTGTATACTAGAAATCTCCATTGCCATATTGAGATCCCTCTCCAATTGACAGATCTGTGTTTCAATACCATTGATCTCTTCCATCCCTCGTCCTCTCAGATTGATGCTGCGGAGCTCTCGCATCAGTTGCTCTTTCTCCTGGATGAGCAATAGGCGGTCCTTGTCAGACTCGGTCTGTCCAGGGATAACCTAAAACAATCAATTCCAAAGTTAGAGCCCACAATGTAGGCCTACAAACATTGTACCCAGGACCAATAATTCATAAACGAGCTTATGAATTTTTGATTGTACACAACCCAAAATAACAAGTAAACTGACAGCAATTTTTGGTACCATATGTCGTTTTCACAAGTGTGAAGTATACTCAATACCTGTTCTTCGAGGCCTGCCAGTTCTAATGAGAGGCTGTTCACCTTCTTCTTGGCCTCATCGTAAAGGAAGCGCATTCGTGCAATTTCGGCCAGCCGTGCACCACTTGGAAGACCCTACAAAAGAGAAAAGTTGTGTCAGTTAACCACATCCTGCGACAAATATGCTACAGAGACAATAAAGAACGGCTCAACAACACACAAAACGAAGCAGTCACATACCTCTCCTGTTAAATCGGTTTGAGAAGCTGTGTTACTGACTTCACGAGGCAAAGACAGAGTTGATACATCGGGTGATGATCCCCCTTGAAGCTTGTTGGTCAAGATGTCATCTTTCAAACGGGCAAGACACTGAAATATTATATACCGTACTGGGTAAGTTGTCAGAGCTCTTGTATAGGTACCGGTATTCTTTTTTGTAGAGTACATGTATAGGACTTTTCATACCCATCTCTGTTATTTCTATTGCTTTAGGAAACTTGTGCCAAAAAATGTAACCTGCAGATGAAATTTCTGGTCAGATGTCTACTTGCCTGCATAAGACCTTGTTTTTCTTTTTCCCCTGCAGAAAGAGACTTCTGTATTGTGCGAATTTTATCCATCATTGCCCTCGCTTCATGAATATTGTACACTTCTTGGTCACAAGTCATTTTCTGTTCAACTCTGAATAATATAAGCGTTTCAACAATGCAAAATTATGTCAGAGGGCACAAAAAAATATATCAAAAAGTATCAGTGTTCATAGACATAATACTAATACACAGTGAGAGTGGGAAAAACAATTGAAACAGAAAACGTTTATTTTTATCTGAAACCCTTATCAGATTTATGGCGAAGTTCTTTATCTCGTTTCACTGACCTGGAATCCAACAGGAATTCCATTCAATTGTACCAGTATAACACATATACAACAATCAAATCGGGAGTCAATCCAGGCCTTTACGTGTCAAGCAATAAAAATTCTATTCTACTACAAGTTGAAGAATGAATGTCGTGGAATATCCAGGACTTTTGAAATCTTCTATTCTCACTGTTATTCTTAGCATGGAGAAAATTTCAGATTGACTAAAATAAACATGAGTGGTTTTTATTATCATTCCAAAGGTGATGGTCATAGACTACAACTGGGTCACATAATTACATTAGCCACAATATTTCCTATGATTTAACAAACGGAATTCATGTACCGGTATCTGTATCAGCAAACATCAATAGCAGACCTGCCTATCCTAACTTTGAGCTGGCTGTACTGTTTTTGATTGAGGAATAACCACAAAATGACACTTTTTCAGTGTAAACAGAACGAAACACAAAATTCTGCAGTTGTTCATCAGTGTATTTTTCTACACTTTAAGTGTAAAAACACAGATTTGAGTGTACAAAATACGCTGGGTCGGAGCACTTCTCCTTGTCACCATTGTAGATCATAAATTCAGCTCATTTGGCAGCCAACATGTTTATGGATACTTACTGGTACCGGTACGTCAATCAAAGTGGCTATAAAATGACTATGAATTAACAAACCTAATGGTGAAAGACTAAATAAGAAATCAACAAATGCTCCCTACCTTGTCAGAGTTTCTACTCCTTTTTCTTTATACTGCATCTCTGCCCGTATCTGTTCTAGTTCTTGTTTTAATCGGGCCACACGATTCTTTGCCAGTGCTACGTCGGATTTGAGCAAGTCAGGATCATACTTAGTGCTTCCAACACTTGAATTGGAGTTGACTGAAACAACAAAATCACTGAGAAATGATTAAAGAACTTACCCATTCCCTCGAGCCCCTCCTTTGACATGTTCGGGTATATGTATACAATGTGTACATGTAGGCATATGTTGAGCAACATTCTGAAAAATCTTGATATTTTGACGACAACATGCCCCCAACCGGTCTGAGTCAGTGGACCTGAAATATCCACAAGGCCCACACACGACTGAAAATGAAACTTACGACTTGTTTTTGATGACTTCCATCCCACCAAGGTATCATTAAGATGTTGGTACTCATCCTGGGCCAGAATTAATCTTTGTTCTTTCACAGTATAAATCTCTTTTTTAGCCTGGAATAAAACATATGTTCAAAGGGGATGTTCATTTTCATCAGTTGAGGAATCTGAGTTGTGATCCTTGAGAAAATGGTATGGAGAAAGCTATGAAGCTGCAAATTGCAGGGATTATTCTGTACAGCACAACAAATAATCCCTGCAATTTGCATAGCTTTTTCCGTTTTCCCAAGGACCACAACTCAGATTCCTCAAGTGATGAAAATGAACAGCCCCTTTAAAACAAAGGACAGTCCTTCTCCGTGTGAAGCAAAATAAACCGATCCTCAATTTGATTATTAATTTGGGCCGGTTTCTTACGAAGATACATGTACAATGTACATGTAGCAGTAGTGATACTTTAGCAGTGACCTTCACTCTGGCCTTAGGCCTATTAGTAGGTAGCCATCCATGTTGATATTTGCCACATGTATTCTGGCACATGAAGAGAGGTCTCACCCACAGTAACTGGCCAAAACCTAGTTCCACTAGTAGGCCTACACTATTGAATGCAGTTACTTATTGATAAGTTTTCAACACTTACTTCTCAAATTTCATGCTCGAGTGATTTACACAGTACCAAAGTATGATTGGAGCATGATGGTTCAGCGGTACTCGGTAAAAGGAGCTGCACTGGAGAGGGCTTAGGCCCTGTGTGTGCATTCCAGCATGGTCAACAACAATCATATATATGTCATAGAACCAAGAAACACAACCTTCTCAGAATACACCTAGCCTTTTCTCTTGAAAGTTAAATAATGGGTCCAACTAATATCTGTCTATATCATTACCGGCGTCGTAACCCTGTTGGATTTTTGCCGGAGGTATGGAGTCCACGACAGGCTACTGTCCACCTGTGTGGGTTTTTTTACTTGCCCTGGCATAGACACTCAGGTACAAGGGACCACGGCTTTTAGTCCCATCCGACGGACCCTGCATTAATGTTTCACAACTTTTTTGTACATGCCTTTACCCGGAGTCGAACCCGCGCCGACCCATTGTACAGTTTGGTAGTCAAGCGCGCTAACCACTCGACCACCGGGCTAATACAATCTCAAGCCTTTCAATTTACAGGCTCTAAAATATGTGCTAACCAATAGAGGCTACAGCTGAACGGGATTTCATACTTACTGCTAAATCTTCATTTGCAGTGACTAGGTATTCTTTTAGCATTTGTTCCTGTTGCCTTCGCCATTGTAACCGAGGGTCTTCCAGTTGAGTAGTTTCTGCAAAATCAATGGCGATTATTCAACCTAATCTCAAGAGCCTGTTTTTGCACTTCCAAGGGTCTCCAATAGAAATTTTTTTTCACAATAACGAATGCAATGGCTTCGTGTACACATGTACATAAGCAAGGGTTCTTACGATTTAAGTGATTAGTATAGTAAGTTCCAACATTCGGATCCACCACTTCTTCCCAACCCAGAGGTAGCTCATCGCCAACGCAATCAGCAAAAGTCTTTGGTTTAGTCAACCTAAAAAGAAAAGAAAAACACAACGGTGGAAAATATGACTTCTTCGAACACCCATTCTTCGGACTTTTCTACACCATTATCAGATCAAAATTTTAAAAGAAGTCCCAGTGGTTGTGATTTGACAGAATCGATAAGACCCCTCTCCCAACCCACACTTCTAGGCCACAAATTTTGAAGTCAATCCGGCAATCTATTTTTGACTAATAAGAGGGAATACTAAATCCAAGATGTCCGCCTAGCTGCCATACTGAATATCGGATCACAACCAAAATTGATAGGGTACCTCTCCTAACACACCCTACCAGGCCACAGAATTTTGAAGCCAATCCGGCAATCCATTCTTGACTTATGAGGCGTAATACGAAATCCAAGATGTCCACCTAGCCGCCATATTCAAAACTGGATGGCAACCAAAATTGATAGGGCACCTCCCCTAACCCACCCCGCAATGCCACAAAAATTTGAAGACAATCCGACAATCCATTCTTGACTTACATGTATGAGGCATAATACAAAATCCAAGATGTCTGCCTAACTGCCATATTGAACACTGGATCGCTACCAAAATTGATAGGGCACCTCTCCTAACCCATCGCTCTATGCCACAGAATTTTGAAGTCAATCCGGCAATCCATTTTTGACTTACATGTACATGTATGAGAGGGAATTCTAAATCCAAGATGTCCGTCGAGCCACCATATTGAATATCGGATCCCACTGAAAACCGATGGGGCACCTCTGCTAACCCACCCCGCCAGGCCACAGAAATTTGAAATCGATCCGACAATCTGTTCTTGATTTATGAGGCACAATACGAAATCCAAGATGTCCGCCTAGCCGCCATATTCAATACTGGATGGCAACCAAAACTGATAGGGCACCTCCCCTAACCCACTCCGCAATGCCAAAAAAATTTGAAGACAATCCATTCTTGACTTATGAGGCGTAATACGAAATCCAAGATGTCCACCTAGCTGCCATATTGAATACTGGATCACTACCAAAATTGATAGGGCACCTCTCCTAACCAACCGTTCTATGCCACAGAATTTGGAAGTCAATCTGGCAATCCATTTTGGACTTATGAGAGGGAATATTAAATCCAAGATGTCTGTCAAGCCACCATGAAGACAATCCGACAATCCATTCTTGACTTATGAGGCATAATACGAAATCCAAGATGTCCGCCTAGCCGCCATACTGGAACACTGGATCACTACCAAAATTGATAGGGCACCTCTCCTAACCCACCCCTCTATGCCACAGAATTTTGATGTCAATCCGGCAATCCATTTTTGACTTATGAGAGGGAATACATGTACTAGTTGGGTCATCTGATTATAGAATGTGGAATCATCGTTTATTAGTTGGGTCATCTGATTATACATGTAGGTGGAATCATCGTTTTTTAGTTGGATCATCTGATTATAGAACCTGGAATCATTGTTTTATATGGGTCATACTGTGGAATCATCGTTTACGCTATGGTATTCAGATTACAGTATGTGGAACCTCTCTTTTAAGGACACCTCTGAAACTGACAAATGCTGTCCTTAATTGAGAGGTTTCCTGATTGCAGAGGTCAAAATGAATAAAAAAATGACTTCAGTTCTGGACAGGACTGAACTTTGGTATCCTTAATTGAGATAATAAGCAAGAAGTCAATCTCCAGAATTCACGAATTTTCGACCCCAACCGGGGTCTTTTTCAAGTGGAACTTTACAATCTGAAACTCTAGAAAAGACTGAAGAACTTAATTGAGAGGTATCTTCCTGGCAGAGGTGTCCACTAAGGGAGATTCCATTCCTGTGAAATCGTTTCTCCACTCCCTGGGGAGTATTACACGCCTGGCAGCCGATTTCAGTGCTCTTGGACTAATGTTCACATACATGTACATGTAGCCCATGACTACCAGCCAGGTACCCCTTTTACACCTGGGTGGGGTGAAGCAAGTGAGGCAAAGTGACTTGCTCAAGGTCACAAGCAAGCTTGTTTTTTCTTGGTCAGGACTGGGATCATCTGATTATAGTTGGGTCATCTTATTATAGAAGGTGGAATCATTGTTTTTTAATTGGGTCATCTGATTATACAAATGTACATGTAGGTGGAATCGTTCTTTAGTTATACATGTAGAGGCTGGAATCATTGTACTGTGGAATCATTGTTTTACATGTACATGTATGCTAGGGTAATCAGATTATGTGGAACTTCTCTTTTGAGGACACCTCTGGAACTGACAAACGCTGTCCTTAATTGAAAGGTGACCTGATTGCAGAGGTCAAAATGAATAAAAATGATCAGTTCTGGACAGGACTGACCTTTGGTATCCTTAATTGAGAGGTATCTTCCTGGCAGAGGTGTCCACTAAGGGAGATTCCACTGCTGTGAAATCATTTCTCCACTCCACTCTTTTCTCCACTCCCTGGAGAGTATAACAGTCCCAGCAGCCGATTTCAGTGCTCTTGGACTAACGTTCACATAGACCATCACTACCAGCCAGGTACCCCTTTTACACCTGGGCGGGGTGAAGCAAGTGAGGCAAAGTGACTTGCTCAAGGTCACAAGTGAGCATGTTTTTTTCTTGGTCAGGACTGGGATCATCTGATTATAGTTGGGTCATCTTATTATAGAAGGTGGAATCGTCGTTTTTTAGTTGGGTCATCTGATTATAGAAGCTCAGTGGAATCATTGTTTTATAGTTGGGTCATACTGTGGAATCATTGTTTTAGGACGGTAATCAGTTTATACACCGGTAGTATGTTGAACCTCTCTTTTAAGGACACCTCTGGAACTGACAAATGCTGTCCTTAATTGAGAGGTGTCCTGATTGCAGAGGTCAAAATGAATAAAAATGATCAGTTCTGGACAGGACTGAACTTTGGTATCCTTAATTGAGAGGTATCTTCCTGGCAGAGGTGTCCACTAAGGGAGATTCCACTGCTGTGAAATCATTGTTTATAGTTGGGTCATCGGATGTGGAATGATCATTTTAATTTCGCCTTTTAATTTAATACTTGGGGCATCAGATTATGATATGTAGAATCATTGTTTTAGGGCTAGGGTCATTTTGTTTATAGTGGGCGGAATCATGGTTTTATAGTAGCCTACATGTAGTAAGGTCATCTGATTTTAGAAATCATTGATCTTCGGATTAGGATTATGTAAG
>NMRB01000205.1:8415-20121 GCA_002633025.1 Notospermus geniculatus
CTGCCCTGCCAGCTGCTCTGCAGGAGCGCTGCATAATTAATGAGCTAGACGTGCATCGAAGACTGTACGCTTACTGCATACACAGCAGATAACTGTGCAAATAAACAGTTCGATGCCTTAAAATGTCTTAAAATCTTCGTTGGAGGCATAGCCTACTCCAAATCGCAACTTTTCGATGCCTTTTGGCGAGGGCTGCGACGGCGAGTCGGAGGACGCCATCTTCGTCTTCTGTTTGCATAATTAATGAGGTCTAATTAATATTCATTATTGTCTGCTTGCCATCTAAGACAAAATTTCTGTAATTCGGCAAGCATTTGCTTGCCAAATAACCACTTCCACAAAAATTACGGTCTCACCATACATGACGTCAGAAGCTTCATACCATTCAATGGCCGCTGACACGCTAAGCTGGTCCAGCCGGCCAATGGCACAAGAGGTAGGTAAAATAACTGTCGGAGAAGATGCGTTTGGTAGTGTTAATAGGGAGTTTAATTTTGTATTGCATTTTCGGTACAAAAATAACGCTATCGTAAAGTTAACACTAATAACACTACCGCCAAACGCATCATCTCATACACTTTTAGGCCTATATCATGCTTTGACAATGAATGGCCACGACGCCATGTGGGAGAACTAGACGTAGGCTCCATCTTTGTTGGAAAGGCCTTTACTCAATTTGTAGCTATCTAAATGGGTGTTGTTAAAGGTAGTCTGTAGTTTCCGGAAAGCTGGAAAGTTGGAAAGTACCAGAAAGTGCTAAATTGTAGGAAAAAGCTTACCCCATAAAACGGAATGTCCCACATTCTTACATCACAGCAGTATGATCTGAACAAATGAATAATCCTAGCTTGACACTCATAGTTTAGTCATTAATTCGCGAAAGTGTCTTCCTGCGGTCCACCTACAATTTTGTTGGTTCGCCTTTCAGATGAAACCAAGGCTACTATCTTATAGTTTACGCTAGACGGCAGGAGTCGACTCGAAGCCGATTCGTGGTCCTAAAGGGGGCCTAAAATGAGTGCATGTACAATTTACACGTACTTCCATGGAGGAACATCCATACAAACTTCGACATGTTTTGAATATTTTTTTTGCATTTTTCTCAATCAAAAGCGCGCATTCGTGTCGTTTAGGAGACATCACAACAAACTTCGAACACCACCAGGATCGTTCCATCGGAATATTCTAGATTTTATACCGAACCTTTGGGATTCCCCACACTTTCCAGCTTTCCAACATACTTTCCAGGTTTCCAGCTTTCTGGAAACTACAGACTACCGTTGTTAAACACAGAAGGTCGACCTGGTGCATTTCAAAGATTACAAGAAGAGGACCCACCACGTGTTGAGGTGCAAAGGCTGAGCACAAAATAAGTGTGTGTCTATATTGGTATGACAATAAAAACAAAACGTGTACCTCGCCCCGCCAGCCCAGGCTGGATATTGTTCCGATGAATATTGCTGGTAATTGACTATCACTCACACCAGTCAGCAGAACTAATCAATCGGCAATGACTTGGCGAGATGCCAGGAAGAAATTGACGAGCCATTACAGATGTGGATGGAAGATACGGCAAGTGGCCAAACAAGATTCTTGGGAGGTCACCAGAGCGTACGATCAAGAGTGCGCCCATCTAGGACTTGTTGCAGGCCACGCCAGACAATCTTACAGGTGTTACATCTGCCAGTGCTTCTGTATGTCAGTGTCCCTCCCCTATTGTTATCGATACGTTTCTCTGTCTGTCCACTATGTTATTTTACAGCTTTTCCCGTCAGACATTGGGTCATATGAATAAAGAAAAGAAAATGCTTTTACTTGAATTTTGCAGTACAAGTGCATTAGGCAACGCTGTGGTACATTTTGTATGAAGTTAGGAGTCAATAGCTGTAACGGTTCAGAAATGTGCCAATACGGAGGTTTCGCAAGTCTAACGAAACACGAAGTACGAAATACGAAATTGGACTTCATTTCCATGACGTAATGTATGTCAGGAGATGGTTGGTACAAATGTACCGCAAATATCGCCTGCTGCAAGAGCGTCTTTTAGTGTATGGCGTTTAGACCGATAGAGTTACGGTGTATATTAAACTTTGAAATTTATCTTTCGTTTCGTCTTCGTAGACACGAAGTGGAAATTTAAAAATTCAAGATGCACCATAACTCTCTCGGTCTTATATGACATGCTAAAAGACGCACTGGCAGCAGGGACATTTGTGGTACCAACCATCTCCAGAAATACATTACGTCATGGAAATGAAGTTGAATTTAGTATTTCGTACTTCCTGTTTCGTCAGATTTGCGAAACCTCGCTCATGTTGAAGTGTTTACGACGACGACGGACGAAGGACTAACCCGTATGATATAAGCTCACCCAGGTTACCCAAAAATGCTCGAGAATTTTAAATTCCAATAGAAAACTATAAATTGTATTTCATTCAAACATTTTCACCGCATAGAATATCCGGATACATTCTTTACTTCACTGGTGGTCCTGCATAACAATCACCACATAATAAATTTGATGTTTTCGCGGAAGCACGCAGTGTTCATAGTAAAAAGTAAAATTGAAAGTTCACATTGGGACAAATATTGTATACCCGGTACCTGTTACTTCCTTTTCAATGTGATAAGGTGACTATTGGCCTAAAAACGTAACAATGGGAATGATAAAATTTTGTAAGGTGTACCACCCCGAAACGGCAGCTGGCGAAGACACCGTCACGGTCCATGGCCCGAGTTGTGGACATAACACAATCATAAATTTATTAGTGATATTCGTGTGGTGCCCGATGCTCATTGACCCACGTCCGAGTCCATGACAGACATATGAACCACGAGGGCAGAGGACAATCGGTTAAACAACTTTTTCTAAAACGCAGAAACCGTTAGGAGTACATGTAACGTTACGTCAGATGAGAAAGGGTGAGAAGATACGAAAAAAAAAACAATAAACAAACAACAACAACAAACACCAGGAATACATCAATACGGGATTAGATTTTCAAGAAAACTTGCAAAATTGTCCTGCCTCTGCCAAAAAAATCTGAAAGAATACTCACCCTCGTCCACAGTGTTCAGTTGGCCATGGGTATGAACCCACTAAACACTGGCATGACTGGCGCCAGAATGAAGGATCATAGACGGCGCTGTTTGACGGGGAATCCAATCATAAGCCATCGTCAGAGTTAACTCACGCCGCCCTAACACACTTTCTGATTGGCTAATTTAAGATACAACCACGACAGACGCAGCAACACACTTTCTGATTGGCTAATTTAAGATACAGCCATGACAGACGCCGCAACACACTTTCTGATTGGCTAATTTAAGATACGACCACGACAGACGCCGAAACACACTTTCTGATTGGCTAATTTAAGACACGACCACGACAGACGCCAAAACACACACACACTTTCTGATTGGCTAATTTAAGATACGACCATGACAGACGCCGTAACACACTTTCTGATTGCCCAAGTTAAGATACTTACGCGTACAAAATGTACACCGCAGATTCCCTGCGGNGGAGTTTACTGAAAGAATGGAGATCAATGAAATTTGAATCATATACTGGGGTTTATTTCACATCCAGAAAAAAAGTTACGCAGCACATAGAGAAGTGGGGCTACATTCCATCGAGGTGCTTCGATCTGTAATTGAACTCAAAAAACAAAAAAATGGGGGATCAAAGACTGATTTGTCATTTAGTGGTAAGAAAAGGGGTCTGGATGAGAGCCACGTCCTGGGATTCTTTGCGGAGTTGAAGCTACCATAATCTTTATTGTCGTCGTGACCACTTTACCATAGACTTCTCACTGACGGCTGCACTGGAGCTAGGCCTTGCTACTTTCCTTTAGCCTTCTTGGAGGCTTTCTTCGCCGCGGGGCTGGCCTGAAATGAGGCGAAGTTCATGAGGTAAAGCGAATGGCCGAAATCATGTGAATGATGACGTCATACATGTAGTCCAGACGCAAAACCCCGTTTTTCAAAAAAGCGTGACATTTTGGATAACAGCAATTTTTTTACATTTTTGATATCTCCAAATAACAGACGGAGTTTCAGAATCCGCCGGATGCCACTCTGGTACACTTGAGCGTTCTGAGAAAATCCCGTTTCCATGGAAACCGAAGCCAAATTTCGTGTATTTTGAAAAATGTATATCGAGGGATGATGACGACGACGAAGATGGTACTGACAATGAAAATCAGAGAGTGCGTTCTGCTTTTTAAATATTTGATGGGCTGGTGTCGTGAGCTTATTATCAGTTAGAGAAAGGTCATTTCAAGGAAACATTTCCGATTTCAGACGCCGAGACCAAATTCGGAAGCTCTCAGGGCTTCCAAATTCGGACGCCAAGAACTTGAAATCGAAATTGGGACAAGAGAAATTAACATCAGGTTTCTCACGTTAGTGAAATGAAAATGAAAGTGTTATGGTCACTGTCGATCATCAATCAGATGATTATTTCATATGGAAGCATGCCACTTTCATTAACTGGTGTTTGAACAAAAACACAAATCGACGGCTAAGGTAGCTCTGCTGAACGTACGACTTTAAAAAGCAGTAATTATGCAAGCGGAATATCAACTTGAGGGGCAAAACCATTCAGGTGAGGTAGATTGAAAAACACGAGACGTCGTGAGGTAACAATGACGTTTCCGAAAGCTCGGACTGAAACTTGGTTTCATAAGGTCATCTGACCTGGGGGTATGTGCAAAGTTTCAGGTCTGATGGTCGAAAAGCCTGGCCTGCTAAACGGACGACGACGGAGGACGGACACCACACCATTGTAACAGCTCACCAGGGACATTATTCACAAAGCTCCCGTAACTTTAAAGGGACTAGGAAAAATTTTTCAAGCTTATTACAAAATGCTAGTCTTTCATGATAAATTCCCACCGTCAAATCACGTTTTCAATTAACTGTTAATTACTGGCACCCAGACAAATCAGTTATCACCACACCATGGAGCATTCACCACGTCACTGGGAACCTAATCAACATAATAGAGTACAGGCTCGCTCCATACAAAACATACAGCGAGAGGTTCCCAGTGACGTGGTGAATTCTCCATGGTGTGGTGATGACTGATTTGTCTGCGTGCCAGTAATTAACACGTAATTGAAAAAGTGAATTGACGGTGGGAATTTATCATGAAAGACTAGCATTTTGTAATAACCGAAGCTTGAAAAAATTTTGCTAGTCCCTTTAAGGGTACGCAAATCCTTTGTCAGGCCGATAGTGAACAATCGGTTGTCCGCAAAAGGACAATAGTTTGCGCACTCCCGAAAGTTACGGGACCTTCGTGAATAAGGTCCCTCAGGTGAGCTAATAACGCGCTACAGATCAGTCGACAGGGGCGACACCTGCGAACAGACAGAGAGGCCAATAACAGACTTGCCTTGGTCTTCTTGGTGGTCGGCTTCTTGCCCTTTGCAGCCTTTGCTGCTCCGTTTTTTGCGTTCTTATTCTGAAAATGAAACGATGGAAGCTTGAATGGAAAGTAGGTCAAATAAAACACCCGGATTACAAATGATGTATCTTCATTAGATGTACGTATGATAAAAATTTGGCAACGCAGGGCCGGATCCAGGATTGACAGAAAGGGGGGGGGGGCGTAGCTCGACGCCGCCCGCCCGAGGTGGTGAGCACCGAAAGAATGAAGCCCAAATGGGGGGTCTGGGGCCCTCCCCCAGAAAAATTTGACAATTTTAAGTGCTTTTATATGCATTTTCCTGGATTCTGAGAGCAAAATACTCGAATTTTTATGTGATTAAATTTTTCTTGCTAAAAAAAATCACTACTCTGCCAAAAATAGGGGGGGGGGGCGTACGCCCCCCACGCCCCCCCCCCGGATCCGGCCCTGCAACGTTCCGACCAATGGTTAATGTGGAATCGCACTTTTAATGTTTTCAGTTTTAGCCCTCTGGTGGCAGAATGGAGAATCACATTTTCGCGAAAATTGGTCTGTGAAGACCTTTGACCGTGCGATACATGTGTGTAAAGTAAGGAGTCAATGGGCTATATGAAAAAAGACCAGTAAATCCTGTTTTACTTGGATTTTGCAGTGCAAATGCACAATGCTATGCTGTACAAATCTGCAGTAAAAGCATTTGTTCTTGCTTTTATTTATATCACCCAATAACTCCAAGGGTTTGGAAATGTGCCCTTCTTGAAGATAACGACGACGGACGAATCAGTATGGTAATAGCGCACCCAGGTGAGCTAAAAAGCAAGGATGAACCATGATGTTGGATGAAAGAGCATTACTTTAAAATTTTCAGATTTTCGAACTTTTTCACGTGAAGCAAATTTGTGTTTGCAAGAGTCGAGCAAGTTACTCTTAATAGTTCAGAAAAAAACATTCACATCACGGAAGATAGACACAGGCACACTTGACACTAGCGGCGAAATATCGTGCCTCATTTCACCACTAGCGTAGGTAGAAGGCCGCCATTTTGGGTTTTGCCGGCGCGCATGTAGAAAGAGTTCGGTCGGCCGAATCGCACAATTCTTTCTAATTAGTATTCAGCTCATTTCTAATACCATTTGTTATCATCACGAAGTCCTTTTAGTCTGAAAATATTCGCCTTGAACCCAACAACACCACTTTTCAACATAATCTATCATCTAGCGTAGATGCCACTGGGTTGGCGGTGATACGGCTGGCCTGTTCACGATTGTTAAAAACCTTTACCAAAATGTAGTAATCTGCACTACTTTCAAGATGGAAACCTAGCACCTGCGCTAGTGGTGTTATAGAAGATAACGCCATCTAGTGTCAAGTGTGAGACACAGGCAGAATCACTGCCGTCGACAAATTAAAAAGGGACTAAAAAAATGACATCCTCAGTTATTGAGGGCATAGTATCGTAGGTACCGTTAATGCTGAAAGAGGAGGTTGTAATGTCATACTTGCAAAGTACATGTATAAACAAAATGGAATGAGCATGAGTAAAGGTATGCACAGAACACGTTACAGAAATACAAATTTATTATGTACACGAAATAGAATTCAGAACTAGAAATAGGGAGCAATCCGCCGCGCGTATTGCAAAAATAAAAGATGGCAGCACAGTTATAGCGGACCAATACAAAAGAAACTTCTCTGGATTGGTGCTCAGTCAGGAATGAATGGGTCCGATACATGCATTAGATTGGGTCATAGTGACACCTATTGGTCAACTCACTGACAGCTCCTATTGACCTGTCAGTCAATTTGAAGACCGTCCTCTGGTCAACAGAAGATGCACTTTTAATAGAAAACCACAAGACATGATTTTTTTATTTTTCTTTATTTTTCTCTTTTTAAAAATTTTTTCTCATGCATCAAATTGTACAAAATATAGGCCTGCTTAGAGCATTTAATCTACATCATCTGAATCTGTTTGCAATGGAACAGACGTTCTGAGCTGCTGAAACCACAGACTGGGTGGAGAGAGAGAGAAATTCAGTAAAAACAAGGAAGACCGCCCACTGAGCTGGGGGGGGGGGTCTTAAATACAGTTAAAGGGGCACGGTATGCTATCTCTTACCGGTATTGTGACTACCGACATAGAGGGAGCCACCTAGCGGCAGCAATACGAACTACAAAAACATTAAAAATGTACGCAGTATATCGGGTCCATTCGCCGACAACGTAGTTTCTCCCTAGTGTTGGAGAGTTGCGCGCACGGGGCGATGGTGGCGCCGGCTGTCTACAGAAAATGGCAACACAGGGCTCTAACAGGTAGTGGATGGTGAACGTCTAACTAAACAGAAGAATACAGCATGGATCTATGAGAAACAAAATACTTATAGGCCTAGCCTATGTCCTCGTGTTATGTTCTTTCTCCTAATTTATTCAATTTTACAATAGGCCTACTTTCTCACCTGCAATTTCGCAACATAAAAAAAACATACCTTTTTCCCCTTCGTTTTCCTGCAAAAATACGAAAGGTAAACTTCAGGTCAATCATCGACAAGGGCAATTCATATGGTGACATTCTGAAGAGTAGAGACCAAGGGCATGTACCAGGCCCGTATTCTACAGGGTGGGCCAGAAAAAGGTCCCTCGAACAATAGCATTTCTATTGTTTCCCTATTGTTCGAGGGACACTTTCTCTGGCCCACCCTGTAGAAGCCTCCGTAACTCTAGGGTCTACTTTAAGCGTTTGGAATTCTGCCCTGTAAACAATAGCTTAAGGTAAACCTAAGAGTTAAGGAAGCTTCTAGAACACGGCCCATAATCACTGCGCGAGACTACATTTATAGGGACACTAGGCCTACATGCAGCCTCCTCATAAGCATTTCGATGTACTCATTACACCGACAATTGGCGTGAGAAACTAACACTGGCATTTATTGCAAGTAAAATACACTAAACATCAACATTTGAGCCGAAGTTCTGTAGGTTGTGATTTGCCAGTGCCACCTGTGATGAAGCGACTTCACTGTCCACTGTAATGACATAATAACTAGCTAACCCGGGATAGGGAATTCGGTATCAATCTGAACGGAGAAAGTAGCTAAGGTTACACCTGTTGAAAATACCCGTGTTTTTCCAGACCCGTGTCAAACTCGTGTGTACGAAAAGCTCGGCCAGAGGTCACACCACAACATTGTAGTTAAGTAGCCTGGCGACAGGTGCGCTGCATGCACTGACTCTTCGGTCATTTCTGTATTGGTACAGATTGTTGGAGGCACGAAAACGGCGTCACTTAGTGGCTGCGCCATCTGTAGCCGTGCGAAGAACTAACGAAAACACGGGGATTTCGAAAAGCACGGCGAGTTTGCCGTGTTCCAAAAACCCGTGTTTTACAGACACGGGTTTCTTGAAGCCCGGTGTAGCAGTAAAAAGTGTCCCCCTGTAAAAAGTGTCCACCTCTATTGTTGAATGACGGAATAAGCGGCATGAGTGTAGAAACCAATTGTCAGAGATTGGAATGTAACAATAGGATCTTTTGTTCCCCGGACAGTTTTTCCTACGACATTCTTTCCCTTCACACCGGCAATTCATAGGTGTGACCGCAAAAAACACCGGGGATTTTATGTAGTGTAACCACGGCCACCGTCTCCTGTCTGAATGACGAAATCGGGAAACGTTAATATCTGTACTTACTTGACGTCTGGGCTCGATTCAAGCTCCTCAGAGTCATCTTCCGACATATCCTCATCCTCACTCTCATCTTCAGAATCATCGTCATCATCATCCATCGATTCATGGCTGTCATCCATCTTACCACGCTGAAAAAATTCACAATCCTTGATAGTAAAATCGGCCCCTTTAATCCCATCTCTACGTTGAGCCCGGAAGTTGGCATGGTATCCATTTCAAATTTTATTTCCGAACGTAAAACAGTCTCGCGCACACCAAAATAGGCCCCATGCATTCTTCAACCTCGTCCCCAGGGGTTTTGTTCGCTCAGACAACCTCGGACCTAACTCGCTCACTAACCCCTGGAATCACTTTCTCAAATCACCAGAATCTGGTGATTTCACGGAAATTGCCGAAGCCGAGTGCCGAAGGTTGTAATAATATTTATAGTCCTTTTTTCCACACTTACCGGTACTAATTTAATCGAGTATAGATCAATGAAATTAACTACATGTACTTTCGATGTCGAAAACATAAAGGTATTGCTGAAATAGGCCCTGGTTTTAATTATTTTGAATATCGAAGCCGAAACTCCTCACAGCGCCACCTATCTTCATTCTCCGACACTGAGTAAGTGACTTCATTTCATCAACAAAACACACCGAAATAAGAGTTATCTGTGGCTGTCACTAACTGAATCGACATCTGTTAGCACTCTTAGGCTAGTAATTTCTATAATAACAGATAAAAATGTGGTTTAGGAGTTGACAGCGAATGTTTGATCGAGTCAACCTCGTACCCAGGGGTTTGTACGCTCCTGGGCTCTGGGTTGACGCTTACAAACCCCTGGTCTCATATCTGAATTCTGGCATGTGATTGGTCGCCCGAAGTAGAAGAAAGTGATGTCACACAATCGTGACTATTATTAGTAACAAAGCAGTTTTTTGTAAACACTCATGCGTGCCCTCAGTTCGGCTAAGATTTGGTCATTTTGTGGTTCAACCAAGGGATTTTACCGTGTACAATCTAAATATTCGAAACACATCTAGACGAACGGATGATGCAGGTCAGTATATAACGCCCGATCAACCGCAATTTTACTTATTTAATCGAGTCATATCCGTCTGTACATTTTTGTACACAGTGATGCATGACGGAAAAATTGGACACCGATGTCTATCTTTGGACGGCAGGTTTAGACACGTCTAAGCTAGACATCCTTCTGTAATCGCAGTTTAAGCTAGACGACTGATTCAGACTTGTCTTGGCGAGTTAGACTTGTCTAAGATATAGACATCCTTTATAAGTTCGGGCCTATATCCGTACTTACTTGACGTCTGGGCTCGATTCAAGCTCCTCCGAGTCATCTTCCGACATATCCTCATCCTCACTCTCCTCTTCAGAATCATCGTCGTCATCATCCATCGACTCATGGCTGTCATCCATCTTACCACGCTGAAAAAAATTCACAATCCTTGATAGTAAAAGGGGCCCCTTTAATCTCATCTCTTAGACTGGTCCCCGGTCTATAAATATAAAATATATAGACCGGTACTGCCTGCGAGTTTCATGGCGTTGATTGGTCCAATTCGAAAACCAACGGACTTGCCACAATCGGTTGGAAAATCACCCATGTGTCATCGCTCAGTCTTTCGTCTGGCACTGATTATCGCTAAAGCCCAGTTCACACTGCCACGATTCCGACCACGATGCCTCTACGAAATGCTTTCGTGGTGTTCCTATAGGCTTCGTGATGCCTTCCTACAGACTTCTTGTTTTTCGTGATAATCCGCACCCAATGGGTGAGGTCAAATATTTGGACTAAGCTAAAACTGAGATAATCGGAGTTTTATCCCACTTGGGAGGTTTTAATCTGAACTCCTAAAACTTGCCTCAGATTAAGACTTCATTAAAACTTCGTTAAAACCAAGATAAAACCCAGACTAAAACTTGGTTAAAACCTGAGATTAATAGAATCTGTTATTGGCCTTTATTTTTGTCGATGGTGTCTCTAAATTGGCTCTCTAGTACAGGCAGGTGTACTGTCAAAATTTTCAGCTATCCGGAGTGCTATGGCTTGCAACTGCAATAGCAAACATAGCTGCAACCTTAATCCAAACATTTGACCTCTGCCGGTTTTAGTCTGGTTTTAGTCCCTAGGGACTAAGACCTCGCCCAATTCATTTTCCATTAAAATTTTTAAAACTTCAGCTTCCTGCTGGGATTAACGAAGTTTTATCTAGAGAAGTTTTAATACTCAGGTTTTAAAACTTTAAGACAGTTTTAAGCGAGTTTTAAGATAAAATTTGGAGGGAGGCCAAATGTTGGTTTTAGTCTAAAACTTTCTTAAGACTTGGCATTAAAACCTGACTAAACCGAATATTTGACCTCACCCATTGTAACACTAAGGCCACGATCCCTCTACGAAAATATTTCAGAGGATTCGTAGAGGCAACGTGGTCGGAATCGTGGCAGTGTGAATTGGGCTTAAGGCACGCTTTGTAGCAAGCGAAAAATGATATTTATTCTCTGCAATGTTGATATTTACCAGCCGCCGCCATGATTCCTCGTTGCAACTGGTATCCGGTCCTTCATCATGTGGTTGTACGTGTTCTAAGTACAGTCAT
>NMRB01000205.1:22767-59560 GCA_002633025.1 Notospermus geniculatus
GGGGGGGGGGGCATTCACACACAGGAACATCGATAGATATTACACCTGGGTCCAGCTTCACCTGTTGGCGATGGTCGGCATTGCTGACCACACAGCAGGCTGTTGATATCTTCGAATCAAAGTCCTGGCACTAACGCTTTTGATATGATAATGTTGGAGGAGCTACATCCCAGTGGCAAAGCCAGGTCTCTGTGACCCTTTAACTGCGATTTTGGTGTATGTAGAGGGAGTTAAATTGTATTTGTATCATATTTTTCATCAGAGCCGAAGCCATGGAATTATTGGCCCCGGTACGGAAGAGGCCCGGGGAAGAGGTCATCTCAAGCTGCTCATGTTCCTCACTTGGATGAGGTCTTTTACTTGCCCTTGCAAAGCTATAGGCCTACAAGGCACCACGGCTTACTGTCCCATGCGACGGACTGAAGAGCCAGGGCTGATTAATCCACATGACCCGGATTCGAACCCGGGACCTGCTGCTTGCTGATCGGTGTCATGATAACCGCTAAGTTACAAAGGCTTAGCCGGCGAATTTAATGTCAGAGAAAATTAGAGACTAGATCCCACCTTAGACCTTGTGGTATTTTTCGCTGCCGACGATGCTTTTCTTTTCTTGGAAAGACCGGCCACCTCTTCCTCGTCCACCGTGTCTTCCTGCTCCGTACCGCTGTAGTCAACATCGTCATCCGGGAACTCTAAAAGGGAAACTGTGTTGTAATTACTCACCTAAAACAGTATCAAGGGCTTTTTTACGGCGAAGGGGCCAATTTTGTGTACCTTGCGTAATTTTTTAACTGGGAACAAGATTTTCCTGTGCGTGATCGGCGAATGGTGTCCCCATTTTAAAGGGCCTCTAGAGGCAGCTTGCTATTAGGCTACTGTCAGTACTGCAACTATACAACAGGTGGCGCTAGTAACTCATGAACTCATGAATTGTGGATCAAATATTGACATTGATGAAATTTTACCTCAAAAATGATGCCCAAGTTGGATCCTCATGCCATCAATTCTCTGTTAGTAATCATATCAATATGCACTAAAAAGCTGCCTCTAGAGGCCCTTTAAAGTCATAGTTTCGCCTAATTTTTACACGTTTAGAAAGTTAGGGCATATTGTGATGATCAAGATGCTTTTTATTTCATTCAAAAATTCCAATTGGTTAAAAAGTTATATCTCATGGATTTAGTCAGAGGAGGATGTTCTGTCTAAATAGATGACGTCACTGCAGGAATTTGCATAATGAGCATGCATTGTAGTGCTGTAATGGACTTAGGCAACTATTCATGTGAACTAATGAAGTCAGAAATCTGTCAATTAGTGAATATGTCAATGAAAATGAACTTTATCTCCATATTGGATGGCTGAGATTTGATTTCATTTATCCCTGCAATGACATACGCATAAATTAGCATTTTTGACTCCTCACTGTACGGAAAATAGCACCTGGCATTTTCACAAACATATTCCTCGATATCTCCCAAACTACTCATCCGAATTTGATAAAACAACAAAAAGCAAAATATGTCTATTTATGTGTTCTATACACTTCAGTAATAATCTGTAGTCAATTTTTTGGTGAAACTACATGTAGGACTTTAAAGGCGCCACTCTATGCATTAGGTTTTCTGTCTTAGCGTGTTCGTTTACTCACGCGGGCCTCCCCGAGTAAATTTTTGAGCGGCTGAGGCGCGGCCATGTCGAATTAGCGGAACCAGCGGAACCTGCTCTTGACTGGAAGCAACACGCGACTCGATGTTGCTAAGCAACACGCGGCTGCACTCATGATGTGCGGATTGACGACCTAGGCCCTAGGCATGCTAGGCCTAGGCTAGGCTACCGGTAGGCCTAGATTTTTCGGCGCCTAAAATTCGATTTGACCAGTACAGTTGACACGCCATAGCATGCCTTGGCTCTGGCCTAATGGGGCCAATATAATGGACATGGCGATGGATAGGCCTAACTTGATAATGATGGAGGACATCACACGAAAACACTAAATAAAAAGATAAACACGTGATGTTCATTTTGGTCTGCCAGAAACATGTACGATTCCGGTGTAACGTTTTTGAGCGTTCCCCATATGCGAGTGTTCCCCTGCTATTGTCTGACGGAATAAGCCGCGACTCGACTATCTGCCAGTGTTTCCAGAACAATAGGGGGAACACTGACATACGGGAACACTGAATAACTTTACACCTGTTGTAGGCCTAGGCCTAGTAGTCGATAATCAGGGATAATGGCTTGTTGGCGGATCTCTATTTGCTAGTCTGACATGTCTGACCAAGCAATTTAACAAAATTGTTTTAAAAAACAACGTATTTATGTTGTTTCCGTCAGGTTCCGCTAATTCCCTGAGGCGCATGCTCAATAAAGCCCCATCCCGAACGCTGTTGGGCCTCACTCGAGTAAGTTCGCACCACGTGATCAGGCAAAATGGTGGCCAGCAATGGCACTGGCAACACTCAGCAGACGACACGGACGACCAGAAGATGAAAGTCGCCCTGGTAGCAATTTTATCCTCACTGTCTGTATCCATATAGGCCTAATCAGAATGCAGCATTTCTAGGGTGTAAATGCTAAATAATAATGAATTATATCAACAATCAAAAATAATAAGAATCTTATTTATATATACGAAAAACCACTGGGATAATATTCAGTCAATTTTGAAAAGACATGAGTGATTTGTAGATACAAAACTTCTACAATAAAACAGGGTAAAACCACGAAAGTACCAAAACCACGAGAATACAGGGAGTGCAACTGGAGTATGGAACAGCCGCACCAGATCACTGGATGTTCTATTTTAGAGTGGTTCCCGGTCCCAAAATAGCTCTGACGGAGAAAGGGACTGGTATTGGGCGGCCATACTTGGCAGAAAGCTGCCATAATATGACGTCACAGAGGATTTCCCTCAGTACTGATAAATACATGTACATGTAGCTTACTTACCTCACATCCCAAAATAGCTAACCAATCAACTGCGACGTGACAAATTCAAATTCAACAAGAGCTAGCCAATCAACTACGTCGTTACATCAGGCAATACCGGTCCCTTATCCGTTAGCGATATTGGGACCGGGAACCAGTCTAGTTCTATTTCAGCACGCTGTCGGAGGGTGGACCCAAACACCTACCTACTAAATGCTGGGCTGCTATATGCAGTGGTCCGTCTCCAGACGTCAGGTGGAAGGTCAGTCCTTTTGTCCTGTTGTCGAAGCTTATGTCCAGGAGACACTGAAACATTCGTAACTAAGATGAGTGACTTTGTACAAGTGTAATGTTTTTCAGTGTGGTCATTTTTCTGTGTGACTCCCATTTTTGGGAACACATAAATGATTGGTTTGCTACGCTGGTCACTTGCCTCGACAGTACCGTTACCGAGATTCGAATCCACGCCTCCACATAAGGCAACACCGCCAGCATTGAGGGAAAGCGTGCACACCACTGTGCCAAATCCCCATCTACGGGGGTAGATGGGGATTTGGCACAGTGGTGTGCACGCTTTCCCTCAATGCTGGCGGTGTTGCCTTATGTGGAGGTGTGGGTTCGAATCTCGGTACAAGTGTAACATCTGTGAGTGTTTCTGTAGCTCAGTGTTCCCCAACAATAGACGCGGCCTAGGATGGTTATTGTTGGGTCAGGTGCCGCTTAATCCGTCAGGAGAGAAACAATAAGAAAAACACAGAAATACGGGGAACACTGATCGACGTTACACCGGTACTGTTGGGAACACATGGGAAACAGACTCACTGTTTCTCTGTGTGGCGCTCATTGTCAAGTCGCGCCTTATTCCGTCAATGTATTGTAATGTCACACACTGACCAACGGCCCATACTGAAAAACGCTACACTGGTGTGATAAAATCTAATGCCCCCCATAGGACGCCCCAACAATAGGCCTACATTGACGGACTAAGCGGCACCATTGAAAAGAACTCGAGAGAGGCCAACCCTTAATCCTGTGACAAACAATACAGGGGGACATCAGGAAGACGGGGGCATCAGATTCTATCACCCCAGTGGTAATGTATCAGAATGCCTCCCGTATGCCAGTGCCCGCTTTATTGTATGGCGGGCACTCAAAAACAGAGATGTTTATCAGTGGCCTGCCCAATGCGTAGTCTGGGCCTACAACTGGGGGCAGTCATCCCCGATTTAATGAAGTGGTCTTTGACAAATGAATCTAGAGTATATTCTTTCCACTTACCATGTTGCTTTTCCCTGCCGTCAAAGAAGCAATCGGTTGTTTTATGTCTTTTCCTTCGAAAGTTTTTGTTTCCACCTCAAGGATGTGAACCTCCCCATCCTTGGCTTCGGCGCCGAGCACCAACTAAAATCATTAAAATATAATTTCCAATCAAACATTATGCCTCAAAATTCTTCTGAGTCAAACAGCTTAAACTATTTGCCCTCTTTTTCGCCTTTTGGCGGCGTCTGCAAGAAATAGTGTGTACGCTAGTGACAACGCCAGTGACGTGCAGGTGGCAGCACTGTCGCCGTAATAGATTTATCATTAAAACACTAGTGGCGCCATCTGATATATGGCTGTCACACTACCTTTCTTGGGCGGCATTTTCGTGTTAAAGGGACCCTATAGTCAGCTGCGGTCACTTCATCACAGGTGGCGCTAGCAACAAACCAAGGATTTTGGCTCAAATGTTGATGTTTAGTGTACATGTATTCCACTCGCAATACATGTCAGAGTTAGATTCTCATGCCAACCGATCAGTGTAATGAGCACATCAAAATGCCTATGAGCAGGCTGCCTGTGGAGTCCCTTTAAAAATGCCTATTACGGGTGTGAAAGGAAAGAATGTCCTCAGGAAAAACTGTCCCAGGAATAAAAGATCCTATTGTTGTGATTGGTTTCTATAGCCATGCACCTCCGTCATTGAACAATAGAAGCGGACACGTTTTACTGGGGGATATTCTTTACTGTTACACCGGTGTAACGTTTACTAGTGTTCCCATACTTCAGTTTTCCATTAAAGGACAGCTAGAGACCACGGCTTCAATGGGGAACGCAGAGAAATCTGTGGTTTTAGTTTCACAATGTGCCACAATGAGTAGAAACAGTAAGAAATGGGAAGACTGGGCACTTTACGCCAGAAAAACTAGCTTGCCTTAACCTAGAAACTTGTAGGCCTACATATACATGTAATGTATCAAGTTTATGGGCCGATAACATATAAAGCCCGACAGTATGCATTAGGTGACTCTTTCTCCCTCCCACCTTGATAAGACTGGTCTCCTGTCCAACCTATATATAGCCAGTGGTAACACCGAGGCTGGACTGATACTATATCAAAACAAAAATGGCCGCGGCCATACCTTCATCACTTGAGAAGTTCAACGCCTTCATCAGGACACAGAGGCGCTGCTACTGTGTTCACGAGAACTAGCCTAGCCGTCGATTCGCGTTTTTATTCAAACACGAATTGAGAAAGTTTGTTAGCAACAGTTAGATAATGAAAAAAAGTATTATGGTGACAATCGATCACAATCAGATAGACAAGTTGCGAAAATAACCGGAAGTCAAGAGCGGCCATGTTTTCTGACGACCACACTTCTCTTTTTGAATGGCAATTCCATTACAACTCCAGAAAAAGCAAATTTACCGTCGTTCCTTTTGATAGCTAAGTATTCCGAAGCAATTTTCCTAATATCTGAATAATGTTTCACACTTGTCGCAGCAAAGTACACTCCAAATATTCACCATCAAGAAGAAAATCGATAGTTTGAATCACAGATATTCAGCTGCCGCTTACAGTCCGTCAAAGTGTACACTGCAGCCAGCCTCGTTTTCACGCCCTGTTTAGAGGTTTGCTCCTCGCCACTGAGGTACCTCTTGTTCCAGGTGCCGTGTGCACAGTTCACTAACCAAACAGGTACTCTACACGGGAGTACCCAACACATTGCAGTGCTCTGTTTTGGAGCACCTACCGCCTGGGGTCCTTCATATTCGCGGTTTTGGTCTGCAACTTCACCTGAATTACAAATGGCGACCACTCCACTTCGTCGGCTGATGTAAACATGGATTAAATGTGGATTTTCTTTGAAAGCAGGGATATACAGTAAAAATTCTTGATGTAGTAAGTAAAATGGATTGACATAGAACACCGTTCGTGGGTTTAACAACACTCAACTGTAATGACTGCCTGATAAAAGTGACTTCTTTTCCATGCTAATTGAATCACCATTTAAAAAGTGAAGTGCGGTCGTCAGAGAACATGGCCGCTCTTGACTTCCGGTTATTTTCGCAACTTGTCTATTATTTCACATGGAAGCATGCCACTTTCACGTGACTTTTTTAACTCATGTTCGAAGAAAAACACGAATCGACGGCTAGGATAAAGCTTATGAGATTCGGCGTACTTACACTTTTGAGAAAGAGTGTATGTAAGAAGAAGTCCTGGTCGTCCTCTTCTTCCGCGAATGAAAATTCTACTGAGCGGTCGCCTTCCTTCAGGGTAGCGCCTGGAAAAAGGATGAATGAACTTGTAACGTTTTCTGGTGTTCCCCATTGTTTTATACAACGACAGCTCGAAAGACTGATTTTTAACGTTTTCTGGTGTTCCCCATTGTTTTATACAACGACAGCTCGAAAGACTGATTTTTCAATAGACATCCTGCGAAAGTCGGCCATGACAGGTCAGAAGGGGAAGGGGTGAACAAACCTCAGCCTAGTGCATTTGTACAGTTGGCTCCTGTGCTTCGTCTGTACAATGCACTAGGCTGAGGTTTGTTTACCCCTTCTGACCTGTCGTGGCCGACTTCCGCAGGATGTCTATACACAGAGAAATCATCTGTTATGCCCGCTGCACACGATCAAATTTTTCATCCAATAGACATCCTGCGAAAGTCGGCCATTACAGCTCAGAAGGAGTAAACAATGACCTCGGCCTAGGGGGCCTAGTGCATTTGTACAGTTGGCTCATGTGCTTACCGTCTGTACAATGCACTGGGCCCAAGGTTTGTTTACCCCATCTGACCTGTCATGGCCGACTTTCGCAGGATGCTCAATAAAGGCCCACATGTTTATACATTACAGCACCAATAGGCCCGGAATCTGAATTTCCAATAAATTGGACGAAAAATTTGATCGCGTACAGCGGGCATTAGTCCGGTTTCCGTGTAGGTCTACTGTAGGCCTACCCATGCAATGAAGGCAAACACTGAGAAATTGGAACACTCTGGCATTTACACCAGGGCTCAAGTGGGAAAGTGGGCCAATGCACTGAGCGTGTGCACGGAAAAACACCAATGTATGCAGAAGTGTACTTCCCACCGCTTGGCCTGGATACTCTACTTGACCCGCCATAAGAAAACTTACCCCAGAAATATTCACGTGCGCCCGATGGATCCATTTTGATTTTTTTCACAAATTCGAGAGAGGACGTGCTCCTGAGTAGGTGAGGGCAGAAAGGAAAATGGCCTCGAGGAATTTGTGCACCGTGTGTCCGCACCCGGCGTGGATTGTGTTCAGTAGGCCTTGGTACATGTAATTCTTACGCAATCTCCATTCACCCACCCAAGTCGTCAATGCCTTGCTAAACCTCTTTGGTCTTTCATGCCTGCTATAACGATGGTGATGTAACGCCATGTGCGTCGGACTCAGTTAAATGTATTGTAGGGTGGAAATGGATCTACCCACAAGTGTTTTCATGGCCTGTTGGTTCGCAGTGACCTGTGGAATGTTTATGAGCTTACAACACTCCATGTGCGTTTTCCTTGGATATCGCCCAGTCTGCTGTGGCTGGCGAGAAGATCGTGGCGAACAGGGCCGACCGCACAGAAAGTTCGATTATAGTGTTTCGGTTTAGTTTAACGGGAAAATGCGTTATAACTAAAGCTAGGCGCACATGTACGGCAAATCTCAATGTGGTAGGGATGTTTTTAAAGTCGACTGACCGGCTGTATGTCGAGTCCAGCAGCGTTGGGTCAGTCCTCGACTTTAAAAACACCCCTGCCGCATTGAGATTCGCCGTCCATGTGCGCCTAGCTTAAAGGCCTGAACCCACTGTCGCGTTTTCCCGCCGCGGTTTCATCACTGCCCGACAAATTCTTTGTTATATTCTCGGTCCGCTGCCTTTTAACAAAGCATTTTCTGCCGCTGCGTTTTCCCGCTGAGCGAAAACGCGTCAGTGGGTTCGGGCCTTAACTGCCGATAGGCGCCGGTGGTAGCGCTAGCGGTGGTGCTGGGGCCTGTTTCATAAAGTGACTTTAAGCTAATGGTACAGGGCTTTCATTAACTTTTTCACTACCTGGGTCATGACTTCCACAATTTTTTCATGGAAGTCAATTTGGGAAGACGCTGGGGTCTTTAGAGTTCCAGCAATTTCTTTGGGGGTCATGACTTCTTGTTATATTTTACTGGGGTCAAATCTTCCCTTCGTATGCTGCTACCGGTATCATGTGTGAACCAGGAGTGTGTAGTTGCCATGGGCGAAGGGAATCCCCAGTTATTTCGGCTGCGCTAGCAAGGATTGGGTGTGGTTGAAGACAATTTGGCTGGCGCGACTTGCAATACCTGCGTCAGCTGGGGTCCTACTGGCGTAAATGGAGACTGAGTATACAGATGGGACTTCCACACTTTCTCTGTCAGCGTATCATCGAATTTACCTGCGTTTTTGAGACTTCAGAGTTGTTTATGTTTGCGTCATTTCCGTAGTTTACATGCGTAATAGACGCCATACGCAGGCTTACTGAAAGCCCTGTAGGTACCTTTAAACAAATGGAAAATGCATCGAAGTTAATTACCTTTAGCCTAAAGTCACTTTATGAAACAGTCCCTGGTCACTAAAAGGAACGTTCCCTTCATAGATACAAACCCTCACACGAAATTTCTGGTCGATCGCTCAAAGCGTTCTCAAGATATTTTACGGAAACCGAATTAAAGATGGCCGCCATAGCCGCCATCTTGGATATGCGGCGATGCCGGTCATCGAAAGGAACCTTTCCCTCATAGATACAAACACGCACAAAAAATTCAGGTTGATCGCTCAAAGCGTTTTCAAGATATTTTACGGAAGCCGAATTCAAGATGGCCGCTATAGCCGCCATCTTGGATATGCGGCGGTGTTGGTCATCGAAAGGAACCTTCACCTCATAGAGGAAACCCCTCACAAAAAAATTCACTCAAAGGATTCTCAAGTTAATTGACGGAAACAAAATTTTTACGGACGCCGACGCAGACCCCCCCCCCACTCCCCCCCCCCGACATAATGGCCCCAAGTCGGGGGCATAAAAAACGAGTAAGCTTGGGTTTACATTTCATGCAAATTTATTAGAATATAAATATATAATGACTTGGCAACATCTTGTTGCATTACATGTAGCAGAGAGCAAAGGTTAACATTGACGTTAACGTAGGGAACGTGAGTTTCAATTTGGAAGGACTGTAGCCTGCCAAATACCCTTTCACTAGTGGTAATTTCATCAGAAAATGAAATAGCTACAGATTGTAAAAGTTACAGAAACCCTGTCACTAAACGGAGCCCAGTTTCATCTGAAACCGAAAATGAAATAGGTAGGCCTACAACTGTAAAAGGTTCCAGAAACACTGGGTCGTATTTTAGAACGTTCCTTTATGGGNTTATAGCATAATTCCCTCCCCAATCGAAAAAATATAAATATACTTGCCTGAAATTCCAATGAAAGACACTATAAATTGACTTGACAACACAAATTGAGGCGATTCACCTCACTAATTTTCACGCTTCAAGTTCTCTGGGCACCGCCATTACTCCCCTGCAGCCTATACGTCACCAAATTTTGGAACTAGCCAATCAGCGAAGCTGACCTCATTTCAAATCATCGAAATGAGGTCGATCAATGAGAATTGCGTTCCGTGCCAGACCCTCGGTCTAACGACCTCGGAGTATGACCGAGGGGCTGGTTGCGCGAGACTAGTGGACGCCAGGTTTAAAGGACCACGGTATTGCCACTTTCTGTCGACAGCCGGCGCCACCGACACCATTCTCCAATACTGTAGTTAAGCCTTTCGCCCCAGTGTTGGAGAATGTATGATTACACTGCAATGCACGTACAGTAGTAGCATGCGTGGTTTACCAAGTCGTCAATAGAGGTCTCCCTTAACGCGGGTAGGTGTAACGCAGGATTGGGAAGCAATACTGTGGTCCGTTAAGGTTGACTAATAAGTCTATTGTAAAACCATCGAGACCTTAATGTTAACTAACATTCTAAAATACGGCCCACTGTCACATTAGTACGACCATATCAGTGCGACCAGTTCATCACAGGTGGCGCTAGCAACTTACAACCTACGGATTTGGTACGTTTGGGCTGAAATGTTGATGTTCGGTGTATTTTACTTGCAATACATGCCAGAGTTGGATTCTCATGCCAACCGATGTGACCCGCTCAGGGAAAAGCATGCATGTTTGTCAGTTTCAGTATTGTCTGTCTATTTTGAAATCTAAACAACCTACATGTATTTCTTCCATTCTCTCCTGGTGTCATCTTAGTTCGTTGAGGCTCACCTTCTGAGCGACATGCGACTGTTCTTGCCAGTGCGGCTCACAAATGCCTATGAGGAGGCTGCCTGTAGGGTCCCTCTAACGGGAAAGCGAGAACTTCCCAGAACTATGTATGTGACACGAAAAATGCACCCGCGGATTGATAGATTCGAAGTTTGGTCTGTAAAGCCCGTCTCACACGAGCGTTTTATCCGGCGTTTAGGCCGTGCGCCTAGGGGCGTTTATGAAACGTCGAAATGAGCGCATGGTAAGCGCAGGGTTGACGCACTGCGTGCACCAACTCTGCGTTTGTAAACGCAGACCTCTGGGTAACGCATTGGTTTTCAACATGTCCAAAACTTTTTCGAAAACGCAGAAGAGTGCGTCTATTGACGCAAACGCTGCGTTTAAGAACGCATGAAAACGCATGAGAACGCACGACAACGCATGAGAACGCATGAAAACGCAGCGTTTGTAAACGCACTGCGCGTTTACAAACGCCTACTTTGCGTTAATTTATCGCATTCTCTGCGTCAAAGAGAAGAGACGTTAGGGGAGACCGGGGCTGGTTGTAACAGGGGTAGGTTGTAACAGAGTAATATTTCCTTGAATATCCACTGGGAAGGGCTGAGTTTCCTTACATATATTGACATTGATACCGGCCACCTTTTTACCAAAGGGCATCTGAATGTCCGAATTGACTTTCCAAAAAATCGACAAAAACCGTTTTTAGTACATGAAAGTAAAAAATGACCTGATCAGAAAATCTCTTCTGCTTCACTGCCTGTGCAGTTTTAGAAGTTTGTTTGGATACTACATGTTGTATTTGAATAATGATGTAAAGTCTGTACAAATGGTCCAGAGTGATAAGGCCCACTTCCACATGCTTTGGTATTGCAGCCCACATTTGACCTGAACTATAGGTGGGGTTGGTTGTAACAAACATGGTAACATCGTCACCCTGCTAAGATATTTGCCTATCTCACTTTTTCAGGTTTTGATAAAATGGCAAAAAAACCAAATTGCTTACCTCACCACTTGGAGATAGGCAAAATTAAGGTTTTCATCAATCCTCACCCCTCATCCTATAGACTGTTCAATCGATTATTTTTTGTAAGAAGAACGGATTTGCTGTGTTTAGAAGTTTATTTAGGAGACAAATACCCGTGTCGTTTTGAAAAACACATGAAGAAGTAAAGGAAAATTTGCCATGCTCACTTTATGAGATGTGTTACAACCAACCCCGAAATTTTTTGACGGGGCAGGTGGTACCACTCGACTTTGGACCCATTTTTCAGAGACATGGATAGAGATGGCTAAACTTTGTTTAGTGCACAAGTGACCATTGATATCAAATATTCAAAAGACCAAGCAGGTTATAAATACCTCCTGTAATTAGGAAGTAATCGACCTCAAAAGAAAAAGTGTTACAACCAGCCCCGGTCTCCCCTACGTACCGGAAGTCGTCAAAACGCACGAAAACGCAGGGCCTGCGTTTTGAAAACGCAGGACGTGCGTTCACACGGCGTCAACTATGCGCTAAATTGTGCGCTTGTCGGCGTTTTCAAAACGCGCTAGCTGACGCCGTACTCGGCGCTCGTGTGAGACGGCCCTTACGTGCACACTTGCAGTCCGTGGATTCTTGAACTTGTCCTCTAGGTCTATCGAGAAAGACAGGAGTCCTTTTTGCTCAAGACTAACTCTCGTAGGTCACGTGATTACTGTCCATTGCAAATGGCGGATAAAAAGGCGGGAGATAGGTTGGCTGTGGTGACGTATGTTGGAGCATGCGCAGTATGTTACACGTAGCCACGGTCTCTGCGTTCGCTTTCCTAGTCTCTTGTTCCTTCACTTTGTCTCGTTTGTATTTCGTCCGTCGATTTTGAAACCAGACTTTGACCTGGAAAGATAGAAATAAGGCAAAAAAATATTATCTGTTTCTTGTCCAGCAACCATTGTCTCACAGGTCGGCGCTAGGCGGCGCTCGGTATGCACGCACCAACCTGTGTCCGCGCGCAGCGCATCACACCAAAATTTGTTAGTTTCTAAATACGCGAGCCAAATCACAACTTGAATTGTGTAATCAGGTGATCTACTGCGCCACGAACGTAAATCCTAGGAAAATAGCGATATGAGGTTTATTTCTTGCAAACTTTGCAAATAATTGACTGATATTTCATTTCTGATGAGAAATTGTCATAGATATCACATTGTTGAGAAGAAAAGGTAGTCTCGCGCAGCCGTTTCGTTCCGCAGTACTGCTACACAAACGTCTGGCCCAGAACGCCGTTATTGTTGTGATACAGTGCATTGTGGGTAATGCTGTAGCAGGTCACGTGACATAAGATGGCTGCTTCCATTGATGGATAAAATTTCGCCTCACAACCTTCCAAAATGTCTGAATCTGGCGATGAATCGATCGGTGAAGTGATCTGAGACAGCTTACTGGACAGCATAAACTAATTGGAGTTGAATATCAGGCTGAAAACTAAGCAGGAATTGTGTATCCGTATGATAGACGAGGTCGAGAAATCCCAACTGACATTATGTGGTCGTCGCCATGATGAGGTCACATGATCACTTCTCTTGCCCAATCAGCAGCCGGATTGTGATTTTCAAATGGGAGGAATCGGCGGATGGGAATGAATGACTCTGTCCCTGATTAGCCAATCAGCATCCAGACCAGGATCTTGGTCTGCTCGTAACAGAAAAAGTGGCGTTATGACCCAGACGCTTGTTCGATCCCCAGATTCGAAACAGCGGCTGGGTGACCGAGACTAAAGAAAAGGATGATATTTGGGTTATGACCCCGACATGGACATGAACTGGGGAATCGACCGCCATCTTGAAAATGCAACAAGTAGTCCCAAAATTTCCCATGATGCCTTGAGCGCGCGGTGACAGGTCAGTGCGAGGTACGAGCGCTACCTGTCGTGACAATGGTCCAGCAACTCAGTAGGCTGAAATAGATGCGAGCATGCGATTTTTTATTTTTTTCTCAAATAATTGGGGTCCTGCCTTTCTTTCTTCACACTAAATGCTTCTCCATCTATATTGCTATAAGCAGTTTTGGGCTGTCGATACTGGAAGTATGCTTAGTGCGTTTTTCTGGTTCACCCTGTATTATAAATGTCATCCCGCTGTCTTCACTTTCTATCTTGTCATCATTTTAGTCCCACCCAAGTCCGCGCATTTGTATCTCCGATGACAGGAGAGTTCCAAAACAGGAAGCGGGTCTCCAACTCCCAGAGTTGGTAACAATGGCCGACCGCACGAGCCCGGCGCGGTGGAGACAAGTTAGGCAATTGTAACACTATGGGACATTCCACCTGATAAGTTCAAGAAATTTCAATGCGGTGAAAAAAAATCGCCCCGCTGTGAATTTGGTATGATCTAAAATCGTTTATGTTACCGATTCACACCTCCTATTTAAGTTACAATGGTGCCTGATAGTTCGCGGTTGGGGCCTATTCGGCTGCGTTCTAGGGGTCTGCGTCAAGGGACTGTTAAACTGGATGTTATATTTTACTCGGGATCACCTCCCCGGGATTTTGAATGACGGGGGCCACGACCTTCTGAATTGGTCTAGGGAATCCCCCCGACGCTCACGGTGTCATCGGCCGCCATTTTTCTTTTAATAGCAATAACCTGTACGCTTGAATCTATAATTAAGAGAGCATTCCAGGCTAAGAATGCAAATGCATAGTGTGTAAGTACTGTCAGTGCACACGTCAGTACACATGCGATTCAGGCGAAGTTGGGTGGAACGGAAATTCATGGTTCATTCGGTGCAAAATATCACATATGAGAAAGTGTTTATCAAGCATCGGCATTATCCCAAGTGAACGGTGGCGGGATGTGTCGAGTATTTACATGAATGAACAGGCTTTGTTTCGACAAAGACGTACACTGGTGCACAGAAATATTTGGGGCCGTATTTTAGAACGTTCCTTAAAGTCCTACATGCACTTTTTGCAACTTGTATAGTCATTTGGCACAGAATTACAACGAAAGAGCTTTTTATTTCGTGAAAAAATTCCAACCGATTAGAAAGTTATGGTTGATTTTGTGAATACTTAGCTAAAATCGGAATGGTGTAAGACTGCCTCATTAAGTGATGTCACATTAGGGAATTTGCATAATGAACATGTCATTTCCCTGATTAGAGCGACCTAGTGAACAAATTAAGCAATGTATGTGATGGGAAATTCAACAAAATGCAATTATCATGCAGAAACCATGCATCCAGCGTACTCTGGGTGGGTGAGACTGGAATGAAGTTTTCCCTAGTATTATGTCACGAATAAATTAGCATATTCACATTGTTGAAGTCGTTCACAGTACGGTTTTAGCCCAATGATTTTGACTGACAAAATCATTGATATCTCGCTTACTACTAAACATAATTTCATGAAACAAACAGCAAAATGTAGTTCTGTCTGAATGCTATACAAAGGTAAAAAAAGTGAGAATTTATTTTTGTGGTGCACATAGGATTTTAACGTTAAGGTCAACCTTAAATCTATTGTAAAACCTTCATGAACAATAGATTTAAGGTGCACCTTAATGTTAAGGAACGTTGCCGGTGTAACGTTTTTGAGCGTTCCCCATCTGCGAGTGTTCCCCTGCTATTGTCTGACGGAATAAGCCGCGACTCGACAATGGAGGACACAGAGAGAAACGTGTCGATCTATCTGCCAGTGTTTCCAGAACAATAGGGGGAACACTGACACACGGAAACACTGAAAAACTTTACACTTGGCCCTACGACATTTTCAAAATTCTAAGTCCTTTTCCGCCTTTCTTTTGTCTCTAACCACTAATTAAATTATTTTTCTTATTAATCAGAACATTTTTACCTTGGCAAGTGGGTTATATAATCCCCTCTGATTGTCCATACAAGAGTTTATAGACAACGGGTTGCTGATCTAGGGCAACAAAGATAATTATGATGGGTGCCCTTCAAGCCTCTCTAATTCAAAGGCTAAAGCTATTGGAGGAGAGAAGTATGGATGAAGCGCATCGTGATTGTCTTTGTTATTCATCTATCAGCAACCCCATGTCAATAACTTTTGGCATGGACATTCTCATGGGATTATATAACCCACTTGCCAAGGTAAAAATGTTCCGATTAATAAGGAAAATAACTAGGCCTACATGTAGTGGTTAGAGAAAAAAGGAAGGAAAAAGAGGAAAATGACTTAGAATTTTGAAAGTGTCCAAATATTTCTGTCCACCAGAGTACGTGAATTCTTGGCCAACAATGCGTTTGTCATTCCATAGAAATCACATCTTTTTTTATAAGGTGAAATAACGTTATGCACCCCACAAAACAAAACAACAGAGCAGACATCGGTTCAATGTCCCAACCATTAACAATACTTTCATCTTATATAAAAACGATAGCTTTATGATGTTTGCCATTCAGAAAAAGTGCCTTCTTTTCAATAATCGAAAGTGGTTTCTTTAAATAGTTCACACCGGTAGGTCTACGCTTCCATTATCCATTACTTTTTTATAGTTTGTCAGTTCCCAGAACCTACATGTTAAGATCGTACGTTCGAAAACTCTAAAAGCCCGAGAGTTTTTTGTCCTCAGCTGGGTAGGCCTAAAGCTTGTAGCACACACTACGGAAATCGTCTCTGCCGGCCATGTCTGTCAACTAAAATCTACATGTACGTGTGCTACCTTTGGTGCTACTCATCTGTGCGACTTATGTTTGCTACTCGGCTAATATGCATGATTTCCAATCTTGCAGGGGCCTGGGGCCTGTTTCATAAATTGACTTTAAGCTAAAGGTTCCTTTAACCAACTGGAAAATGCATTGAAGTTAATGGTATCATTAGCTTAAAGTCACTTTATGAAACAGGCCCCTGACATGTGCTGCCAGATTTAGGAGCGCAAATTGTCCGTATATGCCAATCAAATGATCTCAGTCGTGCAGAATATTCGTGCGTTTTCACGTTATTAACTCCAGTTATTAACCCATGTTAATAAGTAGAGACAGGTCTAAGAACTGTGTTTTAAATGTAACCTCGCGCTCATTGGTCAATTACTGTCACGTGACCACGTAGATACTTCAGCAGGTTAGACTGCTCCCCTCTCCTCGAACAGCTCTGCTGATACGCGCAGCGCCTCGAGAACAGGGGACCAGTCTATCAGCAGGTGCGCACACTGCGAGAGAAGTGTCGGGTTAAACGCACTTGCTTCATGTGAGCTGTGTATACCATAGATTTGTAACTTCTTGTAATCTTAGACATATTTAATCGTTCAACTCACCAAAATTCCTCCCTAATGGTTAGAAACTGTCACAAATATTATCGTTATGACATAAAAAATGGTCGTTCGCTTGTTCGAATATTCTAAGTTTACTGTAAGGACTGAGACGAGAGATCCTTGAAGTGATAGATGGAGGGGATGATTGACATATCCGTATACATGTATTCTAACCACTGATTGGAGGAGAGAGTAATTGGCTGTCAATCAATTTTCAATTAGTTTTCTTCAATATAATGCTCTTCATTTATACACACAAAGGTAGGCCGAATAATGCTACCAATCCTGGTGAAATCATATTTTGAACATTTTTAGGGTAAACGGTTTTTTTCATAGACTGGAGAACGAATCCCGTCAAATGACGTTGAAATACGAAACGGGAAAAGACATTTCTCAAAAAAAAGCCGTGGAAAATCTTCAACGAGAAAAGTATTCCCTCACAATTTTATGCCTCCAACTGCATGCCGCTGTGGACGGCTACTCACTTGTGTTTCCGATAGACTGAGCCTCTGCGCGAGATCAGTCCTTTCTCGACCAACCAAATACTGGTTCCTCTGGAACTCCCGCTCGAGGTAGTAGAGCTGCTCCGCAGAGAATGTTGTCCGGGCTCTCTTTGGTCGATCAAGGTCCAACGCTTTGGGGAAGACTAGTTCTTTTATGACTCCGTTGGCGTCTAGAAATATATGGAAAAAAAATCTTTCATTTTTGCCATTTTTCCGTTGGCATCTAAAAGTACACGGAAAAAAATCATCTTTCATTTTTGCCATTTTTCCGTTGGCATCTAAAAGTACACGAAAAAAACATCTTTCATTTTTGCCATTTTTCCGTTGGCATCTAAAAGTACACGAAAAAAACATCTTTCATTTTTGCCATTTTTCCGTTGGCATCTAAAAGTACACGAAAAAAAAATCATCTTTAATTTTTGCCATTTTTCCGTTGGCATCTAAAAGTACACGAAAAAAAATCATCTTTCATTTTTTCCAAGTGGAATACCACACACAGAAAAGGGTTCGTAAGAAAACCGGATCGGACCGAATCGGAGCATTCAAGTCATCGAATAGGAATCAATTAACATTCATTTTTCTTTTTAAACGCAAGAATTATGAATTATAATGACTTAGAAATAAAAATAAAACACAAATTTACACGTTAACGATACATTTTGTTAGAAATCTGACATCTGAAACACACAACTGTGACGGCAAGCACTGCAGCGCCACGGCTGTGGGGACGGCACAGATGGGTATTAACTGCTGACATCAACCGGCCTTTCAACAGCCAGAATCGGAGTTCATTCATTAAAAAATCAATTATCTCCCGGATAATACGCAATATCTGTTCATTATGTTCTAAAAAAACCATATACATTTGTAAGAACTTGCGGTCAAACTTCATACCAAACCAAAGCCAACTCCGATTCGGTGCAATAATGTCCCGATTCGGTCCGCTTTGGTCCGATTCGGTGTTCTTACGAACCACACAGAAAAAGGTCTGAATGATTGTTTTATCAAAAGCCAAGCCTTAACAGAGTTTCCATTCTCTGTTCTCTCATTCCACAATCTTCCGTCACGCTATCACCAAACCAATAACCTCGGGTCACCCCACCTGACTGCAACAACACAGGTTTTGCAACATGCATCACCTATAGACCAGGTAACTTAATTAGCTGAGTAATTAGCAGTGATTAATTACTCAAGGGAGCTCGCGTGATGGCAAAAGAAGTCATTACAAATAGTGTCCTCTGGCATTTGAGGGGAGGGGGTTTGAACTCGTACGTGACGAATTTGTAAAAACTTCACGAATTGTCTTTTGGTTTGCGATGGGTTTAGAATTAGCAAGTTGGCCCAGTGCCGGTGTAAAGGGAAAGAATGTCCTCAGGAAAAACTGTCACAGGAACAAAACATCCTATTGTTACATTCCAATCTCTGGTGATTGGTTTCTATAGCCATGCACCTTAATCAGTCATTCAACAATAGAAGTGGACACTTTTTACAGGGGGACACTATTTACTGCTACACCTGTGTATACGTCGATCAGTGTTCCCCGTATTTCTGTGTTTTTCTTATTGTTTCCCTCCTGACGGATTAAGCTGCAACTAACCCAACAATAACCATTCTAGGCCGCGTCTATTGTTGGGGAACACTGAGCTACAGAAACACTCACAGATGTTACACCTGTGTAACGTTTTTCAGTGTGGCCATTTTTCTGTGTGACTCCCACTGTTTGGAACACACTGGGAAACAGACTCACTGTTTCTCTGTGTGTCGCTCATTGTCAAGTCGCGGCTTATTCCGTCAATCAAATGTAATGTCACACTGACACACGGGCCTCACTGGAAAAGGCTACACGAGCTAAGGTTACACCTGTTGAAAATACCCGTGTTTTTCCAGACCCGTGTCAAACCCGTGTGTACGAAAATCCCGCCGAGAGGTCACACCACTACATTGTAGTTAAGTAGCCCGGCGACAGGTGCGCTGCATGCATTGACTCTTCGGTCATTTCTGTATTGACACATATTGTTGGAGGCGCGAAAACGACGTCACTTAATGGCTGCGCCATCTGTAGCCGTGCTAAGAACTAACGAAAACACGGGGATTTTGAAAAGCACGGCGAGATTGCCGTGTCTCAAAAACCCCTGTTTTTCCATCCTCCCACAGCAGGGGTTTTTACCTCGCTCCTCTTCATCCGCTCCCCTTTGTCTGCGGTGACGAAGGGAGCGAGCAGTAAGAACGCCTGATATTCTCAGGATGCTGTTTTTCAGACAGACACGGGTTTCTTGAAGCCCGGAAATTCATAGGTGTGACCGCCAAAAACACAAGGATTTTATGTAGTGTAACCACGGCTAGGGTGTCGAAAGCGAAATCACAACCAGAGATTAATAGTCGATGATTCTTCGTGCCATCGTCTCTGCGTCTTTAATTATGCAGACTCAATTTGTTAACTACAACACGCATGCCTTTCAGTCATCAACTTTCTACTGTCTTTAAATAATCATTTGCCCAACAGACCACTCTATGCTCCATTGTCATCAATTTGTCTGATACATTTTCACAAATTATTGATAACTGAGACGTATAACTCATTCAGAAGTACACATTAGCAGACGACAGGATCCATGACGCATTTCTGCGAATGGTTTATCTCCTCAAAGTGTATTTGAATCAGAAGAAAATCGTCGTCACCTGAATACGAACGCCCAGAAGGTTCATTTAAACTTCAAGCTTTAAATTGAACCCGAGCTTCAACCTTCAAGCTTGAATCCAGACTTCAATCTTCAAGCTTGACTTCAGATTTCAATCTTCAAGCTTGAATCCAGACTTCAGTCTTCAAGCTTGACTTCAGATTTCAAGCTTGAACCCAGACTTCAATCTTCAAGCTTGAACCCAGACTTCAATCTTCAAGCTTGAACCCAGACTTCAATCTTCAAACTTGAACCCAGACTTCAATCTTCAAGCTTGAACCCAGACTTCAATCTTCAAGCTTGAACCCAGACTTCAATCTTCAAGCTTGAATCCAGACTTCAATCTTCAAGCTTGAACCCAGACTTCAATCTTCAAGCTTGAACCCAGACTTCAATCTTCAAACTTGAACCCAGACTTCAATCTTCAAGCTTGAACCCAGACTTCAATCTTCAAGCTTGAACCCAGACTTCAATCTTCAAGCTTGAACCCAGACTTCAATCTTCAAGTTTGACTCCAGAGATTTCAATCTTCAAGCTTTGAACTCCGAGTTTGTTTTTAAGCTTGAAGATTGAAGTTCGGGTTCAAGCTGTGGAAACGAAAGATATTTCAAAGTCTAATATACACCGTAACTCTATCGGTCTAAACGTCATACGCTAAAAGACGCTCTTGCAGCAGGCGATATTTGTGGTACCAACCATCTCCTGAAATACATTACGTCACGGAAATGAAGTCCAATTTCGTATTTCGTACTTCGTGTTTCGTCAGATTTGCGAAACCTCACTATCGTTGGATGATCATGAATGCGCATGATTTGAAAAATGTGTTCAAATTTTATTGTTAGATAAATCACTACGAGCAATACTTACGACATCAATGTAAATGACAATCGCATTCACAATACAGTTATTGCCAAAATCATGCGGGTATGCTTTGTATCAAGTGTGGCCACGTGTTCTCTAAACTTGACATATGGCTGGGAGTCAGCGGGGAAGTCATAACTCGCTACACCCCAACGTCAACACTGCATTATCAGTGTCATCTTAAAATAGAGTAACGCCTGGTAAACCAATTAACGATCCTGTATCAAAAACTAATGATTATTTAGGACGTGATGCGACTTGGACAACAATACCCCGCAAGTGGCCCAGGCGGGGTTCTACCCCTAGTTTTACTCCCTCGGAGCGTTTTCTCATTTACGGATAGCCAGCGGCGGTTGCCGGTGGGCCTCCGAGTTAGATGCTGCCCCGTGGCAGATGATGCGGCCTAGGAGACCAAACAAGCTGCAGTTTCGTGGCGTTAAACCAACTTAAGTCGATTCATATCCGTCCAAGCAAACGGCGAACCTGCCTCTAGCCGTTGTGTTTTGTCAGGGGGAAAATAGCCAACGGTGTGGTTAATGGGAAAGGAGGGATTTTTCTTAGGGCACAAAAACACCAGACTTGCATTGTTTTTCAATGGCAACACTTGAACATTGTTCAGCATTATCGCGCATTTAGTTCATTGTTGCGGGGGGTGTGAGGATGGGAACGAGTGATTGTCTGCCTTCTGTCCGTGTCATTTGGTAGCAATGACAAATCAATGTTGACATGCTTTTAATCTAATCACATCTCCCCCAACAAAGAGCCCTCTCTTGTCATGGTGAAGAGTCCACGGACCGGGCTGGCCAGTCTCTTCGGTCCATCATTCTACCCTCGAATGTGAAGAAGGTGAAAACTAATGAGTAATTGTCGGAAAAGTGCTTCTCATTAAATCGCCATTGTCAGCCATTTTAAACAGAGATAATAGATTAAGTGGTTTTATCAGTAAATAAAAAGACCCTCCTACGTAGCATGGCTGGAGTCCGAGCCTAAATTCATCAGAAAGTGTCATAGATGTTCTAAACTGCTTTTTGATCTTGTCTTTACCATCCGCCATTTTTTTCATGAACATTTTCTTGCAGAGGCAGGCAGCATGAAAACACAACTGTTTTTATATGTTGTACCTTTTTATTCAAGGTCCCCCCTGATAAAATGCCTGCATTTCTTGTATCATGGTTTTTTCTTGTTTTGTTTGTTTGTTCGTTTGTTTGTTTTTGTTTTTTATTTTATTTTATTTTCATACATGTATTTCTTTAAGTATTTCTTTAAGTATTTCTTTAAGTATTTCTTTATGTATTTCTTTAAGTTTTTTATTTTTATTTTTATATTTGCTTTATTCTATTTTACTCGATTTTATTGTATTTCATTTCATTTTATTTTATTTTGCTTATTGCCATCACGAAAAAAGTGAAGTTCCTGTAAAGTTCCTTTTATTTTTTTATTTTTGTTTTATTTTTATTTTTAAATTTATGTTTAATTTTATTAGTATTTTTATGTTTTGTGTTTTAGTTTTATTATTTTTATGTTTTGTGTTTTATTTGTTATTTTTATTTTTACTTTTATTTTCATTTTACTCGATTTTATTCAATTTCATTTCATTTTATTTTATTTTGCTTATTGCCATCACGAAAAAAATAAAGTTCCTGCGCAATACGCGCAGGAACGAGAGACTATTTTTTCCAACTACAAGAAAATAATACGTTTTCGCCAATCGCATGATGTGCAGTGATAAATTATCAAAAGCAGCTAAATAAGAACATTGAGCCTCAGGAAACACAGCGACAAATTCCTTTCGTTACATCCGCTGGTGTAACGTTTTTTTAATATTCCCCATCTGTGACTGTTCCCCTACTATTGTCTGACGGAATAAGCTGTGACTAGACAAAAACAGACACAGAGATCTATCTGCAAGCGTTTCCCAAACAATGAGGGGAAACACTGACATACAGAAACACTGGCAGATGTAACACCGGTCGGAAATGCTCTGGTTGTGCTGAATGAGCAGCTCTACTGAAAGGTTTCAGGATAGACTGGGGTTAAAGTGTGAAGTCGGATAGATAACATCTATGGTGTTGTTAGATAAGAAATAGAAACGGGTTTCTAAGGTGAAAGTCATCACGCCTTTCTTCCAGATTCGAACCCACGGACCCTCGCATGAGGCATCAATCGCCAGCACTAAGGGGCAGCACGCCTTAAACCACTATGGTGTTGTTAATAGGGAGGTTTCGAAAGCGCCCGGTTAGGCCCTACGACGACGTTTATCTATTGTGTGGGTATACCCAAACAATAGATCAACGTCGTCGTAGGCCCTAACCGGGCGCTTGCGAAACCTCCCTTATATCACAAAACCTTCAACTTTATACATAGTAGTACATTTTACACCACACTAACGTCGGAGGATGTAAGCACTTAGGGAATTCAATACAGTGTGTCTTTACTGATCTCATCTTCTTAAACATAAGAAAATTTTTAACTAACAAATTACCAAGACAATAAGCAGCCTGAGATGGACTTCCCACCTGCTGTCCAGTATAAATTAAGAAAAAACAAAGATGGTTTAAAACTGGACATCTGAACGTGAATTGTAATGCTAATTTTTATTTTTAAGATGCCAAGGACGATAGTCTCAGACCGGTGAAGAGCCTAACTTAATGTCAGATTAAAAACAAGAGACATCTGCTCTGATTTCTTGTTTTTATTCCTGCTGTTTTTCCACAATTAATCCTTCATTTATGCAGTTATAATAAATCCTTCATTTTCGAGAGTGATTTTGGAGAACTGTAGGTGGTGTTGTTCTTAAAACGTGGACACGATTTTGGCAGAGGCATCTGTCTCAATTTATGGGTGCTTTGGAGAACAAGAGCAACGCAGAGCGTGGCATATGCCCCCGACTGGTATGTTGTTTGTGGGCGAAGCAATCTGAAATTAATTGACGGAAACTCGATTTCAGCAGGATGCTGCCGAAAACGTTTGTACCGTGTATATAGTGTAATATATAGATATGAATATCACATTTTGGATTTGCTCGTTTCTTTGGTTCCACAAACATTGGAATTTTTTTAAAACCTCTCTAACAAAGGTTTAGTGTCCTTCCTAGGGCTGTGTGAAATTTCATTAAAATTGATTATTTCCTTCGGGTAGATATTGCGTGGCGGTTCTGCCTCAAATGTACACGAAATGTACAGGCGGTGTATTACTGTACTTAGCCCTATTGGCGCGTCATTCGGAATTCCTCAACCAACGGATTTGGCGTCCAAACGGTTATGAATATAAGAACTTGCGGTCAAACTTCTTAACAAACCAAAGCCAACTCCGATTCGGTGCAATAATGTCCCGATTCGGTCCGCTTTGGTCCGATTCGGTGTTCTTACGAACCGCACAGAAAAAGGTCTGAATGATTGTTTTATCAAAAGCCAAGCCTTAACAGGATTTCCATTCTCTGTTCTCTCATTCCGCAGTCTTCCGTCACGCCATCACCAAACCAATAACCTCGGGTCACCCCACCTGACTGCAACAACACAGGTTTTGCAACATGCATCATCTATAGACCAGGTAACTTAATTAGCTGAGTAATTAGCAGTGATTAATTACTCAAGGGAGCTCGCGTGATGGCAAAAGAAGTCATTACAAATAGTGTCCTCTGGCATTTGAGGGGAGGGGGTTTGAACTCGTACGTGACGAATTTGTACAAACTTCACGAATTGTCTTTTGGTTTGCGATGGGTTTAGAATTAGCAAGTTGGCCCAGTGCAGGTGTAAAGGGAAAGAATGTCCTCAGGAAAAACTGTCCCAGGAACAAAAGATCCTATTGTTACATTCTAATCTCTGGGGATTGGTTTTCAATAGTCGTGCCACTTATTCCGTCATTCAACAATAGAAGTGGATACTTTTTTCAGGGGGACACTCTGTACCGTTACACCTGTGTAACGTCGATCAGTGTTCCCCGTATTTCTGTGTTTTCTTATTGTTACCCTCCTGACGGATTAAGCGGCAACTAACCCAACAATAACCATTCTAGGCCGCGTCTATTGTTGGGGAACACTCAGCTACAGAAACACTCACAGATGTTACACCTGTGTAATGTTTATCAGTGTGGCCATTTTTCTGTGTGACTCCTATTGTTTGGAACACACTGGGAAACAGACTCACTGTCTCTCTGTGTGTCGCTCTTTGTCAAGTCGCGGCTTATTACGTCAATCTTGTCACACTGGCACAGGGGCCTCACTGAAAAACGTTACACAGGTGTGACATCTGCCAGTATGTCAGTGTTCCCCTTATTGTTTGGGAAATGCTGGCAGATAGATCGACATGTTTCTCTGTGTGTCCGTTATTGGGTCATATGAGTAAATACTAATAAATGCTTTTACTTGAATTTTGAAATACAAATGCACTAGGCAATGCTGTAAAAATCTGAAGTAAAAGCATTTGCTAGTTTTTATTCATAAGACCCATTGTCTAGTTGCAGCTCATTCCGTCAGACAATAGTGGGGTAACACTCACAGATGGGGAATATTAAAAAACGTTACACCAGCAAATGTACCCAAAGGAATTTGTCGCTGTGTTTCGTGAGGCTCAATATGCTTATTGAGGTGCTTTTGATAATTTGTCACTGCACATCATGCGATTGGCGAAAGCATACTATTTTTTAGTTGGAAAAAACGTCTCTCGTTCCTGCGCGTATTCCACAGGAACTTGACTTTTTTCGTGACGGCAATACCGGGTAAGCAAAAAATGAAATAGAATAAGATCGAGTAAAATAAAAATAAAATAAAAATAAAACATAAAATTAAAAAATAAAAAATAATCATAGAAATGAAAATAAAAAATTACTAACTAAAACAAAAACAAATAAAACATAAAAGGGACTTTACGTTTTTCGTGATTGCAATAAGCAAAATAAAATAAAATGAAATTAAATACAATAAAATCGAGTACAATAGAATGAAATAAATACAAAATTAAAATAAAAAAAAAATTAAAGAAATATGAAAATAAAATAAAACCAAACCAAACCAAACCAACCAAACAAGAAAGAACCATGATACAAGAAGTGCAAGCATTTTAAGGGGGGGGGGGCAAATCACGCATAAAAAGGTACAACATAAAAAACAGTTGAGTTTTTTCATGCTGCCTGCCTCTGCAAGAAAATGCTCATGAAAAAAATGGCGGATGGTAAAGACAAGACCAATAAGCCGTTTAGAACATCTATGACACTTTCTGATGAATTTAGGCTCGGACTCCAGCCATGCTACGTAGGAGGTTCCTTTTTATTTATTGATGAAAACCATTTTAATCTATTATCTCGGTTTAAAATGACTGACAATGGCGATTTAATGAGAAGCACTTTTCCGACAATTGCTCATTAGTTTTCACCTTCTTCACATTCGAGGGTAGAATGGTGGACCAATGAGTCTGGCCAGCCCGGTCCGTGGACTCTTCACCATGACAAGAAAGGGCTCTTTGTTGGTAGAGATGTGATTAGATTAAAAGCATGTCAACATTGATTTGTCATTGCTACCAAATGACACGGACAGAAGGCAGACAATCACTAACTCCCATCCTCACACCCCCCGCAACAATGAACTAAATGCGCGATAATGCTGAACAATGTTCAAGTGTTGCCATTGAAAAACAATGCCAGTCTGGTGTTTTTGTGCCCTAAGAAAATTCCCTCCTTTCCCATTAACCACACCGTTGGCTATTTTCCCCCTGACAAAACACAACGGCTAGAGGCAGGTTTACCGTTTGCTTGGACGGATATGAATCGACTTGAGTTGGTTTAACGCCACGAAACTGCAGCTTGTTTGGGCTCCTAGGCCGCATCATCTGCCACGGGGCAGCATCTAACTCGGAGGCCCACCGGCAACCGCCGCTGGCTATCCGTAAATGAGAAAACGCTCCGAGGGAGTAAAACTAGGGGTAGAACCCCGCCTGGGCCACTTGCGGGGTATTGTTGTCCAAGTCGCATCACGTCCTAAATAATCATTAGTTTTTGATACAGCAGCCTTAATTGGTTTACCAGGCGTTACTCTATTTTAAGATGACACTGATAATGCAGTGTTGACGTTGGGGTGTAGCGAGTTATGACTTCCCCGCTGACTCCCAGCCATATGTCAAGTTTAGAGAACACGTGGCCACACTTGATACAAAGCATACCCGCATGATTTTGGCAATAACTGTATTGTGAATGCGATTGTCATTTACATTGATGTCGTAAGTATTGCTCTAAGTGATTTATCCAACAATAAAATTTGGACACATTTCTCAAGTCTGGAGTCAAGCTTGAACATTGAAGTCTGGACTCAAGCTTGAAGATTGAAGTCTGGAGTCAAGCTTGAAGACTGAAGTCTGGAGTCAAGCTTGAAGACTGAAGTCTGGAGTCAGGCTTGAAGATAGAAGTCTGGAGTCAAGCTTGAAGATAGAAGTCTGGAGTCAAGCTTGAAGATGGAAGTCTGGAGTCAAGCTTGAAGATGGAAGTCTGGAGTCAAGCTTGAAGATTGAAGTCTGGAGTCAAGCTTGAAGATTGAAGTCTGGAGTGAAGCTTGAAGACTGAAGTCTGGAGTCAAGCTTGAAGTCTGGAGTCAAGCTTGAAGATGGAAGTCTGGAGTCAAGCTTCAAGATTGACGTCTGGCTTCAAGCTTGAAGACTGAAGTCTGGAGTCAAGCTTGAAGTTGGAAGTCTGGAGTCAAGCTTGAAGTTGGAAGTCTGGAGTCAAGCTTGAAGATTGAAGTCTGGATTCAAGCTTGAAGATTGAAGTCTGGATTCTAGCTTTAAGATTGAAGTCTGGATTTAAGCTTGAAGATTGAAGTCTGGATTCAAGGTTTAAGGTCTGGATTAAAGCTTGAAGACTGAAGTTCGGGTTCAATTTATTAAAGCTTGAAAATTGAATAAATTTTCCGGACGTTCGTATTCAGGTGACGATTTTCTCCAAAATAAACTTTGAGGAGATAAACCATCCAGGGTCGGATCCAGGGGGCGTACGCCCCATATTTTTGGCAGAGCAGTGATTTTTTAGCAAGAAAAATTCAATCACATAAAAATTCGAGTTTTTTGCTCTCAGATGCCAGGAAAATGCATCTAAGAGCACTTAAATTGTCAAATTTGAGCTTCGCGCTCTCGGTGCTCACCACTTCCATCGACCTACGCCCCCCTTTCTGTCGACCCTGGATCCAACCCTGCCATCCGCAGAAATACGTCATGGATCCTGTCGTCTGCTGAAACGTGTACTTCTGAATGAGTTATACGTCTCAGTTATCAATAATTTGTGAAAATGTATCAGACAAATTGATGACTATGGAGCATAGAGTGGTCTGTTGGGCAGATGATTATTTAAAGACAGTAGAAAGTTGATGACTGAAAGGCATGCGTGTTGTAGTTAACAAATTGAGTCTGCATAATTAAAGACGCAGAGACGATGGCACGAAGAATCATCGACTATTAATCTCTGGTTGTGATTTCGCTTTCGACACGGTGTAGCGTTTTTCAGTGAGGCCCGGCCGTGTGCCTGCGTGACACCACATTAGGTGTATATATAGGCCCCTTTCGAAAGTCGGCCATTTCGGCGCCGAGGGTCAAAACAAATGGGAAAATGCATTAAATTTTGCCAGAATTTGCAGAAATAACTGTCAGAAACGCTTGAAATTTGGCAGACATGTTGTGAGCGCCAATTCATTGAGAAATGTGTGAAAAAAAATTGTGTGTCATCGATCGATAATTGAAGATTTCTGCATTTTTCTTCAGGTGGACAATAGAAGGTTTAAAGTGTCTGTTAATCCACCTATTGTTCAGGTGTAGAAAATCACCAATTTCTCGAAAAATTTATCGATGACACCCAATTTTTTTCTCACAGTTTTCAATGGTTTGGCAATCACCACATTTCTGCCAAATTTCGAGCGTTTCTGATAGTTACTTGTGCAATTTCTGGCAAAACTTAATGCATTTCCCCATTTGTTTTGTCCCTCGGCGCCGAAATGGCCGACTTTCGAAAGGGGCCTTGGGTACCGGTCGGAAATGCTCAGATTGTGCTGAATGAGCAGCTCTACTGAAAGGTTTCAGGATAGACTGGGGTTAACGTGTAAAGTCGGATAGATGACATCTATGGTGTTGTTGATATCACAAAAACGTCAACTTTATAGTACGTTTTACACCACACCAACGTCGGAGGATGTAAGCACTTCGGGGATTCAATACACTGTGTCTTTAAAAACTGATCTCATCTTCTTAAACAGAAGAAAATTTTTAACTAACAAATTACCAAGACAATGTGCAGCCTGAGATGGACTTCCCACCTGCTGCCCAATATAAATTAAGAAAAAACAAATGGTCTAAAACTGGACATCTGAACGTGAATTGTAATGCTAATTTTCATTTTTAAAGGTCGTCCCAAGGACGGTAGTCTCAGACCGGTGAAGAGCCTAACTTAATGTCAGATTAAAAACCAATAGACATCTGTTAGGATGTCTTGTTTTTATTCCTGCTGTTTTTCCACAATTAATCCTTCATTTATTCAGTTTTAACGCCAGGACGTATTCATTTTCGAGAGTGATTTGGAAAACTGTAGGTGGTGTTGTTTTTAAAACATGGACACGATTTCGGCAGAGGCATCTGTCTCAATTTATGGGTGCTTTGGAGAACAAGAGCAACGCAGAGCGTGGCATATGCCCCCGACTGGTATGTTGTTTGTGGGCGAAGCAATCTGAAATTAATTGACGGAAACTCGATTTCAAGATGGCCACCATAGCCGCCATCTTGGACGGGCGGCAGAGCTGGTCATCGAAAGGAACCTTCCCCTCATAGATGCAAACTGTCACAAAAAAATTCAGGTTGATTGGTCAAAGCGTTCTCAAGCTAATTGACGGAAACCAAATGTTAACGGACACCGACGACGACACCGACACCGACGCACGCGCCACGACATAATGCCCCCGACTTTTTCGGAAGTCGGGGGCATAAAAAACTTATGAATTTGGAATTGATTTTGCTAATTGAAAGCAATAAGCCACGATATGACCACTTTTTATCGATAGCCAGCGCCACTGGTGGTGATTGCAACATTCTCCAACACCGTGCACTGTTAGAAATAACAGAAGATTTTACAGAAAATCTGTGCAGCAGAGTCCCCAGGACGGTTCTGTAAAATTACAGACCTGATCTGTAAAATTACAAACTTAAATAAATGTCAACAGACATTTGACTGGAGGCTGACCAAATTATATTTTCATACTGCCCTCAGAAGCCATCATTATTGGATGTCCAATGGAGTCTAACCAATACAGGAAAACATGAATCATACCATAAAAAAATTATGTAAATTTACAGAAAGTGCTGGGGACTCTGCTGCAGGGAATTTCTGTAAAATTACTGCAGAATTACTACTGTAAATTTAATAATTTCTAACAGTGTGGTTTGCTTTTCTCCCCAGTGTTGGAGAATGTATGATTAACGCATACATGGATACACTACGAACGAGAGCTCCACATGGGGCGAGGTTGATAAGCGGTAGGTACTTTAACAACTTTGTCAATAGAGGTCTCCCTTAATGCGGGTATGTTTATTGCAGGATGGGGAAGGAACACAGTGGCCCTTTAAAAGAAATGTACCCCTTTGCCAGGCTGTGATAGGGATTAAACCTATCTACATCCTATCACATGTCTGATAACACGACTGACTGCAGCCATTTCCTGATAAACACGATGTGGGAGTAAGGCAGGCTACACACAACTTCCCTTCATTTGTTCCTACTTCCTGTGAGGGCCCTTAAAGGGCCCTTAAAAAGTTCTGGAAGTCCTGCACCTACTCAAGTCTCAACACTATCTGTTGGAGATACTCCGTACTTCCTTATCATTTTTCCTACTTAAGTCTCATTAACACTAGGCCTGCCTTCCTGATGGCTACCTTGCATGTACTTATAGAACCAATTAATGACTTGCATCATCGTTAACATCCTTCTTTAATCAATGTATCAGGCATGATGTCTCTTAATGAGCTCAGTTACTTCCTTTGTAATCATTTGTTTTTCATTGAGAGTAGGTTCCTGGTCTGATGCTTCCTCTTAGCAGACACCCCTGCCAGGAGGACACCTCTCTCAACACCAGATGAGTGGTTATCATGCCCGCTCAGCAAGTGGTACGTCCCGGGTTCAAATCCTGTGCCATATGGGATTAATCATCCCTGGCTCTTCATGTCCATCGCATGGGAGAGTATAAGCCGTGGTGCCTTGTAACTTGTGCTTCACAAGGGCAAGTAAAAGACCCCATCCAAGTGAGGAACATGAGCAGCTTGAGATGGCCATTAAAATGATGCTATGGCTTCGGCCCTGATGGAAAAATCTAATAGTAATACCACCAAGTTCCTGGTATGCTTACTCCCTTCGTGAACACAATAATGATAAAGTAGGGGTGTAACTTGTCACTCAAATATTAAAAGTAAAAGATTTGCGACAAATTTTCATAAGTTCGTTTCTCACATTTGGCAATGACCAATAATCATACCTGAAATTCCACCTCACATGTCCAGTTTCGTCATAAAAATGTGTCATCAATAGAATCTTAGACAAGAGCAACGCAGAGCGTGGCATATGCCCCCGACTGGTATGTTGTTTGTGGGCGAAGCAATCTGAACTTAATTGACGGAAACTCAATTTCAAGATGGCCACCATAGCCGCCATCTTGGATGGGCGGCAGAGCTGGTCATCGAAAGGAACCTTCCCCTCATAGATGCAAACCCTCACCAAAAAGTTCGGGTTGATTGTGGAAAGCGTTCTCAAGTTAATCAACGGAAGCCAATTTCAAGATGGCCACCATAGCCGCCATCTTGGATGGGTTGCGGAGCTGGTCGTCAAAAGGAACCGTCCCCTTATAGAGACCAACCATCACAAAAAAATTTAGGTTGCCTGCGCAAAGCAATCTGAACTTAATTGACGGAAACTCGATTTCAAGATGGCCACCATAGCCGCCATCTTGGACGGGCGGCGGAGCTGGTCATCGAAAGGAACCGTCCCCTCATAGAGACCAACCCTCACCAAAAAATTCAGGTTGATCGGTCAAAGCGTTCTGAAGTTAATCGACGGAAACCGATTTCACGCTGGCCACCATAGCCGCCATCTTGGATGGGTGGCGGAGCTGGTCATCGAAAGGAACCGTCCCCTCATAGAGACCAACCCTCACAAAAAAATTCAGGTTGATCGGTCAAAGCGTTCAGAAGCTAATTGACGGAAACCAAATGTTAACGGACACCGACACCGACGACGACACCGACACCGACGCACGCGCCACGACATAATGCCCCCGACTTTTTCGGAAGTCGGGGGCATAAAAAAGGATCATTAAAGCGAATGGCTCGCACAGAGAGTGAACCTAGTCTCCAGGCAAAACCGTGCTCCAGCCATAGGCAAAACCTGTGCAAATATGCGAACGTGCACCTGGGGACGACATTCCATTAAAAATTTGTTAAAATGGGTTAATGACAGTTTCAAATTCAGTCGGTCAAAATGCACATTTTGTACTATTCACATTGATTTCGAAGCGGTAGATTTTGCAGAATACGCCTCCGAAGTTTGGCTGTCTAATGCATTTCCCATTAAACTAAAACCCTTCTTTCGCCTTTTTCTCACGCTTGATTTGAGGACATGTCAACAAACAACTGTCAACAAACCCCGCGAGCCATTCGCTTTAAGCAAAAGAAAGAGCCTATTTTAATAGATAATAAGTTGCAAACTAAAAATATTTTGAAGAATGTCTATATACAACACACAGCACAAAAAACGACACACAAAATGATGGTAAAGTAAAGTCGTCTCCAAATTTTGCAAATTTTCGACCCCAACCGGGGTCTTCCACATAAAGTTAAAGTTAAAGTTTGGGTTTATCGAGAGGTTAAGAAACCGCTCCGTTAACGATAACACTAACGCTAACGCTATTTCTCACGTACATTTGCAATGTAGAAAATAACGTTAGCGTTAGTGTTACCGTTAACGGAGCGATTTCATAACCTCTCGTATAGTCTGATATCAACTACGGTAGAGGTTCTCATCCGACTTTACACTTTGACCCCAGTCTATCCTGAAACCTTTCAGTAGAACTCAGATGAGCTGCTCATTCAGCGATACAATCCAAGCATTTCCGACCGGTACCCATTTATACACCTGGGTGGAGAGAGGCCAGTGAGGCAAAGAGACTTGCCCAAAGTCTCACGCCCAGTGGGATTCCAACCCGGGACCCTCTGACCGCTAGTCGGAGGCCCGAACCGCTACACCACCGGGCTCCTCAATAGGCACTTTCTAGTAGAGATCCCAGAAATGATCTCTTCTAGAAAGTGCCTGAGGAAGACCCGGGTTGGGGTCGAAAATCTGCGAAATTTTGTAATGGTGGGTGTCAATCCTCCATTGGGGGCGGGGGGGGGGGGNAAACATACAGCGAGAGGTTCCCAGTGACGTGGTGAATTCTCCATGGTGTGGTGATGACTGATTTGTCTGCGTGCCAGTAATTAACACTTAATTGAAAAAGTGAATTGACGGTGGGAATTTATCATGAAAGACTAGCATTTTGTAATAACCGAAGCTTGAAAAAATTTTCCTAGTCCCTTTAAAGCACGCTATCTCCTTTCCTCTCAAATCGATATTGAACCTGGCATCCCATTAAGACGTTTTTCATCCTAAAATGACAATCTTACTTCGCCTGAGGCGGTCAGGAGTCTGCAGTCCTGGGAGACCTGTCACCCCGTGACATGAATCATGGCACCTCACTTTCCCCAGCAAATCTGACCTATAATTCCTCCCTATTGTCACCAAGAAACCCAGTCTCAAATTAAACAATCTAAGGCGAGACTGGCCGAGAAATATCTGCCCTCGGCTGTTGAGAAATCACGCGGGATGGGATACAGAAATTCAATCCGTTAGTTATAGAAACCTGCAATTATTTCGATCGCTCCATAAGGTATGCTCTTCCCTCTGGCGAGCAGTACGGTTTAAATTACCGGCAACGTGACCATTATTGTCAAATTTCGTCTTTTTCGTCCGTCATGCGAAGTGCCAGAGTGCACGTTTTTACTTATGAAACAAGACTTAGACAAAGGGTGGTATTGTTTTAGACGGACCTCGTAATTCTAGCACGCAGCTTTTGATAAGTGACGAGATGTCATAACATATGTTACCAGTGTCACTGTTCGGGAGTTGGCCGTCCCTTATCAGGGGTCCTATCAGGGAAAGCGCAGCATCTGTCCGTTCCTAACCCCACATGCTGCATCTGAGATATCTTGTGAGTTTTCCCAGACCTGACGACATACACTGGTGGACATAAACATTAGGACAGTGGCCAGTTTGAAGTTTGATGTAAGTTTCTGCCTGTTAATTGGCTCTGTACCAACCGGTAGACGTCACCACAACCAAAGGATTGGTAAGTCTCCGGATTTATAGGATCGCACACACAAAATAATAATAATAAAAAAAAAAAAACGCATGCGCACACAAACGAACGGTTTATCAACTCGCAAAGGTCTTCTAAGACCATGACGCGAATAATGACTATGACTATGACTAATGAATGTAATGAACTCAACTTGTGTTCATATTGTGGGAAGGGTCCTTCTTTCCCCTTCCTACAATTTCAGTGAATTACATAATCAGTGGCAATTATGCAATGAGGTACTAAGAAGACAATTCTCGCCCTTGTTCATCAAAGGCATTTACTAGCAAATACTCGTTTTTCTTCGTTTTTTCTTCATTTTTCCTTAAGAATAAAGCTTTTTAATAATTACTCATACATGTAGTTGATGATACACTTGTGTTACATAACATGCCTGACCAGTTTAATACGTCACAACAAGACATGTGTTTAATTAAATCACTTGAAATTAACAACAGTCCACAATGGAAGTGTAGAAATGAAAGTTAAAACATGATCAAAAATGTGTTCTAGACTTTATTCAAGCCAAAACATTTCATCTTCTTCTGATTCTTAAATACATGTATCAAGAAGTCAACCTCCAGAATCTTGCGAATTTTCGACCCCAAGCGGGGTCTTCCTCAGGCACTATTCAGTTGGAGAGACCAGAAAAGACTCTAACCCTAACCCTAACCCGTATTCTAGAAGCCTCCTTAACTCTAAGGTCCACTTTAAGCTTTTGTATTCAGCCCTGCAAACAATAGCTAAAGGTAAACCTTAGACATAAGGAAGGTTCTAGAATACGGCCGAAAAGCTTAAAGTGGACCTTAGAGTTAAGAAGGCTTCTAGAATACGGGCCTCAGTAGGCCCATATTTTCAAAGCTGTTTTATCCGAAACCATGTTTTAACAAAAATCTGTTCTAACATAAGAAGCATTTTAAAGTCATATTTTCAAAAGTGCTTTAAGATAAAACGCTATTCTTACTGGAATTTGTTTCAGCCAGCGTTTTAGGCTAAATGCTAAAATGTGTTTCAACATGGTTCGTGGGAAAGATGTATTACGTAAACACCACTATCGGTGTTACATGTGGGGATGATTAATTTCTTGCGGCAGTGCCATAGACCTGCAAGTGCTAGAATAAAATGCATTTTAGCGTTGAAACTGCTTTGAAAATATGGGCCAGGTGTAACATCTGCCAGTGTTCCCCATCTGTGAGTGTTGTCTGACGGAATAAGCTCCGACTTGAGAATAGGGGACAGACAGAGAAACGATGTCGGTCTATCTGCCAGCGTTTCCCAAACAATAAGGGACTGTAGCAAAAGTATTTTGAAGCCAAAAAAGACTAAATTTTTCGTTTGGGGGGGAGGGGGTCCAAGGGTCATTTCGTCTTGTTCATAAAAAGTGGCCTCACCCATAAAATGTTCTGCAATGGATGAAAACGATCTTCCGACATTCAAACTTCCTCATTATCAAATATCAGAGTCAGATTTTATTCTTTTCACAATAGCTGGTATAAAATTCAGGGCTCATGCAGATACATCTAGATGTCTTCTTTGAGGGGAGGAAAGTGGCATTTCATTCTATAATTACATCACTTAACATGCAATAATCATGACTATGGTACAAAGGTAGCCCTCTCCACATGATACCAAGAATTATCTTGGACATATTTACTTACTGACCAGGTTGAAGCCAAAGTTGACCAAATTTAGTCTCTCGGGGGGAGGGAGGGGGTCAGCTGAGAGACTAAATCATTTAGTCTTTTTTGGCTTCACATACTTTTGCTACAGTCCCTAAGGGGGGCACACTGACCCACAGAAACACTGGCAGATATAACACCTGAGTCTGTCGCTGTGACAAAACAAGGCAACAGGAATAGACATGCCCTACCTTGCTCGAGCTAAAACACTTTTTAAAGGAGATTTAAAATATGTTTTAACGTTAAAACCTGTTGGAAAATATGAAAGTAAAAATGCATTTTCGTTGGCAGGAGCGTTCTAAAACTAAAACAACTACGAAAATTTTTTTTCTGAAAACATTGTTTTATCTTTTTAAAATACATTTTAGCGTTAAAACAGCTTCGAAAATATGGGCCAGTGTGTTTTAGCTTTTCATACCCCCCCCCCGTATTGACGAATCCTCCTATTTCTCAGTGTGGACACGGGCTATAACTGACCACAAATATTTTAATCAGGGCGACAACATTATTATCTCTATGGTACACGATTCCTAACCGCTTTCTGACCCTGTGAAGTTTTCAACAGGTGTAGTAAACATCATTTTCTCTCCCAGAAGTACAGGCCCATTAACATTGTGCACAGGGTTCACTTTGAAACGTGTTTTTGACAGTATTCTAAGTTAACAACCCAAGTGCCAGACAGAACAGTGAACAATTTTCATATGGTATGTATCTAATGGTACCTTTAACCAAATGGAAAATGCATTGAAGTTAATGGTACCATTAGCTTAAAGACACTTTATGAAACAGACCCCAGGACTCCAGAGTAACAGTACAGGCTTCAAAGATTCTAGATTAATCAATTTGACATACCAGATTGACTAATGACATGAATTTTGTCAAAGGTTACGCAGGGTCGGATCCGGAGGGGGGCGTGGGGGGGG
>NMRB01000205.1:64037-81337 GCA_002633025.1 Notospermus geniculatus
ATGGAGACATCACTTGTTTATTTGATTCGAGACAACAGACAATCCGGTGGAAACGGCTAAGAATCATTTTAACCAGTTGGAGACAATGTCATCTCAAGTGGAGACCCAGTTATGTCTATTCGAGTTGAAAAAGAAACTCATTTTAGGGACAAGAGTTGGAGATTCATTTTATCTCGAGATGAGATCGTTTTTTCTTTCTGTGTCCCTCAGCGTGGACACGGGCTATAACTGACCACAAATATTTTAATCGCGATGACAACATTATTATCTCTATGGTAGGCGATTCCTAACCGCTTTCTGACCCTGTGAAGTTTTCAACAGGTGTAGTAAACACCATTTTCTCTCCCAGAAGTACAGGCCCATTAACATTGTGCACAGGGTTCACTTTGAAACGTGTTTTTGACAGTATTCTAAGTTAACAACCCAAGTGCCAGACAGAACAGTGAACAATTTTCATATGGTATGTATCTAATGGTACCTTTAACCAAATGGAAAATGCATTGAAGTTAATGGTACCATTAGCTTAAAGACACTTTATGAAACAGACCCCAGGACTCCAGAGTAACAGTACAGGCTTCAAAGATTCTAGATTAATCAATTTGACATACCAGATTGACTAATGACATGAATTTTGTCAAAGGTTACGCAGGGTCGGATCCGGAGGGGGGCGTGGGGGGGGGGCGTACGCCCCCCCTCCCTATTTTTGGCAGAGCAGTGATTTTTTTTTAGCAAGAAAAATTCAATACATAAAAATTGGAGTTTTTTGCTCTCAGATGCCAGGAAAATGCTTCTAAAAGCACTTAAATTGTCAAATTTTTCGGGGGGGGGGACGTCCCCCAGATCCCCCGTTTGGGCTTCGCGCTCTCTGTGCTCACCACCTCCGTCGAGCTACGGCCCCCTTTCTGTCGACCCCTGCATCCGACCCTGTCACGGATCCTTTTTGTCGTCCTTGTCACGGATCCTTTTTGTCGTTGATTAACTAAAAAAATCTTCTCCTATTGATGATGGTAGGCATTGCTGACCACAGCAGGCTGTTGATATCTTCAAATCCAAAAATACTCCAAAAAATGGCAGTTGTAAGGTTACCGAGGTCTGGCATTGCCGGGGTCCAGCTTCTCCTGTTGGTGATGGTCGGCATTGCTGACCACACAGCAGGCTGTTGATATCTTCGAATCAAAAAATACTCCAAAAAATGGCAGTTGTAAGGTTACCGAGGTCTGGAATTGCCGGGGTCCAGCTTCTCCTGTTGGTGATGGTCGGCATTGCTGACCACACAGCAGGCTGTTGATATCTTCGAATCGAAGTCCTGACACTGACGCTTTCGGATATGATGGGGCTAGATCGCAGTGGCGAAGTCAAGTCAGTGTGACCTTAACTGCTGCATTTTTTTGTGTACATGTACATGTATTATGCTAGGAAGTTTACGTTGAAAAGTTGATTAAGTATTTGGGAAAGTTTCAAGATCCAATTTACCAACCTAACAAACGTTTGTGACATCTGGAGGCTGCAATGGTCGACAAGGTAAAGTTTCACGCGTTCTGCAACATCTCTGCTGCATCCATGATCAAAGTCGACAAGTTTTTGTATTTGTATTTGATTTTTCCGTCAGGGCCGAAGCCATAGCATTAGGGAGGTTTCGAAATCAAACGATAAACGTAAACGTTAACGACATCGTTCTTTTTGTACCGAAAATGCAATATAAAATCTGGTTAACGGGTGGTATGAAAATAACGTTGTCGTTAATGTTTACGTTTATCGTTTGATTTCGAAATCTCCTTATTATTGGCCCTGGTAAAGTACAGAGGAGGCCATCTCAAGCTACTCATGTTCCTCACTTGGATGGGGTATTTTACTTGCCCTTACAAAGGCACACGGTACATGTACAAGGCACCACGGCTTACTGTCCCATGCGACAGACGTGAAGAGCCAGGGATGATTAATCCCTCATGGCCCGGGACCTGCCGGATGTGATAACCACTAGGCCCTCCCAGTAAATTTTCAGAAAAAGAAGAGTTCTCACCTGTTATCTTTAGCGTTCGGCAGTATTCGGGATATTTTTTCTCCCCATCCGAGTTATCAATCGAACTGTCCTGGTCCTCGCCCTTCTTGGCCAAGTCCTCTTTATAAACGTCCCTGTTTTTATCCGAGGATACTTGGTTCCCCATGTCTCTCTCAGATTCAACTGTCCGTACACCAAAAGTGAAATTTGGAAAATTATCTTGCTGGGAAACTTCCGTTTGGTTCTCCATTGCTGTTTTTTTGACTGATGTCAATAGATTTGACGATTGTTCAACCGATAAAGCAGTAATTAAACTGTCCAGCGCTGGTTTGGCACTAGTAGGGATGTCCTGAGTAGGCCTACGACGTGTCCTCAAACCTTTCGAAACCCGTGAGTACGACGTGTCCACAAACCCTTCAAAATCCGTGACTACGACGTGTCCTCAAACCCTTCAAAATCCGTGAACACGACGTGTCCTCAGACCCGTCAAAATCCGTGAGTACGACGTGTCCTCAAACCCTTCAAAATCCGTGAGTACGACGTGTCCTCAAACCTTCCAAACCCGTAAATACATGTACGACGTGTTCACGAAAACTTCGAAACGTAGGCTTCGGCAAGGAAGATTTGACGATCTGTTTTGCAAAGCTGCTAAAAAAGTAGTTGTGCAAGTGTAAACGTCACAATGCTGACCATCTAAGCAAGCCCTTTTCCGATCCTTTCCCCAACCGTTTCGGCAAGTTACCAAACTTTCAAACTCTGTAAGGTGTCAAGCGTGATAAAGTCCTTGGTACATAAAGTACGTTTTCACCTGCATTCGGGCTCTGGACTACTTCATGGCGACAACAAAATCACTGATTTGCGAATAGTCACAAAAGAATTAACTTCCAATTATGAATACCTCGTATCAATGTCATCGAATCTCAGGAATTCTTTCCCACAGCCGGAGACGCAACCCTGTTCCAGTCCACCGTCGCCGTCCAACGTGTCAGTCAACCCTTAAACTATTTGAAGTAGCTTTTACTATAATGAGATTACACCACTTCAAATGAATGATGATAGCCTAAACTAACCTGCCATTAAAATGCTGTCTTTCATTCATGAAGTGTCAATAGACAGATGTGTCGAGACGTGGTCGAAGGTCCCGGAACACCACGTGACGAAAACAGTCCGTGCAAATTCAGATGCCACTAAAATAAATCGTGGAGTATGGTGCGGTCACGTGTTGGAAGTCCAAATTCAGGCAGTAATCTCGATTAATCTCGATTTAAGTCCAGGCAGTAATCTCGATTTGAGGAATGCACTAGGCCTAGGCCTACCAGTTCCGCGAGATCCTAGCAAGTGGTGATTGAACAACTGAAAAATTTGACGGACTTGACAGTGTCAGAAAGTGCCAGAGCTCGTCTGCGAAAAAACACTGATGTTGATGTCACAACGTGGTCCGCGAAATAAATGTGTTTAGAAGCCGGGTTAGAAGCGTCCCAAGTGATGCTGGACTAGACTCACTTGAAACTGATGTCAAAATTCCATCGTCTCTGCCACGCGGATCGTTGTTGTCGTTTTTCACTAAGGCGCCAACTTTTTCCTTCCTCGCCGGTCAGTGACAGCGTCCTTTATGGCCTCCACTGGGCGTACCAGGTCTTGTAATCCGATAGACCACCGTGGACGATCCGACCCATACCGTCAAATAAAAACACACAGCCCACAAGTCATTTCCACGATCTTTGAAGGAAGCGTGGAAGATCGCTACTTCCTGACATGGTGTAACCAATGATTGACAGGTCCGAGTTGTAATCATTGTCACGTGAATGGTTTGATTGACACTGATTGGCTGGCAGGCAAGGTGCATGCTGGTTTCTATGAAAAGTAACATTGCAACACCATTACGACCATTCTGGATTTATCTGTTTTGTCCCACCCCACGTCTTTGCGAAGAAAGGGGCCTTTGTTTTCTCTGATCGAGATGCGTTATACCAAGTATTAATTATAATGCCTGCGGTTTAGCGAAGTTGGCCCCACGGAACCCCACCGATTTGAAGACGCGATTGACAACCTCGATACGATGTCTCAAGAAAATGCACCCGATGACCCCGCGGGTATGAATATCACTCACCACCTGACAAAGCAGACGTGAATTCGAAATAAGGAACCATTGATAAAACGTAAACAGAAAAAATAATGACAACAAATTTGCACTTGATGACCAGATAAAAGTCATGGGTATATGATTGAGATTGTGTGAAACTTGTGAGAGGTCCTCCATCACAAAACCGGACTGTGTCGTGGTTGATAGTGGTTTGACATAAAGATAGTAAGAACTACTTGTGGTCGAACACAATACGTTGTGTACACTCGTATGTACGAATATTGAAGATATGATGCACATATTGTAAAACATGGTTTCTTAGAATGAGAAATCATTTAAGAATGTTGGACGGGATTTTCAAGGAAGCGTTGGCGATGAGAACCATTATAAAACAAAAAATTTCCGGTGTAACAGGAAAATCTGTCCTAAGAATAAAAGATCCTATTGTTACATTCTAATTTCTGGCGATCGGTTTCTAAAGCCACGCACCTACTACACTGGTGGACAGAAATATTAGGACAGTGGCCAATTTGAAGTTTGATGTAAGTTTCTGCCTGTTAATGAATGTAATGAACTCAACTTGTGTTCATATATTGTGGGAAGGGTCCTTCTTTCCCCTTGCTACAGTTTCAGTGAATTACATAATCATTGGCAATTATGCAATGAGGTTAGTATGACAATAAGCCAATTCCCGCCCTTGTTCATCAAAGGCATTTACAAGCAAATACTCGTTTTTTCTTAAATTAAAGATACTCGTTTTTCTTCCTTTTTTTCTTCGTTTTTTCTTAAGAATAACGCTTTTAATTACTCATGGTTGATGATACACTTGTGTTACATAACATGTCTGACCAGTTACGTCACAACAACACATGTGTTTAAATCACTTGAAATTAAAAACAATCCACATTGGAAGTGCAGAAATGAAAGTTAGGCCTAAAACTTGATCAAAAATGTGTTCTAGACTTTATTCAAGCCAAAACATTTCATCTTCTTCTGATTCTTAACAGGCAGAAACTTACATCAAACTTCAAATTGGCCACTGTCCTAATATTTTTGTCCAACAATGTAAATCCGTCATTCAACAATAGAAGCGGACACTTTTTACCGGGGACACTATTTGCTGTTACATCGGGTTATTTGACTATTCGTTCGCATTTCAACTTTTCTAAGATAAATACGAATACTGAACATGGGACGCTTTGAAAACAAAAGTGTCCGAAGGAAACCAAAATTATTTCGTGGGAGTCCGTCCATTGCGAGGACAGAAACCCCGGTGGTCTCCTAAAGGTTGTCATCGCCTTATGTATCTTCATGTCCGTATTCCATAAACCACGCTTAACTCATCTGCCCCCAGGTTCCAGCAGGCAGCATCTTCTGTCAAACTTTCCTCACATCCTGTGGTGCTGATCAAAAAATATTTGAAGAAACGGTTGTTCCTATCAACCATCTGAAGAATGTTTCTTCAAATTTCTTCCAATTCATTTCCAAAGCCATCAGAAAATTTGACAGAAGACAATTTTTTTGTAAACATACTCTAAACTCCTACTAAACTGTCCCATTCCTGAACTCGGAAAAAATGACTAAATCCTAAGTTGGAGTTAATGGGGTGGGGGTATGGTCAGAAACAGTAATGTCTTGTCCACTTACTTGTCCCACTCCCGAGCCTGGCAAAGAATGACAGCGTGCGATATCTTCAACTTAGGATTTGGTCATTTTTTCCGAGTTCAAGAATGGGACAAGTGAGTGGGAATTTAGAGTATTTTGGACTTTTGGGACATGCCAACCCACCAAATTGAATACTTTCGGTATCAAAAGAATTTCTAGAGGGGCATGCCACCAACAAATTACTCATAAGACAAACAAGAAAGACTGGACCCAAACAAGCAAAATGCAAATAAACAATGATTTTCGTGGCCCGCGAAAATACCCGTGATCTTTAAAAAAAGAAACAGGTTAGATTTCCCTCAAACGCATATCACAAGCCGGGGTGGACACAATTCATATTTAATGTCCACATAAATTCCGATTTTATGTCCACATTAATCACGAATTTATGTCCACACTAAATCAACTAATCGCAGCTAAGTTTTACATGTGGATATAAAACCGCACTCCTTATTTAATGTCCATATAAATTCCTATTTTATGTCCATATTTAATCAGAAATGTATGTCCACATAAAATCGACCAATCACGGATAAGGACTTTTGGACGGAAGTGAGTGTGCCCGATCACTTCCGTCCACAATTCCATCGCTTCCGTCCTAAAATCGATTTTATGTGGACATAAATTCCTGATTTAATATGGATAATAGGAATTTATATGGACATAAATATATATAAGGAGTGCGATTTTACATCCACATTAAAAACTCAGCTGCGATTGGTTGATTTAACGTGGACATAAATTCGTGATTTAATATGGACATAAAATCGGAATTAATATGGACATTAAATATTTTATATCCACATTAAAAACTTAGCTGCGATTTGGGGTGGACATAATTTGGTGATTTAATGTGGACATAAAATCGGAATTAATGTGGACATTAAATATGAATTGTGTCCACCCCGGCCTGCAATAAACGCAGACATGATCGCGATTGTCTCAGAACACACTTAATTTTTCCTATCTGATTTTTATCGGTCACAAAGCTCGAAGCGTTGAATCCATTTTGTTGCTGTATTATCTTAGAGGCATACGTTAAGAGGTTTGTAGCCGGAGGGAGGAGGGTGGACACGTCATTAATAGTTGGTTTAACCGATGTATAGTCCCCTACAATCCACGCCAGACGCGCCAGTTGTTCTTAATGAAGCTGTCCACCCCCATGAACACTAGCCTCGGGGAGTTTGCCAACATTAGTGCGGTCAAAGTTTTATAGCAAGCGTCCCTTATGGTATGAGGTATGGTGGAAAGTCAACATTTACAAACCAATTACTCAACGCCCAGATTCGGAGCGATTCATTCGCAGAAGTTTATGATAAATGCCGACGCTATCGTAAAATTCGCTTTTTAAATTTATGGAATACACTTTATGGAATTTAAAGTTATGGAATACAATAACAGTCGCATTTTTGTTCGTATTTACTGATATTTATAAAAAAAAACATTTATCCAAAATAAACCACAATGAACGACACATAAAATGATATAACACAAAAGTCGTCTCCGAATTTTGCAAATTTTCGACCCCAATCGGGGTCTTCCTCACAGGCACTTTCTAGTAGAGATCCCAGAAATTCACTTCTGGGATCTCTACTACATGTAGAAAGTGCCTGAGGAAGACCCCGCGGTTGGGGTAGAAAATTTGCAAAATTCGGAGACGACTTTTGTGTTATATAAAAAAACATTCAATGTGGCGTCGAAATTCATTTAACAAGCGAGAATGAGTATGTTGCCATTGTTGACCACGCCCTGTTTTCGACTGTGACCGATGAATCACCGTGTTTTAATAGTGAGGTTTCGCAAATCTGACGAAACACGAAGTACGACATGCGAAATTCGACTTCATTTCCAGGGCCTGATGTATTTCTGTAGGTGATGTTTGGTACTACAAATGCCACTGCTGCCACAGTGCGTCTTTTAACATAATATCATGTAAGACCGAGAGAGTTATGGTGCATTTTGAATTTCTAAATATATTTCCCTTTCGTACATATAGGTACGAAATGAAAACGACGAGAGATAAATTTCAAAGTTTATTACATGTATATACACGGTAACTCTGCCGGACTTACACGTCATACGCTGAAAGACGCTCTTGCAGCAGGCGATATGAAGTAGGTAGGCTAAGATACACAGGCAAAAATGTTGGATGAAAATTGGATATCCAGGCATTTTCTATATCCATTTTTCATCAGTCGGATGAAAATTGGATATACATGTAGAAAATGCCTGGATATCCTATTTTCATCAGAAATGTATATCCATTTTTCATCAGATTTATATAAATTATATCCAATTTTCATCCAACATTTTTGCCTGTGTAAGGGATACTGACAAAATGGGCCACAACATGTGTAGCTAAAGACAGCATCTTCGATTTTTCCATCTTGGGGCTCTACTCCAGCAGCCGGTCAAACCTGGAGGGAAGGCCGCTGGTCCAACGCTTCAAGTGCAAACATTTGATGAACATTTGGCGTTCAGTCGTCAAGTGATCGTGCGGTGATTGACAGTAAAATTCTAATTAGGTTTCAAGTATAGCTTGTTGTGCTCTATAGGATATCATCTTATAACGACATGGAAAACCTTCAGGCTGAAAGAAGGGTCCGCTTTGAGTGTAGTTGCTGGACTGAAGCGATATTGCAAATCACAATTTATTCGAATACCGATATATTTATTTGAATATCGATATATTTATTTGAATATCGATATATTTATTTGAATATCGATATATTTATTTGAATATCGATATATTTATTTGAATATCGATATATTTGATTATCAATAAGAACATCAATATACAAAATGAAACATAAAGGGAGAAAGAAATGAAAGTGGAAAATAAGAAGTGGGAAGTTTTGGCATTTTGCACGAATTTTTCAATTTCTCAAATTGGAAGAATTTTTTTCCCATTTTGAGAAATATCGCCCGAAAAATCAATCAAAATGTCATGTCATTTTTAGAAAATTTCTCAAAATGGAAAAAATTATTTTCTCCCAATTTGAGAAATTGAAAAATTCGCGCAAAATTCCAAAATTTCCCACTTCTTATTTTCCACTTTTATTTCTTACTCCCTTCACACCAAAAATTGCCCCTAAACGTTTTAAGTCAAGGACCGCTTTATGTTTTGAAAGAGAGAATAAATAAAAGAGCGAATTTTCAAACAGGCCAATGATACCATTCTTGCCAATATAATTATCAGCAATGTCTTAGTCAAGGACTCGATGTATGATGTGAGGGAACTTATGGAGAAGGAAAACAAAAAGTTAAATTCTGCAGGTCAGCGTCAGTCAACGTTTCACTATTTCTAGGAGTCCGCTCTTTTGAAAGAGCAGTCCCTATGACCTAACAGTTTTAAAGGCAATTTCGCTCTTTCTTTTTAGAGAGTCGCTATGAATTCCGATGTCACAACTTGGGTGTGCCTCATCTGTCCTTCAAAAATCACACCGTTTTTCTTATCAGCCTGTGTTTACGAATTTCTGCCGGACTGAAGATTATAGTCGATAAAGATACAAATACAATACATGTACAAAAAAAATTTTTGTGGAGCACGTCTTAAAATTTTCGTCCTCACCTCTACGATATATTCTGTTGTAGGCTATGCAAAAGTGCAGAAACTAGAAGAATGACGTTTGTACTGTAGATATGGCGGCCCATGGTCGTTCAATCTTTTTATGTTTTATTAATTTTTTTTGGCCCCGTACGGCAACCGTACACCAAAATATAAATTCTAGGGATACGGTCTTGTTGTTACACTGCGCATGCTCAGTTTACTGCCGTATTGCGGCAGCGCCGTATCCGAACAATCATGGCTGTTGATACGGCAGAAGAATTGCGAATGCGTAATACTAGTGTCCCACTGGCGACTTTTTCCCACGACAAGGGGCGAATCTGAAGTCTGCGACATTCCCTCGACAAGCTGCGATATTTAGCAATATTATGCAATCAAATGTTCTTGGCCAATCATGTGCAGCAGATTGCATCATGTGATCATAGGATGTCACATCGTATCGGACACTCAATCATCGTATCGGATCCTAAAACCTCGTATCGGACAGCCCTCCTAGTTTCAGCCAATCAGAGCATAGGCCTGTTGTTATAGTTGCTAGGCAATTTACATAATATAGCAAAGAGTGGATGGCAGGTCGTCCAATATGGATTTTTGTTGGATGAAGAAAAGTTATATCGGACTCGGCTTCGCCTCGTCCGATATAACTTTTCTTCATCCAACAAAAATCCATATTGGACTCCCTACCATCCACTATTTGTATATTAATGTGTTTTGCATAGGATCAAGGAGGTAGAGAATCACTACGAACATAGACGACAGTCTACGAAGATCTACGAATTTTTCATTCGTCCCTTGTCGCAGGCCGAAATTCGCCAGTGGGACACTAGTATTAAGATGTTCTTTTATTCTAGACCGACATTTTGGTTCCCGAAGCTGATATTCTTTTCTTCTCTCTTATTATTGGTCAACAGGAGATGTCCATCATTGCATGCTTCGTGTAACTTGCCCACGGATTATCAACTGACGCTTAATGTCCATTGGAACATCTCTAAACGCTCTCTAATTGATAAATTACCACGAAATCAAATTCTCTCTTGGTGGTCGCCAAGCAGTTGCTCTGAATCCTCGGCCCGATCCAGTTTTATCGTATTTAAATCTGGATACCATGCCAGCCAATTACAGGGCAGTCCACGGCTATTATGGCGTTTAATGACAGCAGTTAAGGTGGTTTAAAGAGTCAGTGTTTTCGTGATCGAATCCAGAATGTCCAGTCCCTAATTACGATGTTCCAGACTCGATTCTGGTCAAGACGCTGGCGTCCATGAGCCACGGAGTCGGTCACAGGTTTCCGGCCAGAAGATATCGCTTCAAAAGTAGATTCCAATCTAAAGTTGCAGGTCAGATCTCAGGAGAAAGCAGCACAAATGTGTTCTCATGAAAACTTGTGGCTGCCAAGGGGAATTGTTCGCGAATTTCACTAAATTCCGTCATTTCCGTTAATTTTAGAAAGTTAAACCACCGTATTTTCGGAAGCCCATAGGTACTTTTGTATTAGAACGCGCCCCGAACATTGCACAGCAAATGTTGCAGGTTGTTCTGACTTGTTCCTGGACTCCTGTCCTTTTGAACTGACAGCACATGACCTGAAACTGCTCACTCATTGGCCAATAGGCCTTCCTAGAACATCTTAGCTTCTGAAATATCCAAGGTACAAAAAGCACAAAATTGACACACTAAATGATAATAAACAAGAAGTCAATCTCCAGAATTCACGAATTTTCGACCCCAACCGGGGTCTTTTTCAAAAAGACCCCGGTTGGGGTCGAAAATTCGTGAATTCTGGAGATTGACTTCTTAGCTTCTGAAATACATGTATGCATGTTTCTATTTTGCCAACATTGCATTTGTGCCAGAATGTTTTAGGGTGTTTTAGAGGACGTCCAGACACAGGTATGTTTGTATTGGAACATTAGCCAACATTTGTCCTGTGATGTTCGTAAATGTTTTAGGACAAATATACCTACGTGTAGACGAGCCTAGTCACTATCAACATTTTCAAAACATTTCTGCGACAAAACATTTGAAAACCTTTTTTGGAAATGTTGCGGCTTGTTTCGGGGTTGGTCTACACTCTGCAACATTATCAAAACATGTTTTCAAATTGTTTTACAAAAGTTGCAGAGCCGTCCACACTGTGCAACAAACCGAAAACAATGGTGTTTTGGAAATGTTGCAGCTGGGTGTTTTTGAAATGTTTTTGGAAATGCTGATGGTGTAGACAAGGCCTCTACACCATCAACATTTCCAAAACATTTCTAAAACATTGAGTTGCAACAAATTTGCAACATGCACCCTTGTTTTGAGCTTGTTGCACAGTGTGGACAGGACTTGTAACAATTCACAACATGTTTTGAACATGTTTGCAGAAGAATTCACATGACATTTCTTTTAAAACGTTTCTAAAACATTTTCAAAACATGTTTTGAACTGTTGCAAGTCCACACTGTGCAACAATCCCAAAACAAGGGTGTTGCAGATTTTTTGCAACTCAATGTTTTTTAGAAATGTTTTGAAAATATTGATGGTGTGGACAGGCCTGTAGTTGCGGAGTGTAGACCAACCCCAAAACAAGCCGCAACATTTCCAAAACAGTTTTCAAAATGTTTTGTTGCAGAAATGTTTTGAAAATGTTGATGGTGTAGACAGGCCTTTACAAAACTCTGCGATTTTGTTGAATTTTTCCCCTAGCGACCACGCTTTCTGCTGTTTTTGATGCTTACATACAACTCCGACTCTTGTATTCATGACTCGACATTCACGAAATGATAGATCTACCCGTTTGAAACCATCGACCTGCTTCCAGTCTTCTTCGAGTAGCGCTATTTGACTTGTTATTTTTGACAGGACAAAACCCCTCTCAGGGACGTCCAACCCTCTCTGGTTCCCCTTGGTCCCTTCCCCTGGCCATCTGCCTCAAGGATAACCGACTAATTGCCCGCACCTTATCTCTATTAGCAATCAAAGTTTTGATTCAACGTCGATTTAGGAGATAATTGAGCCATTGACTTGGGCCATCCCGGACAGTGACCGAGGGTCCTCGCTACCTCCAACCGTTTACGCTCCAATTAGAAGCTAGCGATGCCTCGTTACGTGTTATAGTCTGTTCAGAATTGACGGTGGTTTTAGCGGCGTTCCCGGTGACTTGATTTCATTATGAAGCGAATTGGTGGTGCCAGTCAAAATTTCGAAACAAATCGGTAGTCTCGGCCACCCAGCTGCTGGGAAATCGCACAGGGGAGCGCAAAACATTGCGGAACAAAACGCCTGGTTGCGCGAGACTACCTGCACGATCGATCGCCGCCATCTTATTTATTGGTACATGTAACTATATTCCATAAAAAAATGCATTTTATTGCAGAATACCATGGCTTCAGTTTCTTTGAATACCATTTAGCACGGGCCAAACACAGATTTGGGCCTGTCTAATTCTACGGATCGAATTCACTAAAAGGCTCGCTCATGAATTTTTCCTAAAATATAGAAATTTTTATTTTGAAATGGTGAATTTTGCGGGCCGAGGAATTATTTCTTTGTATCACTTTTTATTGACGCGACCAGTTCCAATTTACATGTAGGCAAGAAAAACGAAGAGTTTTACCATTCCACAGCAATATTGGTATTACTAACAACAAGAAAAATACATACGGGAGAATCCAACTTACCTCGACGCGAGTCCATGTCATAAAAATTTTCTAAGTTCTAATAATATCGTAATATAGAGGCGTAGCATAATGGCAAATGGAACAGCTTGTATTATACCTAATCTGTTCCATATACCATTATGTTACCCCTACTATATTACGATATTTTTAGAATTTACAGAATTTTTATAACCTGGACTCGCGCCGAGGTACACTTCGGGTCTTTCCGTCATTCTCCGGTAAACATCTGGCACACATTTTCGAGCTCTAAGTTGAGAGTGATTTATAGGCCTAGCGATCGTGAACCTCGATAGTTATTCTGAACTGACTATAGGTCCATGCAGACTCCGCAGCCTGGGGTGCCTCATCTCTGCCGAGAGCCTCTTTCAACCCTCGACGCCCTCACTCACCGGGGTCGTCACAATGAATCTCGCGGGAGCATCCCTTTACATGTTCAACCATTGTATTCCCTGCGCCCTCCGACCTGGCACACGGCACCGTGAAATTTAACCCATGGCCGCAGGTTTTCGTGAAAGCGTTTCGCCTCTCGCTGTCTAGATTATAAAAGGTAAGAAAAGTTACGAATTTGTTATCGCCATGAAGGCATCGAGTGCCCATTCATCGGGCGTGTGTCGACAACGTATCCGACACGGCCGAGGCGAGCATGCGACGCAAGTAAACGTTTAATTGACGTAATTCATAAGTGAATTATAAGAGCATCTTCGTTCGGTTGCTGATACATCGTCGCGAAACTTTATTTCGTTACAGACAAGGCCCTAGGACGAATATTGCGTCAATGGTCATATGAATAAAGACTAGCAAATGCTTTAACTTCAGATTTGTACAGCATTGCAAGTAAAAGTATTTACAAGTCTTTAGTCATATGATCCAAGTGCCCAAATTTCTTCAGGTGTAACATCTGCCAGTGTTTTCGTATGTCAGTGTTTGCTTCATTGTTTGGGAAACGCTGGCACACGTTTTTGTGTGTGCCCCCTGTTGTCAAGTCGCACTGAGCTTATTGCGTCAGACAATAGGAGCGGAACACTCGCAGATGGGAAATATATCCAACACAGAGCACAAAAACGACACACAAAATGATAAAAATCATATTTTGGATTCTTATGAAGTGAATTGTAACATTCCTAATTGCTATGTCTGCAATAACAATTACTAAGTTTATTATCGTCATCAGCCTCGACAGTACTGTATGCGCCACATGTATTATTTTATAGTGTATCTTTCTACTTATACTCTTCTTAGGGGACCAGCGAAAGCGATCATCCCTGATCTTGCTGTGTTCCCGACCTACATTTTTATTATTTTGTCGTTTACTTATGTTTATTTAGTTTATTGTTGGTCGAAGTAAATAAATGAAATGAAATGAAATGATAGTACATTAAGTAAAGCCGTCTCCGAATTTCGCAAATTTTCCACCCCACCCCAAGCGAGGTCTTCCTCAGGCACTTTCTAGTACGAAATACGAAATTCAACTTCATTTCCAGGACCTAATGTATTTTTGGAGATGGTTGCTACCACAAATGTCCCTGCTGCCACATATTTTAGCATATCATGTAAGACCGAGAGAGCTCTGGTGCATGTTGAATTTTTAAATTTCCACTTCGTATCTACGAAGTGGAAACGAAAGGTCATATGCTATAAAAGACGCTCTTGCAGCAGGCGATATTTGTGTGGTACCAACCATCTCCTGAAATACATTACGGCGTCATGGAAATGAAGTCCAATTTCGTATTTCGTACTTCGGGTTTTTGTCAGATTTGCGAAACCTCACTATTGTCGCCGGTACGTAATTTCAAGTGCGGTCCATCTTTTAGCTCCACCCTGGTCATGATAAAACAAGACCTCCACTTCGATGCCCAGCACGAAATCGGACCTCTCATCCCCGCGCCGCTAAGTACGGGTGCGGCTTCTCGCACCATATGGTATTATAAGACTGCACATGTGTCACAGGACAAATAAGAGAGGTGCCCTTTTAAATGTTATTATATCGGCCTTGTAATTACCCGTAACATAACCTGGGTGCATATTTCATGATATAGATCACTTAATCGTGTTGCTAAAACGTGATGATGGACCAGTGTTAGGTGATGACTCCCGTTTGAATGCGGTTTTAGCCAGGCCGCATGGTAGAAATTGAATCCGATAGAAAAACGTTGAGTACCGGTATAAGAAAAAAAAATCAACAAAAAATAAAAAAAACCAAAACACACTGACAAAAACCCAACGAGTGCATTGACATGATCACTTTCATCTGAAAATTCGATCCAGATGATAAAACCACTTAGATAATAAAATCATGAAATCACTTCTTTCGGGGGGGGGGGGGTAGTTGTCCTCAGTTTTGGCAAATTTCGAACAGCAGGTTTGCGAGACGATAGGGAGGATGCGCAGCTTTCCGCCGGACTCCGACTCCGACTTCAACTACGAGAATGAATTGCAGTCCGCTGTAGACATCCTTGATAAAAACGATTTGATAGACGTTTGCAAATCTTCGTAAAATACCAAACGGTGGCAGAATAATTTTGACTCGTAATCGGAAGTGCGCATAAATCGCAAATATCGTAGTCGTCATAGTCGTGTCTCAAAGTCGTAACGACTAGGATTACGACTTCAATATTCATTATTTATCCGCACTTCCGATTTATTAGGCCAATTTTTTCTGCCTTCAATTTATGGTGTTTGACGAATTGAAAACTTCTACCCCAGATCGTTTTTATCAAGGATGTCCATAGCGGACTGCAATTCATTCTCGTAGTTGAAGTCGTAGTCGGAGTCGGAAAACTGCGCATCCTCTCTGTTTTTCTTCGCAACCACCAAAACGAGAGAGAAATATTTATGAGACGGATGAAGAAAGAAGATTCAAGGATGATGTTGGATTTGGATAAGACAAACGAAAGGACAGGATTGAAGTTTCATGAGGATTGTGGACAATTTATGTTTTTTTTAAAATGTTGCGTCCGCATACCACCCTGGGTTATACGCATGACAATCAATAAAAAAAAATTATAAGATTTATAAGACCCACCAGGGTTGTACAGCTTCAAATTATCATCATCATCATCAATAGGCTTACCACAGGTTCTTTTGGTTCGATACTATACTGGGGACCACCGGTCCTGACACACTTCACTGAGAATGTATAGAAAAAGTTTCTATACATTCTCAGTGAAGTGTGTCAGGACCGCTGGTCCCCTAGTATAGTATCGAACCACAAGAACCTGTGGGCTTACTAGGTTTTTCGACCACATTGCCATCAGCGCCTTGCAGCTTGAGAATCCATCTGTTTATCGTCACTAACCTTGCCTTTATCTACGGTGGCTGATAAAGGCCATCATATTTTTATTTTTCGTAAGTCGGGCGCCCGACTTATAACTCGGGCGCCCGATATAAGTCAGGCGCCCGAGTTATAAGTCGGGCGCCCGGGCGCCCGAGATATAAGTCGGGCGCCCGAGTTATAAGTCGGGCGCCCGAGTTAGTAAGTCGGGCGCCTGAGATATAAGTCGGGCGCCCGACTTACGAAAAATAAAAATATGATCTTACGAAAAATAAAAATATGATGGCCTTTATCAGCCACCGTATTTATCAGCTCTTTTGGGAGTGCTTGTAATAAAGCTGTTGCTAATCTCACTCAGTAATCTTTTCTTGCTCTTGTCTTTGCCCATTGTAGCAGAGTTATTTGAAAACTTCACACTTGAAGTCCTTGTGGAACGGACAGTGGCGCTGTTGAAGTGCAGCGGCAAAAATTACAACCAGTCTGATATCGTTCTGTCAAATGACGTCATCAACCATGAACGCGTCAATTCATCGAAAAATACCCAATTTGCTACAAAGATATAAATAAACCACCAAAGAGACACAATATTGGTGCACTTAAAACAATTTCATGCTTAAACTGCTGCTCCGATTTCTATCAAACTTTGCAGAAACGTAAATTGGGTTGTTTACAAATGAAAGAGAATGTCAACTGTGAAATTTAAGCCCCATGAATGGCTTTTTTCGCGTGAAGTTGGTGGAACAAAGAACAGATTTCCAAGTAAAAATGATCTCTTGCCAGGGTTGTATGGTTCCATTCGTGAACTGCACTCGTGGGAGCCTCGTAAGACCGTCATACATACACATCATGGGGGGATATTTAACTTTGACTTCTCTGTTGATGGGTAAGTCACACACATCACAGGAATCTGTACGTATATAGGATGTCGTATACGACAGATTGAGATTGGGTAGGCCTGCCCTAGCCATGGTCATGATGGTAGCCTACGGATCACCATGGCCTGAACCCCCCGCTTCGGCATGCCCGGTCCCGGCTGTTCCCCCCCCCCCCCC
>NMRB01000205.1:82212-104978 GCA_002633025.1 Notospermus geniculatus
GTCAATTATGTCAGGTAGGGCAAGTTCTGGGGATTGTAGTTTACACGTCACACCCAAGTATCCAATAACCCACACATCAAAACGTCATTCAGGGGCGGATCCAGGATTCTGGTAAAGGGGGCACAGAAGGCCAAAGGGGGACCGATCAAGGCAAGCACCGAAGGCCCGAAGCCACGGGGGGGGGGGGGGTTCCCCCCCAGAAAATTTTGAAATCTAGTAGAAGGCCGTACCGTTGGTGTGATTTCCCAGCATCTAAGGGACAAATTACCTGTGGCACTTTGAAAAAGGGCAATTGTTCTAACGTTGGTCAGCGAAAAATAGGGGGGCCCTCCCCCTGGATCCGTGCCTGTCTTGACATTGGCTAAGAGACGTTCAGGCTGACCATTGTATTGTGTAGATTTTTTGTTAGGGCTGAAGCCAAAGCATCATTGGCCTTGGTAAGTACAGAAGGGGCCATCTCAAGCTACCGTACTCATGTTCCTCTCTTGGATGGGGTCTTTTATTTGCAAAGGCACAAGGTACCACGGCTTGCGACAGACTGAAGAGCCAGGAATGATAAATCCCATATGCCGCAGAATTCGAACCCGGGACCTGACGCTTGCAAAGTGGACATTATAACAACTAGGGGCCTGTTTCATAAAGTGATTTTAAGCTAATGGTACCTTTAACCAAATGGAAAATGCATTAAGTTAATGGTACTAATAGCTTTAAGTCACTTTATGAAACAGGCCCCTGGTTATCAAGAATGACCATTCTGACACCGACATTCAGTGAGAGATGTTTGACTGAGAGGAGGTTTCTTGCCCTAAAAATCGACAATATTTTTTTCAGATTCCTAGACACGAGGGTTTTTGCCACGTGTTCTGACGACACAACCGTTCGTCTCTGGGATGTGCGCTTTCTGAAGAAAAACATTCGAGTTTTACGGGGACATTCCAACTGGGTGAAGAACATTGAGTATGATGCGAATAATGGTTTACTAGTCACATCTGGTTTTGATGGCAGCATTTATACGTGGGATATCAATCGGTAGGTATACTCGTCCCCAGTGTTTAGTTGGTATAGACCCACTATAAACTAAACACTGGAATGATTGGCGCCAAAAGTGAAGGATTATCAATAGATGGCGCTGTTTGACGAGGAATCCAATCATAAGCCATCATCACAGGTTTAACCAACGCTGCTGTAACACACTTTCTTATTGGCTAAGATACGTCCACAAGAAGTACAATGTATCGGGTGTCCCAAAAAAAGTGAACCGCTTTTTGACAAGTATTTTCTAAGCGACAGATTAACCGAATTCATTGGAAATTTTCACAGAGTAACCTTAGGGTATCATCAACAAGTCTGCGAAATATCTAAGAGAGCCGTCGCAAAGTATGTGAGTATTGTCAAATTCAAAACAGCATGTCAAAAAATCCAATATCAGAGCTGTGCAATGTGACCTTCACCATGTTCACGCAGGTGTTGACATGCTGTTTTGAATTTGACAATACTCGCATAATTTGCGACCGATCTCCTAGATATTTTGCAGACTTGGTGATGATACCCTAAGGTTACTCTGCGAAAAATTCCAATGAATTTGATTCATCTGTCGCTGAGAAAATACTTGTCAAAAAAAGTGGTTCACTTTATTGGGACACCCAATACATGTATATTCATACTCATGGCAGATTCCCAGCAGGGATTCCCCGAATTTAAGCTCAAACACATGAACCTATCATCATTCATCAATAAATATTTCAATTAAATGCAATATTTAGGATCCTTAGCAATCACCCGTTTTCTTTTCTTCAGATATTCAAGCAATGAGTCTTTTTGTGGGACGAATGTTTTCCACACCAGTGGCCTGATGCGTTCAAAACTGACGCCCGATGGCACCAAACTCGTCATGTCAACAGCTGGAGGCTACTTGCTCGTGATACACGATCTTGATTTGCATACCCTACGACACGATCTCCACGGCTTCAAGCCGAACATGTATCGTCTGATGCAGATGAGTCAGTCCCCAGTGCGGCAGGCGTATATGTATAATCACGTTTTGGAGAGGAAGAAAAATCGAGTCGAATTTATCAGCGACTTTCCAGATGGTAATGATGCTGAGGTGATCGCATCGCTACAGGTAGGTATAATGCTGAGAATCAATCATCAGGGGTATTTGTATTAAAGGAGCTGGACGTCCAAGTTGTAAAGACTCACTCACTGGTTCTCTATCCACGCGACGCCTGCGGTGTTGCCACCTATTGTCGGTGATATGTACTGACGTGAATATCGTGAGTGAGTTGCATCGGACCGGGAACCAGTCTAACGATCACGGGGCGCTACTGGTGCTGCCACCTGCACGAAGGAATAAAACTAGTTTGCCAACCATGTTTGTAAACAAACCAGCTTGTTTACAACTTCGGCGTCTAACTCCTTTAAGAGATTTTTCCATCAGGGCCAAAGCCACAGCATTATTGGCCCTGGTAAGTATGGAAGAGGCCATCTCAAGCTACTCATGTTCCTCACTTGGATGGGGTCTTTTATTTGCCCTTGCAAAGGCACAAGCTACAAGGCATCATGGCTTACTGTAAAAATTGAATGGAATGTTTTGGATATACCATGTATTTTACCTAAAAATAAGGTGTGCTATTCAGAATTAATTGGAAAATAAAGTTAGCCTCGCCTTCAACGACCGACGGTGCAGTTACTGTATGACCTGGTTGATAGTCAGCGCCGCGTCATGGATCAGCTTTCCCGGTACTTCATTTTTGTTACATTTAAAAGTTAAAGTTAAAGTTTGGGTTTATAGTCTGATATCAACAACGGTAGAGGTGTCATCCGACTTCACACTTTAACCCCAGTCTATCCTGAAACCTTTCAGTAGAACTCAGATAAGCTACTCATTCAGCGCATACAATCTGAGCATTTCCGACCGGTACCCATTTATACACCTGGGTGGAGAGAGGCCAGTAAGGCAAAGAGACCTGCCCAAAGTCTCACGCCAGCAGCGGGATTCGAACCCGGGACCCTCTGACTGCTAGTCGGAGGCCCGAACCACTACACCACCGTGGCTCCGCAATCTAATTTATCTAATATTTTTCAGGTTCATCCCTATGGTTGGAGTGTGCTGTCCAGGAACACCAGTGCTGATGACAATTCAGAGGTACAAAAGGTTTTAATTTAAGTCGTCTCTGTGTACTCAACGATATCATTCTTATATCAAGTCTGTTGCTGTAAGCCGTGGTGCCTTGTACCTTGTTCCGTTGCAAGGTTAAGTAAAATACCCCATCCAAGTGAGAAACTACACTCGTCCCCAGTGGCCTCGAGCTTAATACTAGTGATACGCTCTCAACCACTGGCACAGATGGGGCCTAATCATGTTTCTGAAAGCTAGATGGCGCAAAATGTCATCAACCAATCTACTCAGCGACCAGTATTTCACACAACTAGGGGAAAACATGAAACATTTTCTTATTGGCTGATTATTCATTGGCTGGTTCATCGAGCGCGTTCGTCAACAACTGGTAGTGACATTCTAGTGTTCAGAAACGGACTTTGGCACCAAGTGTTTCAGTGGTTGAGGGTGACAGCTTCGAGCGGAGGCCGATACCACTGAATTATTAGCTCACCTGTGGTGAGCTTATACAATGGTTGTGCGTCCGTCGTCCGTCGTCGTCCGTCGTCGTCGTCGTCGTCGTCCGTCGTCGTCCGTTAGCAGGGCACGTTTCGTAACCGCTGGGGCTATTGATCTGAAACTTGGTACACATATGCCNTTGCCAAAAAAAACCCAAATACCAATTAAACCCCGTTTGGAGAGCTCCAGGCCACTGATTCACGGAATGCTTGCGGGAAGCCACGATGAATGAGCACGTGCTTGTGACCATAAACACCAACCACACAAAATTGGGGAGCGAAGTTTTTCCACCAATCACAGTGCGTCTTACTTATCTTAGAGGGTTGTTGTCATTATCTATGCGTGAACCAAACAATGTCGCAGTCTAAACTGACGAAGTTTTTTGGCGGCGCTTGTTCAGATTTTGTGACTATAAACAAATAAAGTCTGAAGAAAAGTGAAGAATATCTTTTTGGACTTAATTTTTCATGAAAAAAGTGAAGAATGTTTTTCAGAAACCAGGGGGAACCCTGCTAGGCCTAAATCGCAAAGTTTAAAACACACCTGCCTGTCTGAAGGATGGCATCATTCATGTCATTTTCTTTTCCTTCCAGGTCTGTCCTTGCCACTGCCTGTGAACGAAGAAGCATCCTACTGTTTGACCCCTTCAATGGGAAGCTTATAGCCCATAAAGAACAGGCCCATGAAGACTGCGTCAATTTTGTCAGGTATGGCAAGTTATGGGGTTCGTGGTTTACCCTCTCACACCCAAGTATCCAACAGAATGTCTACATTGTACAAGTCTTAAAGGGTTAAATTTGGAACTTCCATTTTCAAGGCCTTAAAAAGTCTTAAATTTGACAATTTTTGTAAGAAGGTCTTAAAATGGTCTTAATTTTGACTTCACGACAATTTTGAAAAAATTTATTGGTGTTTTTTTCTACCGATGGATGCTTGTGGAGGTTATTTATTTGGGCCAGCCCCTGCAATCAAGTGAATACCTGTACCAAATTAACAGACATTTGTTCAATGGAAAAAGATGAAAATAAGTCTTCAGGCCTTTCAATTACATGACAGTTCTCACACCCTGTATTTTTGTTCCATAATTTGGGGACGTCAACTGACATGGTGAGAACTTGAATAAAGTGCCTTGAAATAAGCCTGATCACAGGTTCTTGTGGTTCGATACTATACTAGGGGACCACCGGTCCTTACACACTTCACTACTGAGAATGTATAGAAAAACAACCGGTGGTCCCCTAGTATACATGTAGGTACCGTAGTATCGAACCACAAGAACCTGTGGCCTGACCTTTTATTCAGTGCTGCAGCACTTTTAGACATTGAGAAAGCATTTACAGGGCCATTTGGGCACATCTCGTAGAAGTTTACTCCCTCTTCTTGTCATTTTGCCCTATTTTGTGGACAACTTTGACCCTAATTTGGGGACATTTTGGACAACAGCTAATTTGGGCTACACACTTAAACGGTGTGAAAATCATGCAATTGAGAGGCCTGGTCTTCCCCTTTACTGCCTGACATCCCCCAGGGATCTGTTTTGGTGCTTCATCAGGTTCATTTACCGGTAGAAGAAAATACTGGTCTTAAATTTTGCCGATCATTACACGTCAAAAGGTCATTGGCTAAGAGACGTTCAGGCTGACCATTGTATTGCGTAGATTTTTCTGTCGGGGCTGAAGCCAAAACATTATTAGCCCTGGTAAGTATGGAAGAGGCCATCTCAAGCTAGTCATGTTCCTCACTTGGATGGGGTCTTTTATTTGCCCTTGCAAAGGCACAAGGTACAAGGCACCACGGCTTACTGTCCCATGCGACGGACTGAAGAGCCAGGAATGATAAATCCCGTATGTGTGGCAGTCTAGCAAAATGCAGCGGATGTCGCAATTGAGGAAAGTGTTAATGGCCTTGGTGAACCCACACATTTCATAGCTGAAATGTACTTCGTAATAGGTAAACAGTAGCAGATCAAAGCACAGGTAATCTGACAGCCCTTGTTGATCATTCAGCGACATCCGCCGGGTTTTCCAAGACTGCCACACATATGCCCCAGGATTTGAATCCGGGACCTGCTGCTTGCAAAGTGGATGTGATAACCACTAGGCTATCATTCTGACAGTGACATTCAGTGAGAGATGTTTGACTGAGAGGAGGTTTTTAGCTCACCTCTGTGAGGTGAGCTTCTCCCATGGTGCGTTGTCCGTCGTCCGTCGTCGTCGTCCGTCGTCTGTCGTCCGTCGTCGTTAACAGGGGTGGCACGTTTCTAAACCGCTTGGGTTACAGATTTGAAATTTGGTGTACAGGTACCCTATGGTAAAAACTATCTCTGGACCGAAACTTAGCGCTGCTGCTTGTACACTCTGGCCTGTAGGGGGCGCTTTGTGAAAACCTTCTTTCGCCCATATCTCCTGAACGCTGTTAGCTAGAACCACGAAACTTTTATGGTGGGTTCCTCTGATGAGACTACATCACATAAATCCCGGGTTTTTGATTTGACCTACTTTTCAAGGTCACAGAGGTCAAAGTTCAAAATTCACTCTTTGGCGGCACATTTCATGGCTATTTGACATACAGTGTTGTAATTTGGTGTGAAGATATATCTAGGCACCCTGCACGAATGCACCAAATTTCAACCCGATCGGACTTCAAATATGGCCGCCAGGAAGCCATCTTGAAAAATGGAATTTGACCCACATTTTATAAATAGGAGTAGGTAGGATGTTTTAACATTGTCAAAATATGTATCTAGGTACCATATAAATATATGGTAAATTTCAGTCAGATTCGACGTCAAATATGGCCGCCAGGGAGCCATCTTGAAAAATGGACTTCGACCCACACCTCATAAATAGTGGTAGCTAGGATGCTTCAACCATGCCTAAATATGCGTCTTGGTACCGTCTACTTATATGCCAAATTTCGGTTGGATTTGGCTTCAACATGGCTGCCAGGCGGCCATCTTGAAAAATTGACTTTGGCCATATATCTCATCGGTAGTAAATGTTACGATGTTTCAATTTTGTCTACATATCTATGCAAGTATGCTGTACATTCCTGCTGAAATTTCAGTCCCAACGAACGTCACATGTGGCCACCAGGTGGCCATCTTGAAAAATAGAATTTTTGACATCTGTGACCGAGACAGGAAAACAGTTTGTTCACAGATACCACAAAATTGTATTCAGAAATTGTACTCCTGCATGGGTACCACTACCATCACCTGAGTTTATGTCATTGACTGATTGATCAGATCATAAACATACTGGTGTGTTCAGCTTTATCTTATCTGTACTCATCCTTCAACATTCACCATGAGAGTCACAGTTTCACACTTAACCACGGAGACTTGTCACAGAGGTGAGCACAATGGCCCTGGCCATTTCATTTGCCCTAAGATTTGACAATATTTTTTTCAGATTCCTAGACACGAGGGTTTTTGCCACCTGTTCTGATGACACGACCGTTCGTCTCTGGGATGTGCGCTTTCTGAAGAAAAACATTCGAGTTTTACGGGGACATTCCAACTGGGTGAAGAACATTGAGTATGATGCGAATAATGGTTTACTAGTCACATCTGGTTTTGATGGCAGCATTTATACGTGGGATATCAATCGGTAGGTATACTCGTCTCCAGTGTTTAGTTGGTATAGACCCACTAAACACTGGCATGATTGGTGCCAAAAGTGAAGGATTATCAATAGACGGCACTGTTTGACGAGTGATCCAATCATGAACCATCATCACAGGTTTAATCAGCGCTGCTGTAACACACTTTCTCATTGGCTAAGATACGTCCACAAGAAGTACAATGTATATTCATACTCGTGGCAGATTCCCAGTGGGGATTCCCCGAATTTAAGCTGAAACACATGAACCTATCATCGTTCATCAATAAATATTTCAATGAGGAACCGGAGGAACTAATCCATGACGTGGCGCTGATGAACAACTCGGTCTAAAATATGACGTCGAAAGTGAGGCTAACGTTATTTGCCATTTAATTCTGGAAACTACACCCTATTTCCAGCCCTAATATACCCGAAATAGTCCATTAGATTTCGAATTTCACACGTTTAACATCAAGTATATGACTGACTCAACTTCAGGGCTTGAAAAATTTTCTGGAGCCTTGGTGCCCAGTCGGGCACCCTGCTTTTTGTGACTTTTCATTTCTTGGTGCCCAGGACTTTTTTGTGGGTGCCCAAACAAGGTGGTTTCAGTTTTTTATGATGGGGGTTCAGTGCCCGGTCGGGCATGTTCTATTATGTTTATTATTGATTTTTGGTGCCCTGGTTGTCAGGCAAGGTGCCTGCGGGCACTCGGGCACCCTATTTTTCGAGCCCTGTCAATGTATCTGAATGTTTTCAAACGAAAATTCAAGCAGGAAAATGTCGAATTTTATCAACAAAATTGACTATTTTAGCGTAAACAACAGATCGAAGAGAAACGTCACTGATTCTGAATGACGCATGACGGAATGACGTGTGACGTCAAAGAGGTTTTGAACGTCGCGGCGCATGCGTTTTTGACTAAAAACTGAGTTGTTCCCCAGCGCCTCCTTTGGGCACTCCGGTTCCCCATTAAATGCAATATTTAGGATCCTTAGCAATCACCCATTTTCTTTTCTTCAGATATTCCAGCAATGAGTCCTGTTGGACGAATGTTTTTCACACCAGTGGCCTGATGCGTTCAAAACTGACGCCCGATGGCACCAAACTGGTCATATCAACAGCCGGAGGCTACTTGCTCGTGATACACGATCTTGATTTGCATACCCTAGAACACGATCTCCGCGGTTTCAAGCCAAATATGTATCGTCTGATGCAGATGAGTCAATCCCCAGTGCGGCAGGCGTACATGTATAACCACGTTTTGGAGAGGAAGAAAAATCGTGTTGAGTTTATCAGCGACTTCCCAGATGGTAATGATGCTGAGGTGATCGCATCGCTACAGGTGTGTAGAATGCTGAGAATCATTCAATCATCAGGGATATTTGTATTAAGAGATTTTTCCGTCAGGGCCGAAGCCATAGCATTATTGGTCCTAATAAGTACCGGTACAGAAGAGGCCATCTCAAGCTACTCATGTTCCTCACTTGGATGGGGTCTTTTACTTGCCCTTGCAAAGGCACAAGGTACAAGGGCCATGGCTTACTATAAAAATTAAAAATTGAATGGAATGTTTTGGATATATTTGACCTAAAACTAAGGTCTGCTATTCAGAATTAATTGGAAAATAACGTTGGCCTCGCCTTCAATGACCGACGACACAGTTATGACCTGGTTGATAGTCAGCGCCGTGTTATGGATCAGCTTTGCCGGTACTTCTTTGTTGTTACATTTATCTAATATTTTTTCAGGTTCATCCCTATGGTTGGAGTGTGCTGTCCAGGAACACTAGTGCTGATGACAATTCAGAGGTACATAAGATTTTAACTAGGTTTAAAGTTGTCTCTGTGTACTCAACAATATCATTCTTATATCGAGTCTAGCCCAGGAAAAAATGAACTATGAAAGTTCATAGTTCCACTACCAATTTCACAGTTGGACTATCAAATGTGATAGTTTGACTATGATGTTCACAGTTCAGCTGTCATTTCCAACAGCTTCATAGTAGAACTATGAAAGTTGATAGTAGTTACTTCATAGTAAAACTATCAACTTCATAGTTATAAACAAATGTTGTAATTCAACTTTCATTTTAAAAAGTTTAAAGTAGAACTATAAAAGTTGATAGTAATTACTTCGTAGTAACAGTCAATTTCAAAGTTCTTACCAAATTTCACAATTCAACTGTCATTTCCAACAGCTTCATAGTAGAACTACAAAGTTGATAGTAGTTACTTTGTAGTAACTCATGAACTATCAACTTCATAGTTATTACCAAATTTCATACTTTAAGTGTCATTTCCAAAAAGTTCATAGTAGAACTATACGTTAATCTTAATAATTAATTATGCTAATTGTAGAATTAAAAATATGTCGTATAAAAATTATAAGAATGTTGCTCCCTCCTATACTAACATGGTAACAACTTAAATTTGTACAAGAAACCTCACTCATTATTTTTGTGGACTGCCAAAGTTTTCAGAAATGATGCTTCATTGCACCACACATATCATAAAGTTTTTTTTTAATGGAAACGCTGACTCCAATATCTTATGCATGGTAACTTGTATGTTACGGCTTACTCAGCCTACATGTAACAGAGTCCCCTGATCAGGGTTTTTTCGATCGAGAGGAGTCTCCCACTCCTGAAGGAGTTAGCTCCTCTTCAATCACTTTTCATACTTGAACTATGAAGTTCATAGTAATTTTGATCGTTTAAGTGGGCAGTTGGACTATGAAGTTCATAGTAAGAACAACTGTCATTTTGATAGTTGTGACTATGAATCACTTACCATTTCACTATCAAAGTTCACAGTTCAACCACCAACTTTTTCGTAGTAAATTTCGTAGTAAAACTATGAACTTTTTGTAGTTAAACTATCAAATTTCATAGTTCATTTTTTCCTGGGCTGTTACAGTAAGCCATGGTGCCTTGTACCTTGTGTCTTTGCAAGGGCAAGTAAAAGACCCCATCCAAGCGAGGAACATGAGTAGCTTGAGGTGGCCTCTTCCATAATTACCAGGGCCAATAGACAAATCTCAAATTGACAAAAACAAGAAAGATCTGCGCACTTCCGCTGAAATCGTAAACAGAACCTCGGTCTGAAACTGAATGACGCGACGCAGAGAACCCCACAACCATGTGACGACAGCGAGTTCGACAACGTTGCATCAGAGTCGACCATTGCTGAATCATGGATTGCATCACGTCAGCTGGTTTCAGGTCGAGGTTCTGTTTATGATTTCGGCGGAAGTGCGCAGATCTGGGAATTTGGGATTTGTCTATAATGCTATGGCTTCGTTCCTAACGGAAAAGTAAAATACAAATACCGGTACAAATAAAATTTTACAAAACGTTTTGACCAGTACGTATTTGTCTATTTTCAGTGGACATGCATACATGACATCCAAGGAGATAAAACTGACCATGATGATGTCGATGATGTTGATGATGAGACTTTGAAACCTGAAAAAAGTCCAGCATCGGGAACATCACTGCTACAGAGAAAACCTCCGGACATTTCCAGATCGTCAAGTCCGTCATTCTTTGTGTCGATTTCGGTCGACGATGATAACGCGTCGTCTTCGTCGACGTTAGGATCTCAGTCGCCGAGGTTGGGGAACGAGCAGCCCGATAATGGACCCGATACATATCATGTCGCAGCGCAGCGGGAACGTAACGACAGTCGATCGAGTGAAAGTGTTAGTAGTGATGCTGGTGGCCTACAGATGGCGGGGCAGGTTACGCTGCCCCGTCACATGGAGGAAGATGACGGGGAGGATGCTGACAGCAGCACCTCCAGTGGCGACAACGCCGATCCGTCATCTAGTTCCTCTCAAGAAGACGAGGGTAACAGTCACTCAAGACTGGCAGAGAATGTGACGTTTTTTATCCGCTCAGATTCCCGTGTTGCAGAGCGGACTCTACTACTCCTACCACGACATGAAGCAATATGCGGCGTAAAACCGCGAATTTACGAGAATAAACCGCGCTTATTGTACCATATTGAAGAGCCAAACGTAGGCCGGGGTTTTATCAAAGAACTTTGCTTCAGTAACGATGGTCGTCTAGTCTGTTCCCCGTTTGCATATGGTACCAGGCTTCTTGCATTTGATGGCGCTTGCCGTGAACTTTGCGACGCTGTACCCGGGACGCCGCGAGAGTTAGTCGAGGTGGCGAGTTGTATGAGTCACAGGAATGTGGTCGTTACGACCAAGTTTTCGCCTGTCCATTGTATGTTTGTGTCGGGGTGTTTGGATGGTAAAGTGTCGTTTCACCAGCCTGTTCTTTAAAAAATCTCGCAAAATATAAAGTCGAATCATTTCTTCAATAGTGAGGTTTCGCAAATCTGGCGAAACACGAAGTACAAAATACGAAATTGGACTTCAAGTCCATGACGTAATGTATTTCTGGAGATGGTTGGTGCCACAAATGTCCCTGCTGCCAGTGCATCTTTTAGCATATCATGTAAGACCGAGCGAGTTATGGTATATCTTGAATTTTTGATTTCCACTTCGTATCTACAAAGTGGAAACGAAAGATAAATTTCAAAGTTTAATATACACCGTAACTCTATCGGTCTAACGTCATACGCTAAAAGACGCTCTTGCAGCAGGCGGTATTTGTGGTACCAACCATCTCCTGAAATAAGTTACGTCATGGAAATGAAGTAGAAATTCGCATTTTTCGTCAGATTTGCGAAACCTTACTAATACTGCGTAGTAATTGTGAAATTTTAATCTCACGCTCTATTACTATAGGCCTTGCATTTTCAAGCCAAAAATTCTGTGCTCACGCTTACACTGCCAACAACACTTCAAGGCTTGGATAAACGCGCCTTGAGATAATCAGTAGTTCTTAGTGCTCGAGACTCTTTTTGGAAACACGATGTGCATTCCATTTGACGCCACGTATTGTCGCAAGCACATCTTTGCATCACGACGTTGATTTCAACACACTGAAGAACTTTTGGGGACGAGGCTGATTGTGCCAGAAGCCCAGATGTTCGCCGGAAAACGAACGTGGGATTTTTGTTGTATTCCATTAACGATTATGATCATTAAGCCGTTAGCAGATAAGGCCTAAAAAAAAAAAAGGTGTGGTTCCGGTAACGAGGTCTCCTTCAGTAAGGGTCGGTCGGGAGGGATTTTTTTTTATTTTGCTCTGCTTTTTTACTCCTGACCTTAGCATTTTATATTGCATGTAGGTGTAAATACCACTTTCTGGTGGAGGCCATATATATCAAACTGAATGCTACCACTGAGGTTGACAAGAAACACCTTCAGTTCTTCTCGGACATCGTCGAAGAGTTCGTCAGTAGGTTATTTATAGCACAGAGAGCACATGGGTTTTGTTTATGGTCGAAAATGGTCAATAAAAAAAGTTGAGTAGGGAATTTTGGGGGCAAAAATTAGGGGCGGTCGGGTTACCGGAACCACACCTTTTTTTTTTTAGGCCTAATGATAATGAATTGCGATAATTGTTGATAGTATGTTATCAATGTCAATGAATATTCCATTACTTTTTTTAGATGCATGAAATTTTCTTTTAAAGTTTTTGTTGGTTAACAGGGTTCTGCCCAGGACTGAATGAGTGCCGGTCGGAACAGGGGGGTCTGGGGCCCTCCCCCTAGAATAATTCGAAATCTAGACTCGGTGAAATGCAATTTCCTGGCACCTGTGAGTCAGAATAACGAGCTCATTTGGCGTCAAAATGACCCCGATCCACTCTATTGCAACTTAGGCAGTAGAGAACTGTGTCAGGAAGAACCACCGTACCGGGAAGCACATTTGGTGAATAGGAACAGAAAGGAAATTCGGAGGTGTGCATGGCGGGCACCTCTCGTGGCACACTTCATTAGTTCTGAATGATGGTCGGGAAATACTCTTTTTAGGCTGAGTGCTGGTCAGCATTTCTGCGTCCTGGACGGGGCCGTCCGGCGCCGACCAGCAGCGGCAGAACCCTGGGTTAAGGGCTCCAGCAAAATAAAAGTGCTGGCAGGGTTTTCCTGGATAAGAATATCAGCATAATGATAAAAGCCTGTCAATCCTTTGTTAGTGGTGAAGAGAATAAAAAAATTGAAGTCAATATTCTTTGTTTGGTATAAATTTATTAACCCCATCTGCCCACACAGTCCAGCAGACGGCATCTTCTGTCAAAGTTTTCTCACATCCTATGGTATTGATTGAAAAATATTTGAAGAAAGGTTGTTCCTGTGCAACCTCGTTCTCAGGGGTCGTTCGCTTTCTGACAATATGGCAGACGCTTCACCAACCCCTGGAATCAGCTTTAGTTTTAAAACCGGGATCTTTGGTCTAAGTATAGGTGGCAGCACGAGTCAAAATAATTAATCTAAAATACTTACATGTACGGTATTTGTGCTTTTTAAAATTCTTTCTACAAAACGTCTTCAAACCTTGATATAGGTAGCCTTTTGATTTGATCCAAGCTATTTTGAAAATTTGTTTGGGTATATTTCTTGGATATATTTGATGGTTTCCCGTCAATCAATCAAACACGTTAAAACCAAAGCTGATTCCAGGGGTTGGTGAAGCGTCTGCCGTACTGTCAGAAGGCGAAGGACCCCTGGGAACGAGGTTGGTTCCTGTGAACCATCTGAAGAATGTTTCTTCAATTTTTTTCCAATTCTTTTCAGAGGCTTTTAGAAAACTTCACCAGAAGATACCGTCTGCTCAAACTTGGGGGCAGATGAAGTCTTTCAGGTTGAACCATTATAAACAAAAAAATATATGTTGCAATCTATACATGTACATGAAAACCATTTTGGTTCCCGAAGCCACCGCTAAGGCTAGAAGGCTTCAGCTCTGGCTGCCATCTTTGCGGATCTATTTATAGATCATTATGTTGACATCACGGGTTATTTTTAGAACGGGGTACCCCCCAGCCACGTGGGTGCTAAATGTAATTGAACATGCCGAATCGCGCGGAATGGCAACACCGAGAATGTTTGTATGTGTTGCAGATCTGTACCAAAATCTCAAAATCGGAGATCACCATTTTTTCGACCAGGGGAGAATGAAATTTTACGGGAAAGTGGACTCCAACAATGACGTCAGCAATAAAATGGCAGCCAGAGCCGAAGCCTTCTAGCCCTAGCGGTGGCTTCGGGAACCAAAATCCATGAAAACAGGACCGCATCAGTTGGATGATGTGTTGATGGTTTCTGAAGTTGCACGCAGCCCTTTTCATGCTCATAACTTTGTAGAATTTACCTACCGTATTTACAAAGGAAAATTTTGCGACTCACAAAGGTCACAGGACGGTTTGTCGCCCTCCTGAGCAGGTGTCCACTGCACACTGAATCAAATTATTTTTAGCATCTTTTTCTCAGTGTAAATGTATCACAGTTTATTTATCGGCAAGTTCAGTTTTGGACGGAGTGCAAATTTACACGAGTTTTGGACGGAGTGCAATTTTACACGATGGACGAAGAAGTATAATCCGAAGTTCTGTTTTGGACGGAGTGCAAATTTACACGAGTTTTGGATGGAGTGCAAATTTACACGATGGATGAAGAAGTACAATCCGTAAGTGTCACATTGTGGATTTTGAATATCTAATCGGTGTGCTACTTGCACAGTAGCACATGATCTGATGCCGTGCTACTCTGCTACTTTGTGAATTTTGTTGATTCTGTTCACAAATGCAATCTCCTTATCTCTGAGTTTACTGGCTACATCGGCCTAAAATAAACAAAAACGAGAAGAATGAAGAAAAATGCGCCAGCGAGTTATCCCTCCCTCATTGTTCTAAAGGGGCACGATATTGCCACTTTTTGTCGACAGCCGGCACCATCCAGTGGTGCATCATTCTCCAATACTGTAGGTCTGCCTCTCGCCGCAGTGTTGGAGAATATAATTTATGAAAATACAATGCATACGTGAATACCCTAGGAACGAGAGTTAGCCTACTCCACATGTGGCGAGGTTGATACGCAGTAATGGGGACGATGGCCGACTTTTTCAATAGGTGTCCCTAGGGGTTAAAACTATTGAAATGAAACTGACATCCCGCTCCTGATCAATTTCCCGCACAAAAGGCGTCCATTGTAAGGACCGGGTTTCTGTGTGCTGCCCTCTGCTGAGCTAGCGTCCCCACTCAACAACATTGTCAAGAGGTCTCCCGAAATGCAGGTATGTTCAGCAGGTATGAACCCACCAACCCCCTCCCCCACTGGGAGGGGTTGGTGGGTTGATAAGACTCCCCCCCGTTTAGAGAATTCTTGATCATGAAAAGTCTAACTCTGCATAGGCGTAGAAGTCGTTGAAAACGACCGTAAATTTTAACAAAAACGTCGAAAAACGCCCCCTTACCTCGACTCCTGCTAGGACCTCTTTGCACACACTGTCTAGTATCGTTTTAATCTCCTCTGGTGTGAGACTAGAGAATAGTTCCGCCTCTTTGTCTGCCTCGGACTGCTGTGTTTGGTCTGCAGACTCTTCCTGCTCCTTCTCCTCTTCCTTGGTCTGCAGAAAAAAAGGTAAAACTCCATAAAGCGAAATCAGTGTTGAGATCTTTCTTGTGTTTCTTGGGCAAAGCGCTTTATTCCCAAAGAGACTGAATCAAGAGCTGAATGCTTAAAGGGACCCTGCCGTGGCAGCTATCAGTGGCGGATCCAAGGGGGGGCGTGCCCGGCGCACGCCCCCCCGTTCAGCCGCCGAGCAGCAAAAATTTTGGAAGGCATATAATCAGACCCCTGATTTTCAGTAAAAAGAAAGTTCAATTTGGCCTTCCCAGGTGCCAGGAAATCGCGTTTCCGGCACTTTTACCCAAAAATTTTCGGCGCTTTGCGCCTTCGGGGCTCAGGGAATGGGGGTTGCCCATTCCACGCCCCCCCNCGTCAGCCGCCGCACACGATTGTAAATTTGTCTCCTGTCGACGCGGCGTGATGTCATCCTGTCATGTTTGATTTGTGTTGGAGGCAAAAAATCCGACCGTCTCCGCCTCTGCCTTCGACCACCGCACACGATGACATTTGCACGTAGGAGGCAAAAATCTCCATAGTTGGAGACAAAATTGTATTCATGTGCGGCCAGCTTTAGGCTCATATCATATCAGTGCGGTCACTTCATCACAGGTGGTGCCGGCAACTTACAACCTATGGATTTGGGCTCAAATGTTGATGTTTAGTGTATGTTACTTGCAATTTCAATACATGTCAGAGTTAGATTCTCATGTCAACCGATCAGTGTATACACTCAATAATTCAGTAGTATCGGCCTCCGCTCGAAGCTGTCACCCTCAACCATTGAAATACTTGGTGCCAAAGTCCGTTTCTGAACACTAGATGTCATTACCAGCTGTTGACGAATGCGCTCGATCAACCAGCCAATGGGCGATCAGCCAATAAGAAAATGTTTCATGTTTTCCCCTAGTTGCGTGAAATACTGGTCACTGATTGGTTGATGACAGTTTGCACCATCTAGCATTCAGGGGCCGGTTGCACAAAACTCATGTTAGCGCTAACATGGTGTTATGTTAGATGACGTCAAAATCCATTGTAATTTTACGTCATTTAACATGATGTTAGCGCTAACATCATGTTTAGCACTAACATGAGTTTTGTGCAACCCAGCCCAGAAACATGATTAGGCCCCATCTGTGCGAGTGGTTGAGAGCGTACACGTGTAACTAGTATTGAGCGCGAGGCCATTGAGCGCGAGGCCACTGGGCACGAGTGTACCAGTAATCGGTGTAATGAACACATCAAAATGCCTGCAGTGATAGTTACCTCGGGCACTGGGGTAGGCGGCGGTGTGGCGATATATTTATTGTAAACTTCTTCAGAGATGCCTTCATCCAGTGGTGGTGGCCATGGCATGTCTGCTGGCTTAGGAACCTCAACTTCGAGCTGAAAGAGATGAGAAATTTTTGAACACATGGCGCCATAGTGGTATAGTGGTTCGGGTCTCCGACTAGTGGTCAGAGGGTCCCGGGTTCGAATCCCACTGTGGCGTCACGACTTTGGGCAAGTCTCTTTGCCTCACTGGCCTCTCTCCATCCAGGTGTATAAATGGGTACCAGTCGGAAATGCTCGGAGTGTAGCGCTGAATGAGCAGCTCATCTGAGTTCTACTGGAAGGTTTCAGGATAGACTGGGGTTTCTATATCATTACCGGCGTCGTAACCCTGTTGGATTTTTGCCGGAGGTATGGAGTCCACGACAGGCTACTGTCCACCTGTGTGGGGTCTTTTACTTGCCCTGGCATAGACACTCAGGTACAAGGGACCACGGCTTTTAGTCCCATCCGACGGACCCTACATTAATGTTTCACAACTTTTTTGTACACGCCTTCGCCCGGAGTCGAATCCGCGCCGACCCATTGCACAGTTTGGTAGTCAAGCGCGCTAACCACTCGACCACCGGGCTTAGGTTTAAAGTGTAAAGTCGGATGACACCGCTACCGTTGTTGATATCAGACTGCAAACCCAAACTTTAACTTTTTAACTTTTGGAATGACATATGTCATCCGCCCTGGCAAAAGCAGATGCATGTCCCTCATACCTTGGCAGGTTGAGACCAAATGTTTGTCAGTTTCAGTATTGTCTGTCTATTATGAAATCCGAAAGAATCTATTTCTTCCATTCTCTCCTGGTGTCATCTTAGTTCGTTGAGGCTCACCTTCTGAGCCACAAGCGTCTGATTTTGCCAGAGCGGGTCACATGTATCTCTCATCCCTACTTGCTATTAAACTGGTATTACATGTATACACAAATCCCCAATTGGTTCAGAATAGCCTTCCGCCATTTACAAAAATTTACCAAACTTACGTCAGTGCCAATGATTTCTTCAGCTTGGGAATGGCCGTATACAAACTCGTACAGATGATAATGTTGGAATAATCTGAAAAGAAAAAAGTGGGGTGTAAAGATCCTACTCTTGGCAGCATCCCAGGCTTCGTAAGGGCAATATTACAAATGATCAGTCTGACCCCCATCCCCCAGAATCGGCTGTTAACGCCAGGTGTGCACTGGAAAGTGATTGTGGAATCTTCTCGCCGGTGATGATCGCCCAATATCAAACATTGCCAGACCGATATCACCTAGTCTGCGGTTGGTAGCTGGCGAGATGTCCGGTGGCGATCAGATCGCTTGTGATATAAACACATCCTCAGCGTCTTCTATCGTCTTGCTCGGGAGTATTGGGGAAAAGCCGGATGTTTCCAGCTTAAAAGTGAGAGAACAGAATAACGTGCCTACAGGGCGGTGGGTGGCAGGGGCGATCAGCCTCAAACCTTTGGCAGGCATGCAGACGCCGCATCTCCTTCTGGACCTCAAATTCGGCACACAAGGCTGTAGTCGAAGTTTCACCTTCTCCATTCCTTCCAGGGAGCGAAATACCAAATAAACAGCCTGCCTGCGTGCCCTGGTATTTATAGGGGCGCTCGCTGTTAGAAGGCGCTGAGGGTGTCGCCCTCAGCTCATCTGGTGTGCTGCTCAATTAACTTGCTTAAAAATAGCCCTGCTCACCTCAGCTCAGCACGGGTCTTTGCTAGTGTAATTATAATCTTGAGAGGAATATAGCACAGCATGTCTTGGTTGTACCCAAGCCCATTTCACAAGCCATAAACCTTGTCTTGATACTTACGTCATGTTGATAAAGTCACTCACAGCTTTGGCTTGGTTTATATCAAAGAACTCCATTCCCCCGTAGACCTCGGGCACCTCTTGTCCAATCCCAGCGAGTGATTTTTTGAACTCTTTTAAATTGTCGACCATCGACATTTGTTTTTCTGAAAAAGTTCGACATGAAGGTTATTGTGAGTGACAGCATGGGAGCCAATTAAATTACGAGTCTTCCAGCCAATAGACAATTCTCAAATTGACCGAAACGAGAAAGATCTGTGCATTTCTGCCAAAATCAGTCTGAAACTGAATGACGTGACGCAGAGAACCCCACGACAGTGACTTCGACGATATTGCTTCAGAGTCGATCATTGCTGAATCATGGATTGCGTCACGTCAGCTGCTTTCAGATCGAGGTTGTGGTTGCGATTTCGGCGGAAGTGTGCAGATCTGCAAATTCGAGAATCGTCTATGAAGAACCCACGGAATTAATGGACGAGACGGAGTTGTGCGTGGAAAGACCGGAACGTTATCGTCCTGGGTGAAGTTTTCTGAAAGCCTTGGAAATTAATTGGAAAGAATTTGAAGAAACATTCTTCAGATGGTTGATAGGAACAACCTTTCTTCAAATATTTTTCAATCAATACCATAGGATGCAATACCATACGATACCATAAAAAAACTTTGGCAGGAGATGCCGTCTGCTGGACTCTGCCTCTGGGGGCAGCTGTGTCAATCTTATTGCTCTTTTCCTAGGTGAATCCAATGGATGGCAATAGGCCTAAAGGGAACATTTCTGTCTCTATCAATTGAATTCCGTTTGCAGCTGAGCGCCGGTTCCAATTCGTTCCATGTAAATTACCTTTTATATTTTCCAATAGGGTATGTAACAAAGTGAAAAATCCTGAAACTTGTTGCACACTGTAGCCCTGTTCCTTCGCCCACCAGAATCCACCGGTGTAATAATCCAAGGTGGCTGCACTTTTCAGGTCTGTCGCCTTGTCCGTTATGTTGAGAATTTCAGCAAGTTGCCTGGAAATATACATGTATGTACACCCTTAATCAAAAGTAAATGCACAGCTAATAAACTTAAATATTTCCCAAAATCTTCAGCGGATCAACCTTTGCTTTTCACGGCAGTTATTTAGGGCATCAAGACACATTTTGAGACCAAAAATATCATGAACTTGCATGAGTTGTATTTTTGACAAAAGTTCGAAATTTCTATAAAAAAGTGTGATTTTCAATCGCATATTTTTTTGAAGTGAAAATAGCGTCATTTTAAAGCTTTCCTGTTTCTATACACGAATAAATTTTCAAATTTTCAATTGGAGCTTCCATATCGTAATTATGAAGAATTTATTCGAAAGTTTTAGTCGAAACTCCAGTCTTCAGTTCAAGTCTTATTTTATAGTCGACCTTTCCTTATTGTCCCAAGACCAAGCTCACGGAATAATAAGTCCCATTCATCGTAGGTCAAGTTAGTAAATGGCGTCAATTCCATAAGAGGTTACGTAGGCTCTCCTGCCTTCATTGGTAAGGAATTGTAAGGAGGAATTAAGAAAGGTGACACCGGCACTCATCTCACACAAAACACCGCCTGGCCTTGGATTACACGATGGAGTGTCATCAGGAGTAACTATTGTTGACTAGGCCATGCATAGGCCTATTCACAATATTCAGCAGGCTGGGTAGATCTAAATGAGTCGGAAGGAATAGCCCTGACTTGACTGGAAAACCGAACGAAATTCATTTTGGAAAATGCTCTGTAACTTTTGTTCACCACCGAATTTTTTAAACCTGAAAAAATAATTTTGCTGGGAAACAAACAGGCTTTAAAGTGACGTTGGTTTTACATCAAAAAAATATGCGATTGAAAATCACACTTTTTTACGGAAATTTCAAACTTTTGTCAAAAATACAACTCATGCAAGTTCATGATATTTTTGGTCTGAAAATGTGTCTTGATGTCCTAAATAACTGCCGTAAAAAGCAAAGGTTGATCCGCTGAAGATTTTGGGAAATATTTAAGTTTATTAGCTGTGCATTTACTTTTGATTAAGGGTGTACATATGTACAAATATTATACATGTACAAATTCAAGAATAGTGACATAGGCAACAGTGAAGGCACTCATAAAATATTTATACAGGAGGACTAGAATTTGAGAGAAGAACCTTGAAATTGCATGAATTCGCTAAAAACTGCTCTGGCGTCCAATGGAAATACCCTAGTAAGTCACATTTTTGGAAAAAATGAGTTAAGGCCAAATTCGTACTTACTAGGTATTGTTTCTTCATAATAAACAGTTTTTGCTTGCAAAATGTTCGCCAAAGCCTCGGAAAGACAGTGGTGCACTTACTCGGTTTTTACGTCTAAGTCATCAGAATTGTGACTTACCAGTACTACGTTTTTACCTTTGCAAATTCTGCATGAAATCAGAGGTAAAACATAGCAAATTGCATTTACAGTGTAATAAATCCTGTTGTATGACATATTTTTAATTAGGAGTGTTTTCCACAACAAAACTCTTCCAAGTTGTCATTCCACATAAACCCATTTTTCTCGAAAACAACAAAATGTGACATACTAGGTATTTCCATTGGACACTAGAGCTCCCCCTGTGCCCCTCTGGCAATTAGGATGGGCACAGCGCTGGTTTAACTGTGACCCAGCTGATACCATATTGATGTTCTGTCCAGTCCTCAAACCTAGATCAGAAAGAGAGTTACTTACGTTTCAACATCTTCCACCATCAGCTCCAGGAGTGACTTTGTCTGGTCTTCAGAGAGAACTTTATACGCAAATGCCCCCTTATCCGCATCATCCTGAGAAAAAGCACATCAAGATGACATTAGTCTCATTAGACTAGGCCTAGGCCTAACTTGGCCTGCCTGCAGTCAGTTCTGTGTCCTACGGTTCGCATCCCACATCCCAGCATGATAGATAGGCCTATTGACACCATTGTCATTGACGACGACTGTACACCAGAGTAGGCCTAGCCTAGGCCTACGCCGCTATCATGCTATGATGATAAACAGGAAGTCAATTTCCAGAATCTTATCAAATTTTCGACCCCAACCGGGGTCTTCTTCAGGCTGGCACTTTCAAGTCGAGCTACCAGAAGTGTAATGAGCTGGTAATGTTGGGATCCAGCTCATTACACTTCTGGTAGCTCGACTTGAAAGTGCCAGCCTGAAGAAGACCCCGGTTGGGGTCGAAAATTTGATAAGATTCTGGAAATTGACTTCCCGTTTATCATCATTTTGTGTGTCAATTTTTGTGCTATCTCTTTCTTTGGCTATCATGCTATGCCGGTTAGCTATTGGTAGGGTACATTTTTTGTCTCTTCTCCTCCTCCTCTCGACCTCTCTCATGATCATCTCCCTTCGCGCCTCAAGTCAACATGATGTGCACTCATCACTATAGACATGGCCCGTTGATTGCGGGGCTATGTTTGCCAAGTTGGTTTTTGCATCCCATTTTGAAATCCTCGTTGTGAGAAAGCCAGAAAGTTTAACATAACAATTGACCCCTCATCTTGTAGCTAACCAGTAGACTTAACCTGTGTAAACAGCATGGCGTGTATCTCGTCAACACAGGTGTGCAGACCGATAGAAGCTGAAATTTTAGTTCCAAAGTTTCCATAATGCACGTTTTTGCCGTGGAAAAGCATTGGAAACTGTTGTGTCGTGACGCCAATGACGTAACGTCACGCCCGCCGCACACACGAATTGTGACCATTTTCCCGATGTTTGCCTCAATAAAATCACTCTTTTCTAAATCTTCTATCATTTGGGTTCCAAAATTTTTGGATTGCCAATATCCAGAAGTAATCCTCTTTCCAATGGCCAAAAAGAATAAAATTATTCTCAAGCTAAATCTGATTTCTGCCAAGATCTTTAGGAGATGGTCGAAAACTGGACCGGGTGTCCCGTTATTTGTGGGCCATGTCTATA
>NMRB01000205.1:106871-135854 GCA_002633025.1 Notospermus geniculatus
ATACGTCATGCGTCAGTCGATCGCGCGCCCAGTGTTCTGGCAAGCATTACGTATGACGTCACGACGTTCCCGCGCCACGACGTTGTTATCCAACATGGCCCTAGCTAGGCCCAGCGGAACTTCATCATGATTTGACGATCAACTTGCACGCTTAAAAACAAACATCTAGCTGTAAGGGTGACTCGGAATAACAGGAAAATGCTTCAAGTTTTCAACATGATCCTAAAACAAAAAGATCATGACGAGGATTCTGGTTGAATGAACGAATATTCGACAGGGTTTTCACACTCACGTATATCAGTTCTATGCGTGAATACGTGTCCGCGTCCGCATGGAGCAGACGGCAGTGCACAAGTAGCGATGACGTCATTCGCAAAAACGTCAGATTTGATGCGTCATGCGTCATACGTGACTCGATACGGAGCGGTGCCAAAAGTCCCTAATAGCCCGGGGCGGATGACGCGCGGGGTTTGGGAACTCTGCCGTACGCCTACCGGTGATGGGCCTACCTCAAAATATCCATCCCATCAAATCTTTCTAATACTTACTTGCGTTTTAATCGGCTTGCGCTGAAACAATAAAACAACATCATCATTAATGAAATGTACAACGCCCTTTGTCAATTTGATGACTAACAAAGAAAATTAAAAATGACTCGTACGAGGCGAACGCTCGGTCCGAAATCCTGAAAAAGGAAATAAGTCATTTCGGCGCACTGAACTGGAAGGCCAATCTCAATAATTGAATAATCATCAGAGAAACATCAAAAATCCTTTCAGCTGTCAATACGACCATTCCTACGCGTACGTACCTTTTTAAAACGTGATTTTTTTATTGGTATGAATGCATTGATAAAGTGACCTTCCCCGCCTTCTTCCAGCACGAACTTTGGCCTTATGTCAGTATTACTGCGCAATCTCGTCCCCAGGGGTATAGAGTGCTGTGGCATGCGTAGTATAGGCCTAATCATCGGACGTGCATCCTCTGTGTTTTCGCAAAGCGCCCGAAACGCCAACGTGAACGCCAAACCCATTGTTCGACGATACGAAGAGACCACCGAACAAAAGGATAGACGTTCGCGTTTTGGCGTTTCGGGGGCCTTGCCAAAACTCTATAATGATATACGGCTGACCCGAAGGCCAAAAAATAAATGTTCTGTTTCTGGTTGGCGCACGTCAGCTCTAACCCCTGCACGTCCAAGAGATTTTTATTCTTCATTTTGAACGAAATTTGCGATTTCTTAGACCCCCGCGCCGTCTGGTGTGAACAAAATACGTTACAGCAAGCGAGTCGCTGAAAATCATCTGTAGAATTGCTTTATCATGTCTATCTACTTCCACAATGGTGACCGACAGACAATAGCAGTGTCAACTTCAAACGTTTAACCCTCCAACAGAGAAATACAATACATTTTATGAAATAAAAACATGTTTGTAAATTTTGTTTTAAAAAACGCATCACCTGTCTTCTGATCATGAAACAGAAACAGAACATTTCTTTTTTTTGCCTAACCCTGACCTTTCCCATCAGCCAATCATTCTACTCGTTAGTGAGTATGTGAGTATAACAGACATTCTGATTGGTTCCGATGATTTCGCACTCGACGCTGGTGAAAAGTACGCTTTACAACCTCGACTTTAGCACTACCAGTCGAGATCCTACGTGACCTACCCCTGGGAACGATGTTGATTACTGCGGGGTCATTTGGTGATAAATTCTTAACGACACGTAATCTCATCGCACCAGCACCCAAGGTCTGATAAGGATAACCTGCAGACCCCCATTTAAAGGCATTAACAGGCGATAAACCCTTTTTATGAGGGAACACTGCATGAGAATAAGCGATCGACGCCTTCGTCCCTGCAAATGGGGAGCAGGTCATTTTAAGTGATATTTGGATGCGACTTTTAAGGGTAGCCGGGCCAATATGGGGTCAATACTTCAATCACCCGGATGGCCAAGATACCCTCAGGCCATCCTGAAGAAATCAGGGACCTCATTCATAAAACCCCCTAAACTTAAGGGCAGGCAAATTCTTTGCCAGGCTGATAGCGAAGAGTTGTTTTTCATCCCAAATGTAATATCTGCCAGTGTTTCTGTGGGTGAGTGTGTCCCCTTATTGTTTGGGAAACGCTGGCAGATAGATCGACATGTTTCTCTGTGTGTCCCCTATTGTCAAGTCGACGCTTATTCCGTCAGACAATAGGAGGGGAACACACACAGATGGGGAACACTGGCAGATGTTACACCGGGTCTATAGACCCGCGCTTTTAACTGGTGTAGGCAGAAAAGCCCGGATGGGACGCGGATTTTTATGTGGTGTGACCAGGGCTATTGAATCAGATTCCCCCATACAAAATTGTCGACAAACACCCTGTTTTTATCCCTCGGCCGAGCACTGAGCTAGCGAAATCCTCGAAGCAGACAGAATTATTCAGATCTGATGCACCCTATATAATATATGCTTGGAGGAATTATACTGAGTCCAAGATATATGCATCTAACTTCACAATGAGAATTCCAGAAAATTACAAGGCGAGCCAAAAAGGTGGTAACTATTCTTGATCACCGGATCGTTTGAGAGAACATCACTTCGTTAATCTTGGAATCTATGGCTAAACTTCTGAAAAAAGTGTAATCCTGACCTCAGAAGCCACTGAATTCGGTGCCAAAGTAGTATCCATGGCAGGACACCTGAACAAAATGTCTCAAAAGTTGTCGCAATGGTTCCACTTGGTTAGAATGCATGCGACTGAACGGCCAAGGACCCAAGCCAAAGCAAACAGTGACATAAAATGACTACAGGCCCATAGCAATTGAATGTTATTGCAAGATTTTTCGGTGAATTAAAAGTTTAGTAGTGCTGTAAAAACATAGGGGTAGGAAAGACAACATTCAGTGTCGCTCAGACCCTATTCATGGTGAGAAAATTTTATAATTTGATGTGTGATTTGAGAAATTAAGTTTTCGGATGTGGATAATAGACGAAAAGCGATAAAACTACTGGACGATATCGCAGTGGTAATAAAAATTGGTCTATCCGTGATAGGCCTACTCCGAATTCAAGTTGTAGGCCTAGAGATTCCTTCATATACAACACGTACATACCTTCTGCCGGCGAGACATTTTATGTGAATATTCGACCCTTTTCTAAAATATCCTTCACGTTCGCATCTTGGGTGGCAATTTCGTGAGATCCTTCGCCAAGTATCGCGAGATGATGTACGGACAGCCGCGGGTATCCTTATTTTATTCTGCGATCTACTAAATAATGTTTGAACATCTCCTACCCAAATAAATGTGTGCTTTCAAAAGGCCTAGAGACACAAACACAGCCAATGCACACAAATGCTTAAATTCATACACCTCACGGTAAATATAGCCATATCATTCTATTCCCGTTGCGAAGTGATTAACATTTAATGAATAGGCCTATGAAAGCCGTTGCCCGATCATGTACGAAGCTCTAAAGAGCGTTAAATATGTATTCGAAAGACCATAACACTATTGAGAATTTAAGCGCACAAAGCGCTTCTTATTGTGCTTGTATTCGTTAACCATAACGGTCCGTTTGACGTCTTGGGACAAAAATGGGATATTCATAATGCGCTTTTGATAATCTTTTCAAAAACCTCCGTTCCTTTATGCAAAACCAACAATTGTACAATGTATATGACCGATATCTGAATACAATAAACTATGTGTTTGATAAGAAAAAGCGGGCATTTTCAATATGCCTGAAACGACAGTCCCGCTCAAATGTTGTTTCCGCCTAGACCGCGTATACGCATGGTATGACGCGTGTATGACCATCTCTCGCGCGTCACTCATTCCGTATCATTAACCCTCTGAGAGCTGAAGTTTTTGCAGCAAATAATTTTTACAACCTATTTTAAATGATTCTGTAGGCTTAAATTTTCATTGTATGCCCAAACAATGTACATGTATGTAACTTTTGTAGCATATAAGTAGGACTATCAAAATAAATTGTAAAATTTGACAAATTTGCATATCACGATGGCGGCCATCTTGAATTTATAATGAGGTTGACCCTCCGCTCATGGAAAATTGTAATTTTCTCATGCACATATTAGTCAAATGGCTAATTTTATTCTATATATGTGCGCTGTTGTATCTTATATTGCAAATAAAACCAGTTTTCCAGTTTTCGACAGTTCATAAATTCACGAAAAGTGATCGCTGCAGAAACAACGGCATTACAGTCCGAAAGAAAAAATTCTAAGCGCACAATGACGAACACGCATAACTTTTTACTCGACAGGGCGGTGGTGCGAGCGGAGCGACCGAAGACGTCAAAAATGGAGCAAAGCAATGCGATGACGTCGAAGGAATGTCCAAGCCCAGCCTCGTTCCCAATCATTGCGCACCTCCGCATCTCACAGGGAGGGATTCTCAGTCGTCTGCTGCAGAGAGAGAGTGTATACCCAAATATCGCGAGATCTCGCAAACCAGGCAGGTCCTAGACTGGTTCCCGTCTTTGCCGTTACACTCCCTCGGCGCTCACTCCACAACATGATGTTTGGAGTGAGCGCCTCGGGAGTGTGGTGGCAAGGACGGAAGCGCCGCGGGAATGGACCGGCAAGAGACGGGAACCAGTCTAGGCAGATCCAACTCCTCAAAGCGCCTCACAGTAGCGGTAGTTCTACAAGGTCCTCACTGGCCGAGTTGATTGGAACCCGAGGGTCGATCGGATCGGTCCGACCGGCAATCGAACTCGAGAGAACCCGAGGGTGGCTACCTGCGTGACGTCATACTAATTTGACCTATTTTACAGAGTCGAGTCGTACCCTCGGCGATTGGAGGGTTGAACTCGACTGTACCACGTGACAAAATGGCGGCGATGAAAATGCATACGAACAAATTTCACTTTTTTTTCACTTTTTGTCAAGTTCCGGTGCATTTGAAACGACGGCACGTCCATGTCGTCAATACTACAACATTATTCATGGCCCAAATTCAAAACATTTTTCTCGCGCCATGCGGGAGTTCAGAATTGAGCGTTCGCTTGGAACTCCTACTCGACATGCGCAGATGGTGGAACAAGTGATCACATGTCAGTTACATGCAATTTTCTCGGGACTCGCACTCTGCCCTGGAGTACACCAATCGAACTCGGCCATTGTGAAGGGTGTCCACCCGGCAGAGGTGCCCAATTTTAGGAAGATTCTTCCAAATTGCGACTTCTAATTCCCTATAACGGCATTTCTTTCGTCGCCCAGTGATCGCGAACACGTGGAATCTTTTTAACGAGAAATGCCTGCGGTAGCTGAGACAATGGATGGGCGAAGCAATTAGCAAGGTGATTAGAAGCTGCTAATCATTCTGACGAAAGTCACATTTCATCGCTGACATGCCTGAGGCCCAATAGATTCTAGCCTCGAGGCATATTTGTGTAAAACGCCGACGTGGAGGTGCCGGGTAAAATGGCGCCATTCCGATGTTTCGAACTTTTTCTACGACTTATAAAGTGTAGGAGAAACAATTGTGAGGTTAATGAGCGTCACCAGTTAGACTTGCTATTCGGAAAATGAACCCACAACCAGAGTGACGACAGGTGTGGTTCACAACACTACACCAACCTGACATATGCATCAAAGTACAACACTCTGCTCCTCAACGTAAAGGAGTTCCTCAAGGCTATTGTTCTCCTGTTGAGAACAATAGCCTTGAGGAACTCCTTTACGTTGAGGAGCATTCGCCAATGTATTTTATAAAAATGATTTTCCATCAGGGCCGAAGCCACAGCATTATTGGCCCTGAAAGTACGGAAGAGGCCATCTCAAGCTACTTATGTTCCTCACTTGGATGGGGTCTTTTACTTGTTCTTTGCAAGGTACAAGGTACAAGGCACCACGGCCTTCTGTCCTATTCGACGGACGTAAACCGGGCAGCACACCAGGCGATATCGCAAGCGATCAGGGGTGGCCGCATAGAAACTCCGCTAGTGCTTCGACAGCCTATCGGTGTTAAAATGCATGGAAAAATGTACAGCACTATCGGCAGATGGGCTCCGCTAGCGCTAGCGGAGTTTCTATGCGGCCACCCCTGATCGCCACCGAGCAAAATCGGCTGTTGACGTCAGGTGTGCGCTGGACAGCGAGGCGTGGAATCTTCTCTCCAGCGATGTTCGTCCAATATCAAACAATACCAAAACCGATATCGCCTAGTCTGCGGTGGCTGATGAGAAGATCGGTGGCGATCAGGGCCGACCGCACAGAAAGTCCGATAGTACTTTTGGTGCCTATATCGGCGGTTTAGTTAATGGCAAAATGCGTTATAACTTAAGCCCCAGTCACATATCCACTCCGGGACCCGCACGGCGAGTAAAAACAGACATTTTGGCCAATTTCTACGGTGCCCAGTTTGATCCAGTCTAATTTCCGCTTATCCATTGAGGCGATTTCGGCATAATTCATCTTAGATCCGTGTTTCAGTCTCTAAAATCCACGGCAAGCCGCTGGGTGGGGGAAATCGCACGGGGCCCGATAATAGGCGCCGGGGCAGCGCTATCGGACTTTCTGTGCGGCCGGCCCTGATCGCTCGCAATGTCGCCCTCACCTCGCCTGGTGTGCTGCCCGCTTGAAGAGCTAGGGATCACTAATCTCATATGGTGCGGGTGGATTTTAATCCGGGACCTGCCGCTTGTTAAGCGGACGTGATATTCCCATAAAGCTACGTTTAGCTGACACGCGGAATGCGGATTGCGGAACGCGGAAGCGGAAAATGCAATGCATTTTCGTATACCACATATCGTTCCGCCGGGGATTCCGCATCCCTATACCGCATTCCGGATGTCTGGTAAACGCAGCTTAAAGCTGCGTGTCAGCTAAACGTAGCTTTATGCTATCAGGACTCTTATACAACACTTTTTTCTGGCGCAGGACAAAAAACGAACCCATGATCAGAGTGAAACAGTTGTGGTTGATTACACTGCACTATTCTGACACACCACGTCGAAGTGCAACATCGTTTTCCCCTTTACTCAAAATTTCTCGTAGATTTGAAGCGAAAGAATAAAGCACTAACAATTCTTTGATGCGACAGAGCTCGACACTTGTTCAACAACTCCAAGGAATACAACTTGTTCCTTTTTTTAAACACAAAGAATTTGAAACGAATCTTTAAATCTGGATTTGACAGCTGCGTTACACTTTCCGTAACAATACCCGATTATTAAAGCCGCACTGCATTCTAATCAGAAAGTCCTTACGTTCGCCGACGTATATTAGGGAGGTTTAGAAATCAAACGATAAACGTAACGTTAACGACAACGTTATTTTTGTACCGAAAATGCAATATAAAATCTGGTTAATGTGTAGTATGAAAAATAACGTGGACGTAAAGTTTACGTTTATCGTTTGATTTCTAAACCTCCCTATTGTGTAGTGTAAAGTGCCCTACGCTCCATCTAGTCCGGTCAAAATATCTGAATACATTAGAGCTCAGCGAGAAGTTTTTTCAATTTGTGCTGAAAACTAGGCCTGGATTTTTGAAGTACACATCAGGCAAGCATTTTGGGGACGTTCACGAGGCCATGACACCTCTACCTGCATTCTCTTAACACTTTGAAAATACCGTAAAATTCAATACAGAGGGGCTTTAAGCTAGTTTTTTTTATTACCTATACAGCATGAAGTATGCATTTCACTTTCAAATGAAATGTTTAACAGGATACATGATCTCCAGTAAAAAAAATTGAAAACATAAAAAACTGGATAACATTCTTTTTGACCTTTCCCTCTAGTACCAATTTTACCAATAATTTTCTCCAAGAAAAAAAGTTTTGTTCATATTTTACTTTGGTAACATCAGTTTCATCCACGGCTTGTCGCTTTCCGAGGGATCATCGCAGGCGCGAGGGCGTCACAAATCTGACACCCAACTCTTTTTCCGATTGGCCACTTTTCCAAGGAGTAGTACCCTGCATACCACGCAGAAACCGGTAAATGTCAACGGTTTCACTTTACAGGCCGAAATCAAATATGCCGTCTCCTTTCTAGACATTTTGCAAAAATCGCACGAAGACTGTACCAAGTGCGGCGGGCAAAAAGCAGAGCACACCAGGCGATATCGCAAGCGATCTGATCGCCATCGAGTAAGGGTGGGTAAACACTACACGCGATTCGTCCAACGCATGCGATGGTTCTTTGTTAATTCATGCCGCAATGCCTCCCGAACAAAAGTGATTCGCGTGCGATTCCAAATCGCTTGGCGAATCACTTCTAGTGTGCACCCACCCTAAAATCGGCTGTTGACGCCAGGTGTGCGCTGGACAGCGATGCGCGTGGAATCTTCTCGCCAGCGATGTTCACCCAATATCAAACAATACCAAAGCCGATATCACCTAGTCTGCGGTGGCTGTGAGAAGATCGGTGGCGATCAGTGAAATCGCTTGCGATATCGCCCTCGCCTCGCCTGGTGTGCTGCCTGCTCTCGTGCCAACTGGATCACGTGATGCAAGGAGGGGAATCACGTCGGGCCACTGCAGAAAATTTGGGCTGTCAAAGAAATTTGCCTGGTCATCATCACTATCAGTTAAAATGCGCGATCGGGAATCGACCCCATGATCCCCGAATTGATTGAGGGAAACGTTTCCACTACACCAATTTGGTCACTCAATCTTGCGTCTCATTATGGACCTTTCCAACAAAGATGGCGGCCAAACAGTTCTCCCCATATGACGTCAGAAGCTTAATACCATTCAATGGCCGCTGGCACGCTACATGTAGCTGGTCAAGCGGGCCACGTAGGCGCGGATCCAAGGGAGAGGGGTGCACCGGGCGTGCGCCCCCTTTTGGCCAACAAATCTGTAAAATCGACCGTGAAATTCGGGAATTTGGAGCAAGTCATTGAAATTCACCGCAAATTTCAATGCTCCTAGCACAATGTGCCCCCTCTTTACCCAATCCTGGGTCCGCCCCTGCCATGGGCACAAAGTTTAGGTAAAGTGATTTTGAGAAAATGGGTTTGGTTGTTATATGCTTGGACAATGAATGGTCACGACGTCATGTGGGAGAACTAGTAGGCCACAATCTTTGTTGGAAAAGTCTATAACGTGACTGAAAAAAGAAGATACATGTAGTCACGATTCTGAACACACTGTAGCATTAGCTTTCCACTACCCGGTCTTCATATCCTGCTTTTGGTAGGCATTGGATGTAAAGACGAAATATAAAAATAAAAATGAAAAAAAAACTATAAAAAATATAAAGATATAAAAATATTTTTAAAATAATAAAAACATATCGTGACGTCATTTCCGAGGTTACAGCACCAAAGACGCACCAGGACCGCGGTAAATGTTTCTGCCTTCGAATCCCTCGCGTTCAGTTGCCATCGAAATTGGAAACTGCCTATAAAACAGACTTGCCGCGGTCTTTCTAGCTCCAGACTCGATGCCGCACTGAAGACATCAGATCGCGCGGGAAGAAATTACTTGTTTACGACTTAAGCTACGGATATTTCGACGAAAGAAAAAGCCCCGTAACGAAAGTTCTAAATTGAGGAAGGTAGGTTAGATTTATTTTTAGCAAGCCTTTTTCATCTGTTTCCATTCTTTGAGATACTTTCTTATTTTTGGAGGATGGCGTCAGAACGGGTAACATGCTCCCAAAATGTGTGACTTTTGATGACTTTTGGTTTTTTGTCTTTTGATGACTTTTTTGATTTTTTGGTCGGATCGAATGCCCGAAACTGCGACTCGCCCGCCGACTCAAATAGTTTATGAAATGATGATATGAATTTAAAGCCGCTCTGTATCGTTGAATTTTACGTATTTTCAAAGTGTTAGGAGAGTGCAGGTAGAGGTCTCATAGCCTCCTGAAGGTCCCCAAAATGCTTGTCTGATACGTATTTAAAGAATCAAGCCCTGGTTTTAGCACACATTGAAAAAACTGCAGGCAGAACTCTAATGTAGTCAGATAGAGCACAGTACATTTTACACTACATTAACGTCGGAGGACATAGGACTTTCTGAATTCAATACAGTGTGGCTTTAATATGCCTCCCTCAATTGATAATATCTTTTTTGTACGAAATTCATACTTTTTGTGACTGAAAAAATGAATGTGGTATTCTTTTTGTAAGGTACATGTACATGTACCTATCTTGCCCAAGTTGATACCATATCTGTTTTTGCCTTTGATATTTTGTTAAATGTGTATTCATTGTAAAAAACGTACTGTCGGACTTCACGGCTGTGATATGCTAATTTTATTTACCCAAACGTCAACAGCAATTTAAAGTCCAAGCTGCATCTCAAAATTGACTAAACACAGATTATCACTGAAGTGTATAGAATACACAAATACGCATGCTTTGCTTTTTGTTTCATCAAGTTCGGATGAGTAGTTTGGAAGATATCGAAGAATATGTTGCGGTATGTGTGTGAAAATGCCAGTGCTATTTTCCGAACAGTGAGGAACTAGTCAGGGTAGAAAATGCTAATTTATGCGTGATGTCATTTCAGTCATCAATGAAATCAAATCTGAGCCATCCAATATGGAGATAAAGTTTATTTTCATTTACATATTTACTAAGATACAAATTTCTGACTTCATTCTTTCAAAGGAATAGTGGCACAAGTCCATTACAGCACTAAAATTCATGGTCATTATGCAAATTCCTGAGATGACGTCATCAAATGAGGTCCAACATTCTCCTCTAACCAAATCCATTAAATTTGCCATAACTTTTTAACCAATTGGAATTTTTCAATGAAACAAAAAGCACCTTGATCAGTATTATATGCTCTAACTTCATGATATGAGATGCCCCACAACAATAGATTCTGACGGATTAAGGGTCAGCCGGGCACTGACAAACAGAACTTCTGTTACCAGATGTCCCCTGAACAAAAGAAGCGGGCATCTGATATCGGGGACATTACATTGACACCTGTATTATTTTTTTTCAAAATTCACACTTTTTCCGACAGAAAAATGGTTGTGATATTCTGCATAAGTATGCATAGTGGAACTTCTCCATTAAGGACCCCATCGGGAACTCTAATTGTCTGCAACAGACAGGTGTCATTCAATCATCAGACTGCTGTAGAACATGTGATTTTATTTGACAAATCAAATACTAAGAAACTGAAATGATAAGAAAGGTAGTTTGGAAAATATTCCAGTTAAAATCTGATTTCTTTCAGTAAACCCCATTGACACTGACAGCCAATATGGCCGCACCAGTTCCTATGACTTCTATGCTAAGTAGGGCGTGACGTCACGTGAAGAACCTCTATACCAGCGTTCTTTGCCTTTCTCAGTTTGATATCCGCCACCCCCACCCCCAAAAAACCTGGATCTATCAAAAATTAGCGGCTGCCGATATTTTTAGAAACAGAATTTGTTGCCAAGGATGAAAAGAAATATGGCCACGGTTATGAACCAGTATAAATATACCAAACCTTTTTTCACAATATCTGAATTTCAAAGACATTATGGGATATTTTTCTCGAAGTTCGATAAAAAAAGATCTGGTGTCATCCTGCTACCTGTGTAACGTCAGTAGCATGATCACGTTGTCACACCTGCGCAAAGTGCGAATCAATTGGCAGGTATATCAAATTGACTTCGTAACCGATATTCAATTAGGGGTTTCGTCGACACATGTTGCTTCTCAGATTTTTCTTTATTTTGTCACAAATAAGATTTGAAGACGGTTTAACAGATATGAGGTAAAAACGGATTTTATGAACGTGTTTGATCAACAATGATCTTAGTTCGTTTTACAAATTTGGAATGACGAGAGCGAGAAAACGTAACGAAATGGCAATGATGGGTTAGGAAAGAAGTAGGCCTAACGAAATGTGAATGATGGGTTAGAAAGGACGTAACGAAATGGTAACGGTGGGTTAGAAAGGACGTAACGAAATGGTAACGGTGGGTTAGAAAGGACGTAACGAAATGATATTAGGGAGGTTTCGAAATCAAACGATAAACATAAACACAAACGTTAACGACAACTTTATTTTTGTACCGAAAATGCAATGCAAAAGCTGACCAATGTGAAGTACCGGTATGAGAAATAACGTTGTCGTAAAGTTTTGGTTTATCGTTTGATTTCGAAACCTCCCTATTGATGGGTTAGAACGGGACGTAATGAAATGGTAATGATAGGTTAGAAAGGACGTAACGAAATGATAATGAGGGGTTAGAAATGAATGAAATGGCAATGATGGGTTAGAAAGGAGGTAGCAAAATGGTAATGAGGGGTTAGAAAGCAAGTAACGAAATGGTAATGAGGGGTTAGAAAGTAAGGAACGAAATGGCAATGATGGATTAGAAAGCAAGTAACGAAATGGTAATGAGGGGTTAGAAAGTAAGGAACGAAATGGCAATGATGGATTAGAAAGCAAGTAACGAAATGGTAATGANGTCGTAACGAAAATAAATGGCAATGATGGGTTAGAAAGGACGTTACGAAATGGAATGGTGGGTTAGAAAGGTCGTAACGAAAATAAATGGCAATGATGGGTTAGAAAGGACGTTACGAAATGGAATGGTGGGTTAGAAAGGTCGTAACGAAAATAAATGGCAATGATGGGTTAGAAAGGACGTTACGAAATGGAATGGTGGGTTAGAAAGGTCGTAACGAAAATAAATGGCAATGATGGGTTAGAAAGGACGTTACGAAATGGAATGGTGGGTTAGAAAGGTCGTAACGAAATGGTAATGATGGGTTAGAAAAGATGATGAATGGAAGACATGAAAAATACGAATTTTGAGTTTTCCCAAAATACCTTCATGTACTCTTAGCGATGCTGTCTCCTTGAACGTGGTTTAAGGGCACACGATACAGTTGAAAATGATTGAGTTACAATTAAACAAGAACCTAGAATTAAGTGCATAAATCCTGCGTCACGATGTTGACATGTCAACACGGGATCCGAGTAAATTACGCGGGAAAATAGCAAACGATCATTGATTTCATGAGTAATTTGTTTTCATGGCGGGAATTGTCAGCGAAGATTATGTTTAATTATCATTGAGTACTGTTGTAACTGGGGTAATTTTTCAACTCGTTTTTTCCCCATTTTTACCACGTTCTACATCCATCCTCCCACAGCAGGGCTTTGCCTCGCTCCTCTTCATACACTGGCTCAGTGAATGAAGACTAGCGAGGTAATAAAAACCCCTGTGATCGGAGCATGTCTACATCAGACTAGCTCCGTACGCAGTTGTGTACTGCGCCCCTTCGGTTTACCCGCTCTCCACAACTGCTTCACTTCGGAAAATTCGCCGCGTTTGGTCAACAGATGGCGCTGAGAGAGTCGACCAATGAGAGCACCGAGCAACCCGTAACCAAGCTGGCCTGAGACACTTTTTCATTGGCTGAGCGGATCATGTGATCTAGTAGCCATGGTAGGACAGGAACATCCGTTGCGAACGGGCCAAAGAGTTCTGAAAGCAGCGTGCTGATAGGCTATAAAACTCGCGAGGCCCTGACGCCATCTGTTGACCAAACGCGGCGACTTCTACGAAGTGAAGCAGTATGGAGAGCGGGTAAACTGAAGAAGGCGCGACTCACAACTGCGTAGGGAGTTTAACATCAGACCCGCTCATTCACAAAGTTTTCTTTCGTCGTCATTTTTTGCCAGCATTGCTATTTTGAAGGTCATTCATCATCCGCCTCCTCGTAATTAGTATTTGTGCCGTGTCGTTAATGAGTGTTATTGCACTAATAATACAGTGCCATAGATCGACCTCTCATGGCTTCAGCTGCTTAGCCGTGTTTTATAGGCAGCCCGCGGGACGTGTTATGCAGTCATTCAGTTGCTCAATAATCGTAAAATTCGACTCGCTGCATCTTTGCGATATCTTGCGATTAGTCGGTCGCAGAGGGATCGCAACTTAGTGCCGGCCTCAAGTCTTGCGTAAAGACAGCATTTGCATCTGTATTAGATTTTTCCGTCAGGGCCGAAGCCATAGCATTATTAGGGCCGTTTAGACGACAGGCAAAAATCCACATGCGATCCGATCGAATCCGATTGTGGTTCAAAACGCTCGTGTGTAAATGCTACCCAATGCGGTCCAATGTGGATTTTGGACCGCATTGGACCACATACGACCACATTCAAATCTCGTCTAAACGCAAATGAGACCTGATACGGGTCGATCGGATCGAATCTGAATGTGGTTTTTTGGCTTGTCGTCTGAACGGCCCTATTATTAGGGAGTTTAAGAAATCAAACGATAAAAGTTAACTTTACGACAACGTTATTTTTCGTACTGCGAATTCACCAGATTATATATTGCATTTTCGGTACAAAAAATAACGTTGTCGTAAAGTTAACGTTTATCGTTTGATTTCTTAAACTCCCTATTAGGGCCGTTCAGACGACACGCAAAAATCCACATGCGATCCGATCGAATCCGATTGTGGTTCAAAACTATTGCGTGTAAACGCTACCCAATGCGGTCCAATGTGGTTCAATGTGGATTTAAAATGGACCACTGATTTTGCTGGTCCCGAATCCACATTCGACCGCATTGAACCACTGTTACGACCAGATTAAAATTCTCGTCTAAACGCAAATGAGACCCGAATCCGGATTCATCATACCTGTGGGCATGCGCATTGATGTGGTTTTCTTCCTCCACTGATTGCACTCGCTGTGGAGAGTTCCACAAGGGTAATTTGAAGTCGGAATGTGACCAGATTAACATGCGTGTGTAAACGCTACCCAAAAACTTGGAACACATCCGGTCCAGAATGCGGGTCGTTCTGATCGAATCTGAATGTGTTTTTTTGGCTTGGTCGTCTAAACGGCCGTATTAGCTGCTCGCTGGTTCCCGTCTTTGCCACTCGACTCCCGTACGCGGAACCAGTCTATTGTTTACTCCGATCTTGACCTGAGTCGTACGTAATCTCCAGCCTTTCATGGCTAATCCGCTTGTTTTGGAGTCAACTCATCAGTTGAGAACAGCATCAACAGACAGATGTCAGCCGAGATATTGAGTTGTATAAAGGAATTAGCGTCAATTGGCTTCACTAGGGGATTATCAGACGGAACATGAACTTCCCAGGGGCAATTAGCGTCCGTTTACTACGCATGCGTGCAAATTAATCTCGTCTCATCACGTTATTTGATCCGAGATAAATATGATTCGTCATAATTAGCTAAATTTAGTAATAGCACTCCGGGAAGTATTTAGTTATGAATAGGCATTAATGAATCGCATCATCTGCATAGTCTCGCGTGTTACTACGAGATGTGACCCTATACTGGTACTCAAAACGGCCACGGGTCACACGGAAATGGTTACACGAGTGTACTAATTAATTGAAACACCAACATTGATTGGCATGCCGACGTCATTTGAGGAATTCAAGACCGATCGACCTGACGAAGTTTGCCTAATCTTCACCAATGCATTAAAGCCCCTCTGTATTGAATTTTACGGTAGGCCTACTTTTAGGAGAGTGCGGCAGATAGAGCTCTCATAGCCTCGTATTGAAGTCTCCAAAATGCTTGCCTGATACGTACGTACTTCAAAGAATCAAGGCCTAGTTTTCGGCAGACGTTGAAAAAACTGCAGGCAGAGCTCTAATGTATTCAGATAGAGCATATAGTACATTTTACAGTACGCTAACTTAGAACTTTCTGAATTCAATACAGTGCGGCTTTAAATTGGAATCCCCCGTTTTTCTGATGTATAGGTTACCGGTACATATTTATATCGGAAATTTTTTAATTAGAGACGTCTTGGAATGAAAAATTTGCAACCTCCAAATTCCAATCGTTTGGTATATTTAATTGAAATCGAAATTCAATGATATGTGAAACGAAACTTGCTGGATGCCCGTTGTACCATAAAGGAATCCATTTCGAATGGCACGCAGTTTGATTTTTCACACCACATACCGGAGGAACACGATCGCAGTTTTCTTTTTTTTGTTGGTTATCCAAGACGCACATCAACTTAAGCCAAAATATACTAGTATGTACAAAAGCCCCTTGGCTCAGTCAATCCTCAGACTTCAAGCTTGAACCCCGAGACTTCAATCTTCAAGCTTCGATCCGGACAATTCAGTCTTCAAGCTTGAACCCCTAGACTTCAATCTTCAAGCTTCAATCCGGACAATTCAATCTTCAAGCTCGAACCTCTAGACTTCAATCTTCAAGCTTCAATCCGAACAATTCAATCTTCAAACTTGAACCCCTAGACTTCAATCTTCAAGCTTCAATCCGGACAATTCAATCTTCAAGCTCGAACCCCCAGACTTCAATCTTCAATCCGAAATATTCAATCGTCAAGCTTGAACCCCAAGACTTCATTCTTTCTTGCTTGAAGACTGAAGTCCCGATTCAAGCTTGATGATACGTCCACGAGAGCTACCCTAGCCGTCGATTCGCGTTTTTGTTCAAACACGAGTTGAGAAAGTTCGTTAGCAACAGTTGGGTAAAGAAAAAGTGTTATGATCACAGTCGATCATCAATCAGATTATTTCACATGGAAACATGCCACTTTCACGTGACTTTTTAAACTCGAGTTCGAACAAAAACACGAATCGGCGGCTAGGGTAACTCTCTGAACGTATGACTTTTATAAGATTCATGAATGAGCCTTCTGGGCTTTCGTAAGTATAACTGCGCAGGGTACTTCATCTGAGTCTCTGCCGGGTCTTTGATATTTTCTCTGATATTATGAGATTCAATAGTAACTTTCCGATACTCTCTGCATATCATACGCTGTAACTAGAACCTCGAAACTAACACGAAGTTCCAGCACTTTAAGAACACTCCTTTATGACAAAAACCCATTGTAATATTGTCTCTGAGTCATGGCGATGTTTACGATGCATCATAGGCCCTAAGAAAGCCTTCAGCCTTTTGGGTATCAAACACAAATTGGCTTCTCTTATTTCTTCTCAGTGAGATCGTTGATTAAATTGCCATTATAGTGTGTCTTATTGACAGGGGATGTACTAGTAACTGTTTGGCGTTTGTAGGCCTAGCTCATGTCGGATCAGCTGATATCCGAGCTGGTTTTCATACTGCAATAACTGAGCGCACAATCTCGCCCCTCGTGCTCAAAGAAACTTGCATTCGAACTTGGCTTTTAGTAGATGCCTTTGCCGGCCTTTTGTCCTCCGAAAGAATAACGAATTCCAGGGCCCATATTCATAAAACTACTTAAAGGGCCTCTAGAGGCAGCTCGCCATTAGGCTACTATCAGTACCGGTTCTTTGGCCAGGCGGCGCCACTTTAACGTAATAATCACTGGTACGAGGTATTCAACCTGGGTTTTCCCCTGCCATGCTGGCTGCCTCTAGAGGCCCTTTAAGTCTAAGTGTGACACTTATCCTTTGTTCAACACAGAAGATAAGTATCATACTTTGACTTAAAGGAGTTAGACGCCGAAGTTGTAAACAAGCTGGTTTGTTTACAAACATGGTCGGCAAACTAGTTTTATTCCTTCGTGCAGGTGGCAGCACCAGTCGCGCCCCGTGATCGTTAGACTGGTTCCCGGTCCGNGCCCCGTGATCGTTAGACTGGTTCCCGGTCCGATGCAACTCACTCACGATATTCACGTCAGTACATATCACCGACAATAGGTGGCAGCACCGGAGGCGTCGCGTGGATAGAGAACCAGTGAGTGAGTGTTTACAACTTGGACGTCCAGCTCCTTTAAGTATGTTTATGAATACGGACCCTGGTCTCAATGCAGTGCAAATGCATGCAAGCTTCGTTGAGCACTAGGGACGAGGTTGGTTCACTTAGGTTATTGTGGGAATCGGGTATCAATGCATGAAAACACACATATAAAAACCCTTTTTGGTGCTTTCAACGTGTAGTTATGTGATCTCTGCTATCGACAGAAGGACTGACAAGAAAAAAAAATAACGGCATGAACTGCTTTCACTCGAGGACAATAAATCAATCGTATGCTTGCCGTGTCGCGCCGACGGTGAAGAAGGTTTGCAACACCATTAAACACTTAACACACTAATCGACGGTTGTAATCAGCGTCTAAAATGGTTTCTTACACGAAGGAAGTAGATAGGGCAAATTTTATGGGCAGTTGTGAAGGCAAAAACACGTAATACAAAATAAAGACGTGGGGGGTCGCAAAGCCCCCGAAACGCCAACGCGAACGCTAATCCCGATGCCACGAAGACAGACCCAAACAAAACGATAGATGTCGGCGTTGCCGTTTCGGGGACTTCAGAAACTCTCTGATAATGCTCGAGTACATGTATTAGATTTTTCCGGCCGAAGCAATAGCATCATTGGCCCTCGTAAGTACGGAAGAGGCCATCTCAAGCTACTCATGTTCCTCACTTGGATGGGGTCTTTTACTTGCCCTTGTAAAGGCACAAGGTACAAGGCACCATGGCTTACTGCTCCATGTGACGGACGTGGAGAGCCAGTGATGAATATAGGTTTTTCGCAAAGCCCCCGAAACGCCAACGCCAACGCCAAACCCATTGTGATGCCACGAATAGAGCACCGAACAATAGGAGACGTTCGCGTGGCGTTTCGGGGGCTTTGCGAAAACTCCCTATTAATCCTATATGGCCCGAACAGGGACCTGCCGCTTGCTAAGCGGACGTGATAACCACTAGGCTAGGCTCCTCATATGTAACAACCCATATGTTTCAGATTGTAAAGTTCCACTTGAAAAAGACCTCGCTTGGGGTCGAAAATTTGTGAATTCTGGAGATTGACTTCTTGCTTATTATCATTTTGTGTGTCAATTTTGTGCTATTCTGCATCTTGGATTTGCCCATGTGTTGCAGGCTTCCACAAACACTTTTTTTTCGTTTGTACTCCGTAAAAAGACAACATCGGAACATAGGACTCTTCACCATTTGCTGTGCGTACTTCAATCGATGTACAGCATTACAAGTGCATTGTTGGGTGTAGCATTACAATGCGGTTTACAGCGAATCTCAAAGTAATGTTCATTTCACCGAAACACATGTCAATTCATTGAAACGTAATCAGCTAAGGCTGGTTGAAGCGTTCCCAATGTCATCGTTAAGCGAACTCTACGTGGCGTAACATAACGATCAGTTACATTTGCTACATTTGCTACGAAAATCAATTACGACTTGTGATCCTGTTGCCCCAGGAGAACACTTAGACGCTGTATTTCTGCCCGTTACCAAATGTCAATGCTTTGTATTTTTGTCACATAATGCAGTAAGAATTTACTATGTTTTTTATGCATAAATTGACTTCGAGACCCAGAGAGATGGATCGCTTAAAGCCTGGCTCAGGTCGACACTGCGTCTTGAAGCAACTCGCGGCAACTATAGCTTTCCGGCGATGAAAGCAACTCGGAGTGACTGATCAGTTGCCGATTTTGTCGACCTGGGCACGCTTGCGTCTCCGAGAAATTGCCGGTGTAACGTTTTTCAGTGTGGCCCGTGAGCCAGCGTGACATTAGAGAGGTTGCGCGCAGCGGCCCGACTCCGACTTCAACTACGAGAATGAATTGCAGGCCGCTCTATGGACATCCTTGATAAAAACGATTTGATAGAAGTTTTCAATTCGTCAAACACCATAAATTGAAGGGAAAAAAATTGGCCTTATAAATCGGAAATGCGGATAAATAATGAATATTGAAGTCGTAATCCTAGTCGTTACGACTTTGAGACACAACTATGACGACTACGATATTTGCGATTTATGCGCACTTCCGATTACAAGTCAAAATTATTCTGCCACAAAGTTATGGCATTTTACGATTTGCAAACGTCTATCAAATCGTTTTTATCAAGGATGTCCACAGCGGACTGCCGTGCAATCCATTCTCGTAGTTGAAGTCGGAGTCGGAGTCGGAAAGCTGCGCATTCTATTGACTGTTTCCACCGCAGTTCGACGCTGACGCGAAAGTGCGGTTGAAACAGTCAAACAGGCCCTACCGCAGGATGTAATGCACGCTGCACCCTCATTGCAAGAACGATGTCACCTTCCTTTGTTAAGGGTTTTATGTCTCTTTGATTGTAAAGAGGCTTATAGATCAGAGAAAGCTGCCCCATTTTTACCTGATATTAGTAATATCCATTAGTGATAATGTAATGAATAACCCAGAGAAGTTTACCCTACTTTTCCCTCTAAGTCCAAATTAACAGATATGACTGTTTTATGTCTGTTTAATGTGCTGGCCTATTCGGAGATATCGGGAACATATGAATTTAACCTTGTGGTATTTTTGGCTGCTTTTAAAGGGACTCTACAGGTAACCCCCTCACTGATGAACTCTGCTTCGTCAAAATGGCGAACTTAGGTTCGTTTTCCATTTATCACCAAACTGAGTATCTAATTCGTCGAAATGACAAATCCACGGTTCGTCATTTTGACGAACGGTTCGTCATTTTGACGAACCCTTGTTGTATCTCAAACAAACTCTAACAAGGTTCGTCCAAATGACGAACCGTAGATTTGTCATTGATGTGTGTAACCATAAAGGTTTAACTGCGAACGATGAACTTACTGAGGGATACACTTCATGTGTTGTCAGCAGATGGCTCTCACTGCCTGAATTTTGGCTTTACGTAATAGGCACGAGCTTCAACTTTTTTTGTGATGAAGGGGTACATGAACCTGTCAACTTGATGCTTTGAATTCCATTTCTGAGGATAACCGAGCTATTTTCAACACAATTAGTGTTCCACGTGCAAATGTACGTTAGCCTATTCAAATGTACACAGATGACCCTGCGCTCACATCGTTCGCGGGGTTCTCATTAATTCAGTCCTTTTGTATCAGAAGATCAACTGGTCGGAATTCAACAAAATTTGCAGTAAACATGCAGAAGGGTCTCTCCTATCATATGGTAGAGTCAAAATGCAAATCTGTTGAGGTTTAAAGGCATACTGTCCACATTCATAAAATGTTAAATTTGTAAATTGGACCTTTATGGTTGATTCCTGATGGTGTAACTCAAAAGTGAAGCAACTGGACTTGTGTCCATTGTGCTAGCTAAGCCCTTCTAAGATCTCTTTAAAAGCCGTCCGTACTCAGCTGTTAATTCAATATTTTAAAAAAATAACACCAAAGAAATAAACCTTTGTTCAATTTTCCAATCTGACTAAAACCTTATTAAAGGGAGACATGCGAAAAATATTGCCCGGCGGGCACAAGTTGTCTGAGTTGTAGCGCCGTCTGTTAATACACGGTGACACTACGCTATATCACAGGCGCCTGTAGAGCTATCAGTGAGTTTCGAACACCTTTCTAACCAAACGTACCTAAAAAACACAACACGTATCTAAAACACACCACGAGCTCATAAATTCGTGAGCTCGGGGTGTGTTTTTTACAAACTAGTGTTCTAAGCTCACTAATAGCTCTACAGGGGCCTGTGATATAGCGTAGTGTAACCGTCTATTAACAGACGGCGCTACAACTCAGACAACTTGTGCCCGCCGGGCAATATTTTTCGCATGTCTCCCTTTAAGTATATACATTGTATACCCCACGTCTTCCTAAACCCGAAACGGAAAAAAGCCAACATCAGGAAGAAGGCATTTGATGCCTGTCTCAGAGTGATTACAAAATGGTGTTGGTGAGGATAATAAAACTCAAACGAAAACTAATGAAGAGAGTAACTGAAGCCAAGATGACACCTGCAACGACAAACAGCAATCAGAACGGAAATATCAAACTTGTCGTCTGTCTGATGTGAGGCCGTCTCGACTTCCTTATGTTCAGTCAGGGAAGTTTGGATCACCTGTTACATGTGGTTCGAATGACGCCGGTACAGGCAGGGATAGAAGAATTGAATACATAATTTAATACCATAAAAGAATTTGCCGTGAAGTAGTTTTATTGGTGAGCCAGCATTCTGGCATTCTCACCACAAAAATCATCACAATTTTAGCATTGCTCAGTTTTGTGAGGGATTTTCGCCATTTTCCTCTCACGTAATCTATTGACTATTGGTCACGTGCCTGGAATTGACCAATCAGCGCGGGGTTACATTGTAAAAGTAGATCTTTAAAAACCCAGTTTTCTCCATTTATCATAGATAATATCGAGTAAAAGGCACTTAATAGGGAGGTTTCGAAATCAAACGAGAAAAGTAAACGTTAACGACAACGTTATTTTCGTACCGAAAATGCAATATAAAATTTGGTTAATGTGTAGCATGAAAATAACGTTGTCGTTAACGTTTACGTTTATCGTTTGATTTCGAAACCTCCCTACTATTCTGTTTGACACAGAAATAATTATGAGAAAATAATTTTCAACTTTTGGGAAAGTTTGATAGTGATGGTATCATAAGCCTGTTTTCCAGTGGGCTAAGTGTATTACTACGCCGATATGGAGTGGCTGCATTGAAATATCGTGCGAAATTACCCCTCATATTTTCAGTACCCCCAAACCCTGAAATTATCACGGTCAACCCACAACGTAGAGAGTACAAGGACACAACAAGACTTCTTGAGTACAGGCCCCCTATTCATAAAGCTACTTAAGTCTAAGTATGATACTTATCTTTTGTGTTGAACAAAGGATAAGTGTCATACTTAGACTTAAGTAGTTTTATGAATACGGGGCCTGGAGAACACAGCAAACACAATTTCTACCTTTTGTGCCATGCCTCTTGGAGTGAGATTCAACCCAGCAGTTTGGCTGTTCAATACATCGATCTCGCCCCCTTCCCCTTCCTGCTTTCCTAATAATGAGCAGGATATTGATTGATTAGATCAGAGAAAGTCAATGGGGTACAAAAAAACGTTCAATTATGGAAAAAACGGACCTGCCATTCGTCGCACAATGAGAGGAAATGCGTTTTATTGATTGCTGTGAGATGTTTGTCTTTTTCTTTGATCCAGCACGTGCTGGGGTCATTTTTCGTTTACACAAATCAAAAGTCATCGAAATTCAGTGTCTTTTGCAAAACAGCAAGTAGTTCCTTAATTTCTTTTCAAACCTGTTTTGTCATACATGGCTGTTTAACACGGATTAATGTTTTGAAATAATGCAGTGCACACGCTGCCACAGTAAAGCTACGTGCACACAGACAGAGCAAAGTGACAGGCAGCTTTTCCAGATCACTTTGCGCCCCGAGTCACGCCCTCGCGGAAAAAATCACTTGCCGATATTGTGCGATAGGACTGCAGTTGCGTCGCACCGGCGACGATTGGCATTAGTCGCCTATCAAAAAGATCACGAATTGCAAGAGTTGAACATGTTCAACTTCTGCGCCACGACGAATCATGATCCCGACGGGCGTAATCCAGTCGCAGTCGACCTGACTCGAGTTACGACGTCGTGCGATTATCCAAAAGTTGTCTATTTCAGTTAACCAATCAGTGATCAGCATCGATTTTCATACCCTGCATGGGCGCTGCCATCTTGAAAAAGTCACATGATCACAAGTCACATAACTGCCAAAACTTTGCAATGCTGTTGCCGTGACCATCTTGTCCAAACAAGGCTATCGACTCCGTATGAACTCCGTCTTTAGCCTTGTCCGAATCGTGTCATCTTTTCCGTTAATGCATAAATTATTAATGAACCTAACCCCTACTTGACCCCGCCTCCGAGCCAATCAGAACTTGCGAAAGAAATCACCGTTGGACACTTTCTTTGCTCTTCACGCTCGAATTTGTAACACGGATTTTGATTGGCACGTCGATTTTCCTTCGCGCCCCGATGATTGGCTGAGGCTGTCACCACCTCAGAAACGGGAAATGTGGTGGATTCGAACCAGGCTAGATGACCGTCAGGATGCAGGTGACCTGAACACGGTTACGATTCCCTGCGCGCAGATGCTGCCTGCACTCTAAAAACTAAAGAGTTAAAGGAACTCCTAAAGAGTTAAAGGAACTCCTAAAGAGCCTTACAGTGAGTGCTCTCCTGTACAGTGAGTGCTCTTTAAAGAGCACTCACTGTACAGGCTCTTTAGGAGTTCCTTTAACTCTTTAGTTTTTAGAGTGTGTTCCACGATGATCGTACACATTTTCGTTTTTGTGACCTGACCGTGATTGCGACACCTGATGCCGACTGTTCCGTCGTAGCGCAGGCAATCGTAGTGCGACCTGACATCAGAATAAATGAATGTGGCTGAGCCACCAAGTCCAAAAAGCAGATCAGTGTCATTCGCAACGAATGTGGGCATCTCTGTATACATCGACAACCGTTTTAAAAATCCCTATTTTCGCCTCAAAAACTTAAGGGATTAGTTAACTATTGGGTTATCTGAAAAATCCCCCGTACGTGCCTTCAGCAAATCCACCAACTGGCTTCCTTCTTTCCTACACCATATCCACTTTATATGACAACAACAATGAACTGGTTACCAAGGAGTTAACTTTGGTGTCCTGGGCGACGTGTGGAGTATATGTTATCCCCAATTATCGCCATCCTGGTACATTTACGTGTACATCTTATATGCGAAAAGTGGCTCTTAAGTCCCTTACGACATGCCTTCAATAGTCATTTTTCGTGTCGCAAACGCCTTGCAGACCCCAAATCGATTATAACAAAGATGAAATGGTCGTTGATTTCATCTCATTTATCCGGGATTGTCACTTGTCGTGCTAACTATGGTTATATCCCGGCGACTTCCTACCAATTACCGGCTCTGAGACATCGTTTCTGACTTCGATGATCTATCCCGAGGTATACCGCGGATTACCAAGACACTTCCATTTGACCATTAAAACATGGGCCACAGAAATATCAAGTTGGCAGGATGGTACAATAGCAAAGTATGCGATATCGGTTTTGGTATTAAATAGGTAGGTTTCGAAACCAAACAATAAACGTAAACTTTACGACAACGTTATTTTTCGTACACATTCACCAGATTTATATTGCATTTTCGGTACAAAAATAACGTTGTCGTTAACGTTTACGTTTATCTTTTGATTTCGAAACCTCTCTATTGTTTGATGTTGGACGAGCATCGCTGGCGAGATCTCCACGCATCGCTGTCCAGCACACACCTGGCGTCAACAGCCGATTTTGCTCGGTGGCGATCAGGGCCGACCGCACAGAAAGTCCGATAGTGCTTTCGGTAACTGTCGGCAGTTTTTGGGAAAGTGCGTTATAACTAACTGCCGGTAGCACTATCGGACTTGCTGTGGCCCTGATCGCCAGCGAGCAAAATTGGCTGTTGACGCCAGGTGTGCGCTGGACAGTGATGCGTGGAATCTTCTCGCCAGCGATGACCGCATAATATCAAACAAAAGGGAAGTTTAGAAATCAAACGATAAACTTAAACGTTATTTTTTGTACCGAAAATGCAATATAAAATCTGGTTAATGTGTAGTAAGAAAAATAACGTTGTTGTAAAGTTTACGTTTATCGTTTGATTTCTAATCCTCGTAGTATTCTGAAACTGACGTTAATTTTCATCTCACTGGACCTGGTAACTCTTGTACATTACTTCCATCCGGTTTGCGCTGTGTCCATCCCAATCCTAACCCACAATTAACGGAACCCATCACTTTTTCTCAAACCTCGTTCACAGGTGCCTGTCTACCTGTAATCAATGCTGTTTTCTAAATCATCCTATCCAATCAACACCTTTTTTCTCCCCCGATTATACGCCGACAAGTTATTTCTGTTCGGTTCAAGGCATTCTTTAGCAATTTAATGTGACCACTCTGTCCAATTGCCTTTGTTTTACAACGCTGTATCACGGTTGGCTAACCTAACGGCGAAATCGCCGATGCACTTGATCCAAGGACGGTCCTAACCGAGTTGGCCTAACCATTCTCCGAGTAGGAGCTGACCAACCCTTTTTTGCGATGATGATTTTTTGCCTTCTATTCTGGGTGTGTTTCAAAATTGGTCACCCAAGAAAATCATCTTCGCTGAGTTCAGGTAAAGACTCGGCTTCTCCTCCCTTGACCTTCGCGCAAGCAAACCACATTCCGTGTTCAACGTGCCGTGTGCAAAAAAATGACTTCCCGGTCCCAAAAATAGCAACCAATCACGGCAAAGCTTGCATCGGCAGCTCGGGTATGTTGTTGTTGACATCCAACACCCACGTGTGTCCGGTAATCACGCTGCATGACCAATCAAAATTTGATAAAATGACATCATTGATTTATCTTCGGAGAAACGAGGCTTCTGATTGGGCGTACGAGAAAATCCCAAAAAGCCAAAGCGTTGAACACGGAATCTGGCTGCTTGCTGCAGAGTGCAGGAAGAGGTTAGCCGATTTCTACACGATGCATTAGGCAGAATGAAGAAAGTGGGGCAAAATTTAACTTTGAAATGATCACAAAGATTTGTGCCATTGATTTTCCAAAAATCAAATGTAGTATTCGATAATATAGACCTTCAACTATTAGGGCCGACTTCACAAAGGGTGTTCAAGACTTAGACGCGTGTAACTTCGTCAAATGCATGGTGGAAGTGCGTGCATTTAGTGAAGTTACACGCGTCTAAGTCTTAAACACCCTTTGTGAAATCGGCCCTTAGTTTCTCCATCTGGGATGTACTGTACAGTGTACACTGAGCTCATTTGAAGGATGGTATCAAAAAATATTGAGCTTACCAACAAAATGTATCGTTCCATCCGACACCAAAACTACTTTGTGCTGTCAGACTTTAAAGGGTTAACAATTAGTTTGCAGTGCCATAATTTAGAGCGCCATGACACCTAGATCTGACATGAATATTGTAGAGTTTCAAGAAACAGCCTTTCACCAGTAGACAAAAGAATGGTGAAAATATTCTGGTGTCGGACGGAACACTTTTTGAAACACACCCTTCTCCGATATTCCCAAGTCTGCGGTGGCTGGCGAGAAAATCGGTGGCGATCAGGGGTGGCCGCATAGAAACTCCGCTAGCGCTAGCGGAGCCAATCTCCCGATAGTACTGTACATTTTTCCATGCATTTTAACACCGATAGGCTGTCGAAGCACCAGCGGAGTTTCTATGCGGCCGGCCCTGATCGCTTGCGGTGTCGCCCCCTCACCAGTCCTCGCCTCTTTGCTGCGACTTTAGTTTGCTTCCACCCCTCCGCCTGCACAACTGTATTAAGTAAATTCCACGGATTTTACCCGAGGGAATGATGGGTCTACACCCTTGGATAATTCGCCTCAATTACAAAAGTACGCCTCGGGGTGGATCTTCTCAAATCAAATTCTCGTAATCATAATTTCACTTCTCCGATTACTAGCAGGACAATTATGGCTTGCAATTATAATGGTACGAATTAATTAATGTTAAAAAAATTGGTGAAGATCCAGCCATTTATTCAGGACTTATGCACTTTTCGTGTTTTTGATTTTGGCCACCTGGTGGCGAAGCCAGGGATCAGATCAGGCCAAAATTTTGTGTCAGAGGTCATTTTACCTAGGGGCTAAGTCAAGTAATCATGCGCCAAGGTCAGATGGGACTTTAAAGTACATGTACTCTAAATTCCCACTTACCTGTCCCATTCCTGAACTACATGTAGGAAAAAATGACTAAATCCTGAGTTAAGGGGGTGGGGGTATGGTCAGAAACAGTAATGTCCTGTCCACTTACTTGTCCCACTCCCGAGCTGGCAAAGAATGACAGCGGTGCGATATCTTCAACTGAGGATTTGGTCATTTTTTCCGAGTTCAGGAATGGGACAGATAAGTGGGAATTTAGAGTACATAAGTTCTCAATGAAATCGCCGTGTCTATGGTTTGGGGCGGATTGTGAGGGCGTCATTGATATTATTATTGAAGTGAGTGTCATTTGCAAGTGTATCAGTGGCAGATATTACGATAGATATGCCATTTCATCGAGTTGCAAGAATCTGGCTATTCCAGGCGCATTGATGCAGAGGCCTATTTTTCGTGCGACTTCAAATGGGGCAGAGGCAAATTTCGCGTCATTCACGTCTCGCGAGATTTCTCGAGATACAAGCTTTAGAATTTTTAAAAAAACTCTCTGACAAATGTTTAGTGTCCTTCCTGGAGCTGTGTGAAATTTCATCAAAATTGATGATTTCCGTTGAGTAAATTTCGCGGGGCGATTCGACCTAAAATGTACAAAAAATGTACAGGCAGTGTATTACTGTACATAGCCCCTTGGGGTAGGCCTATTTGTGTACCAGGTTTGGTGTCAACAGCCCCTGAGCCGTTGTGAAACGTACCCTGCTAACAGGCGCCGACGACGGCGGACGACGGACACTGCACCAGGTAGGAACTTACCATCTTCACTGAGTTCAGGTAAAGACTCGGCTTCTCCTCCCTTGACCTTCACGCAAGCAAACCAAATTCCGTGTTCAACGGATTTCCCCGGTCCCAAAAATAGCAACCAATCACGGCAAAGCTTGCACCGACCCACGTCCATGACGTGTTCCTGGTAATGACGTTGACCAATCAAAATTTGATGAAATGACATCATTGATATTTTTTCTTCCGTGAACGACGAAGAAACGAGGCTTCTGATTGGGCGCACGAGAAAATCCCAAAGCGTTGAACACGGAATCTGGCTGCTTGCTGCAGAGTGTAGGAAGAGGTTAGCCGATTTCTACACGATGCATTAATATGCAGAATAGAACTCACCTGGTGAGCTAAAAACACCTTCAGGCATGTTTCCGTGAGATACTTCCAGACTAGTTCCCAAACAAAATACAAACACCAGCAAAACAGTTAGTTTATCAATGGCAATCAGCAGAAAAACAAAGCGATGGAAATTCTCTTGTTTATGATGTTCCTTGGAACGCCTTCCTTCCCAGATACCAGAATACTTTTGATACATTAAGAACAGTAACCGTATATGTCTACTTTAGCTACGTCTTAATTTTTTTCACATCGTCACCAGGGAGTTGTAACTCAATTCTTATGTTACAATCAGCCGTGTCGTGTCGCCTGACCTTGCCGTTATCATTGACGGAGGCCTAGGGGCGTGCAAGAATTGCCACACTTTAGTTGCGCGTACTATTGCATTCGTATTGGATGTCGCTAATAGTGAGGTTTCGCAAATCTGACGAAACACGAAGTAGCCTACGAAATACGAAATTCAACTTGATTTCCAGGACCTAATGTATTTCTGGA
>NMRB01000205.1:140796-181138 GCA_002633025.1 Notospermus geniculatus
TTGAAAATATGAATTATTGCTTGAATTCATATATTTATATCTTAGCTTGTAGGCGCCTACGAATGGAGATGTTCAACTTGCTGTCGTCTTTAGCGAACTTGACATTTTTGCATGAAACTTCGTCATGTTCATAATATCGGTTCTACAAATGCTACATAAAAAAGGACAGACGTTCCTGAAGCAAAATTCGTTCAGTAAGCGGCCGATAGTAACTTCGTACCGATCCATCTACTGTGGTAATAGCAACGTGGTTCATAAGATATCTATCAGAAACCACCTCTACCGCGTCGTGCAAAACGGCGTGCCATCATTTCTTGACTGCTGTATCGCCAATTTTTCACAAAATTTTGGTATCAGTAGACAGAGCTCACCTAAAAACGTAGAGGGATGAAGTTTTGGGACTTTTGGCGTAAACTGGTTAGAAGTGAAGCATGTTTTTTCAAAAAACCAAAATGTTGATATTTTGAAAAATATCCAATATTTCTGTCCAGATAACGCCAAAAGTCACAAAAATTTGTAAATCCATATTCTGAGGTTAGCTTTATCTAATGGCCTCAAAATTTCCAGCAGGAAATTCTCAATTTGTGAAAATTTTGATAATCTCAAATATCTCAGCAACCACTCAACACATTATGATGAAACAAAGCCCCAAATCCTTAGAAAGTTCCACTCTATCAAAACTGCAACAAAAGTCACAAAAATATATAATAATTGTGTTTTTTTCTGGTGAGCTATTACATAATTATGATATTTCCAAATATCCAAAATTTGGATGCAGAAATATCAGCCAGGAATATCAACCAACAGGGTATACTTTCATATAAAACAAATCGTGTTAAAATTTACCCAGTAGTCACTGAAATACACTAACTGTACATAAGTATTGCAACGTAGGTTTTTTCTTAATTTCTCGGTAGTCAGTCATCAGTCTTTGATTTTCAAGTGTGGATGTGATACTTTGAGGACTGGTGTAATAAGCCTGTTGGTTCGAAAAGTTTTAACTATTTGACGCCCGGCCATTATTGGAAAAAACTGTCTTTTTGCAGGGGGTCCGACATGGGTCTAGTAATTTTGCTGTTTCTCCTTAAAGCCCAGGGCCGACCGCATAGAAAGTGCTTTCGGTGCCTATCGGCGGTTTAGTTAATGCGAAAATGCGTTATAACTAACTGTCGATAGGCGCCGGTAGCACTATCGGACTTTCTGTGCGGTCGGCCCTGGTCACACTGTGGCGACAAAGGCTGCTTTTCCACGAGACGTTTGCGGACGCGGTTTCGGTGGCGGGAGCGGGTGTCGGTGAAACAGCTTAAGGGAAATACGTTGGATCGATTTTTTCCACCCGTGCCCGCCTCCAATTCCGCGTCCGCAAACGTCTCGTGGAAAGGCTGGCTGTCCATTCACGCGATTTTCGAGCGGCAGACGCTCAAAAACATTGTTTGTTTCCGCCGCGTTGGTCGTGGACAAAGGATGCGACATCGCGCGGCACGAAAATCGCGTGTGAATGGATTCTTAGCCTTAGGGCTGCTTTCCATTGGAGCGTTTTCGTGCGCGGAATTCTGTGCCGAAAAGTCGACCCAATTCATTTTCACTTAGCCGTTTCCATGACCGCGTTTCGGGAATCGCGAGACAAGCGCGAGAGGATCGACTTTCTTTCCTCGGGAGCGAGAGGACCGCGCGCGGAGAAAAAAGTCAATCTCAAATCGCCTTTTTTTTGCTCGCACCTGCCTGCTTTCCATTGGAGCGTTTCCGCGTGCGGAATTCTGCGCGGAAAAGTCGATCCAATCCATTTTCATTGGCTGTTTCCATGAAAGCGTTTTGGCAATCGCGAGATCAGCACGAGGGGATCGACTTTGCTTTCTCGCGAGTGAGAGGCCCGCGCGCGGGAAAAAAAGTCGATGTCGAATCGACTTTTTTTCCAACTGGAACATGGGGTCATATGAATAAACAGTAGCAAGTGCTTTTACTTGAATTTTGCAGTACTAATGTATTAGGCAATGCTGTACATGAAGTAAAAGCATTTGCTCGTCTTTATTCTTATGACCCATGGTTTCTGAGCCATGTTGAAAGTATGTACGCGGCCGCAGATCGTCAGGGGAACACGACAGCAGTACCAATTCGGCGCCAACCACCCTGTGTCGTAACGCGTGAATGGAAAAGGTCACAAAACTCGTACGCGTCTCGCTGGCCTCCGCGCGTGTAACTCGCGCGGTGAAACGCTCCAATGGAAAGCAGGCTGCGCGTTTTGATTTTTGAAAAGACACATGTACGCGATAGCATATGGAAACGGTTACAAAACTCGCAGGCGTCTCGCTTGCCTCCGCGCTTGTAAATCGCGCGCGGAATCGCTCCAATGGAAAGCAGGCCTTAGGCGGGCGAATCCCCGCGAACTAGAATGAAATCCGTGGACCATGTACACACCCCTTTGGACATAATAGTGTAATGACAGAGAGAGGCATGTACATGGGCTTAAAGCGAATCGATAGCGGATTTTGTTTACATTTGGCTGGTGTTTGTAAACACAAAATTCAGCCAATCAAAATGCACGAAAACTTCTTTGTTGACATTCTGGAGAAGTTTGTTTACATTTTTTGCTGAAAATTCGTCCCCTTTCAAAGTCTATTTCTAAATCAAATGTTTTCGCTTTCGATTCGCTTTAACAGTACACGATTTCGAAGCAGCCTTTTAACGGTACATAGACAAGACCGCGCACGTTATATAGGCCGTCAATGAAGCCCCTGCGACGTGCCGTTCACGCTCAGCGGCGGTCTTAACAGGCGAGCACTGCCATTCGACAGGGCACGTTTTAAGCACACTGTCGTACAAATAATTTCCTCAAATGTTTCTCGGTGATGTGGCGTGCCAACTGGTCATGTACGCCTATAGTATATATGGTAAAAGCCCTTTCCAACAACCTCAATCCCGGTCACACAGCCAATTCGAAAGTATTTTTGCTCCATTGAAAAAAAATGTCGCTGAAGTCGCGGTTAAGAGAGGGGGCCTAGCCACCTCTACTCGTATATATTTACTGCAAACGCGCGCGAAAAGGCGCTCAATTTGTAGGAAATTTAATTCTCTTTCATTTGCAAGTTGTCAGCTCAATCGGACCAATAATAACTGAGTTATGAGCAAAAGAATGTTAACTGAAACCAAGTTATCTTGGCCTTGGGCGTCAAAGAGTTAAGGAAAAGTAAATATATCACGGAAATATCGGAATATCAAAATATCACCGATTTGCGATCTCGAACATTTTGAAGTGCAGGACTACCAAATTTTTATAGAATGAAGACAAAGGAAATTCATTCACAACTGCGAAAACATTAAGCTTAAAATGGGCATAACTGTGGCTTTTCATTGCACGAAACCGGCATGGTGGGACACATGAGATGTCAGCTTTACATCAGCAGCGAAATCTCATGCAAAATCTTTTTTTCAGTTATTGATAATTTTCGATAATATCAAATATCTTTGTTCGCAGTTGATATTTTTCTATTTTTTTTCTTGTAAATCCTTGCTCATCATCAGGCTTCATTATGGTGAAAAGGAAAGAATGATCCAATGTCACATGAAGAATTTGTCATTTTCGTGTTTTCTTTTTCGTGGCTTGATATTTTCATCAACAGTGAGATTTTTCAGTCCGTGTGGGCAACAGCATGTTTTGCCATATGCCCCTATATATACTTGAAAAAAGATGTAAAAGTAGCAAAGGCATGAGAGAAATCCACAAAAAAACTATGTTGCAATACTTTAATATGGCCAGTGAGTGTATTTAAGTTATCAGGTGGAGATAAACTTTTGTCAAAGACTGTACCTATGTTTAAAGAGGCACAGTATTCCTTCCCTCATCCTGCGCTGAACATAACCGCGTTAAGGAGACCTCTGTTGGCAATGTTGTTGAACTACCACTTATCAACCTCGCCCCTACGGTATCCACGTATGGATTACACTGTAGCCTAATCATACATTCTCCAACACTGGGGCAAAAGGCACCAAAGTCACTTTGATTTCCTGTTCGGTCTGCCAACAACTATCCAGTGATGTGGTTGAACCGTAACGGTTTTCTGCCAACCACATAAAACGAGAAGTTGCCAGCGTACCTCGCATTTAATAAATTCTGAGACACCGACGATACCTGCAACCAGAACATCGGTCACTTTAATGTGGCTTAATAATTCCTCAGGCGACACTGACCTCGCCGGCAGACATAAGCCCCTTTTACACTCGCGCGGTTGAAGAGTGCCGAGATCGACCCGGACCCGGGACCCGCACCGCTTTGAATTAAGCGGGACAGGCCCGTTTACACTACAAAAATCAACCGAGACAAATCCGGGCAAAGCTCCAGTCGCCTGTAAAAACACGCCGGTCGCCATGGCGGTTTCGCGGCAATGATGTAGGCCTAAAGGCCAAGGGGTTGAGTAGTTGACCCATGCGCACTGCTCCCAGGTAAGCAACGCTAGCTGTTTAGACTGGCGGAAGTTCAACTGAACCGCGCTCGAACGGGACCGAGCCTACCTCGGGTTGTACGGACCGAGCACGGTAAAATATCGTACTGTAAAAGCGGCTATCCCCAGCCATTTTAAAATCGCGAGCACTGTGATTTCGCACCATGTGACCTGGAATTTCCTGCAAGTGGGAGATGATCAACTCTCGAAGCAACTGAACTGTGAGTGTCCAACGTTGCAGTCGTTTGTAGGGTCACCTCGTCTCGTTGCTGGCAATAGTCACCCCGCAGGGCTGAAATCGTTTATTGATCGGCTAGTTGAAAGCAACCAGTGGCGTTTCAACATACATGTAGGTGAAAATTAAGGATGCTATTTCCGGGTGCTATTTACTTGCAAGGTCGCCATGGTTCTTGGTTCATGTCACTTTTGTCAATTACATAGACAATTGCAATCATCAATAAGTCGTGTAAAGTCATTTGAAGCCCTCTATTCTATGACTTTGGTTCTATGTTTTTGAATTTGAATAACGTCATCGTGGATGCCAGCGTTTGCCAACCGAATTGTGCACAGGAAAAAATAAATTGTGTTCCAGGAATATTCGTGAAGTAACAGAGAGTAATTTGCTGATGCCGCGGAGATCATTAGGCAGAGTAGTAGAATTCTTGACTTCATTCATTGTGTTTGTGTCTATTTGTATTGAAAAAACGATCATCCTGAAAATGTTGAACCCTTTTTGGCGGTCTGTGGTAAGAATGGGGTATAGGATCGGGGAAATCCTCCCGAGTTAGATCTTCCTATTGGGCCTGCTTCTGGTACAGATAGCTACGACGACAATCAGTTTATTCAAATTCTTTGAAATTCACGTGGTGGGTGGTATTTTCAAAGGCGGATCATCTGATTATGTCCTAGTCCGTTTGCATCTCAGCATATTGAAAAAAGCCTGTCTGAATTGTCTGCCGCAAATACAATAAAGGATAAAATTACTGCTGTGATTCACAGCTTTGAGAAATTCAACTGGCTGCGCTATGTAGATCACAACGAAAAATCTAATTGATGGACGTCCTTGCGGCGTCAATAATGGACTTAAAGCAAGTAGTGCTTGACGTATAGCAAGTGGAGAAACAAGCAGTACGAATGCCACACTCACAGTCAACAACATGATGGTCATACTGTTCAGGCTCTTGGTTGTCGATCCTCCTGAGTTTTGTAATTGTCTCCGTTTGTTCCGACTTTTGATGACGTTACACAGGATTGAGATGTTACAGAAGATGATGCAGATGAACGGGAGACAGAAGGAAACAATGCCCTTGAGAAAAAGATCTGCATGATATAGTTGATTCTCGGTCTGAATGTCGCTTAATATGTTATTTAACTTACAATATCCAGTGTTTGAATCGATTCGTTTGAGGAGGTGTTGACCGAAAGCAGCAAACTGCATCATTGACACGCTCATGATGGCAACAAAAGTCCATTTTCTCGTACAGATGACCATAGCTTTCAAAGGGTATGTTACAGATATCCATCTTTCAAGAGTGATCAGTACCACAATCCAATGAGACAAGGATGGGACTGTGACAGAGAAAAATGAGTAGAGAGGGCAGGCTGCCTCAGCCCATGTTTGAAAATCGAACAAACTACCAAGATATGGTAAACTTGTCTGCAGTGGTTCAAAAAAAAGGGAAGCTGTGTCAGATAAGGCAAGAGCTATAAGTAATATTCTGGTTGACTCCTGGCCAAACTTGCTAACACTTACCACTGCAATTATCAGTGAATTTAATATTGTTCCCATTATAAATATTGCAGGTGTTAATTCTGCCACGTACTTCTGAATTTCATACATCATTGCTATCAAGTCGACTACACCACTATAATCGATATGACGGTCATTCGTTTGTGTTGAAATGAAAACCTGGCCTCCAGTATCATAAACACCGGCGGCATCCTAAAATCATAAAAATTAATTATTCACAAAATGTTGTCAAAATGGACAACCTGCATTTGGGTTCTCATGCGAGAACAAGTCTGGCGAGATATCAGAAGTGCTTCCATCCTCGAAATCACCCATGCGTCAGGAAAAAATGTGTCTGGAAACCTTGTCGTGGGAAGAAAAATAGTGTTAAATCTCAATCTCGGGTAGTAATTTGTTTGCATAGCATAATAGCTCAATCCGTATGGAACAGTTGAAGCTGACACTGTTTCCATGGGATATTCTTTACCGTTACACAGACATTCATGATAGCAATTTTCATACTTCAAATGATAATAAAAAGGAAGTCAACTTCCACAATTTCGCAAATTTTCGACCCCAACCGGGGTCTTCCTCAGGCACTTTTCAGTTGGAGAAACCAGAAAAGACTGAGCTGAATCCCAAGTGTAGATCTGAAGTATCCTGTACAAACACAGGACATGTCAAAAATTAAGGACGACTAAAAGTCCAAGCCCCATAAATTGGTTGCTAGACCTGACAACAAACAGGATGTACGTAATTAGTGTAAAGCTTGGTGAGGCTGAAAGAAAAGAGGTTTATAAATTATGGCCAGGGTAATTTATAGGCCTAATGAACAAACGTATGACAAGAAAATAACATATTAGACATGTAAAAACGACATGAGATGAAGAGAATGATAATAATAGGCAAAGAGACTGCCACCCACACAATAATGAACAGTCTGGCGTCAGGATAAGATGAATAGATAGAAAGGCGAGGTGAACGGAAACTGCAAATCACTGAAAAAGGGAGGGAAAAGGGAAAGAGCAAGGGAAGACAAATGCCTGGCCAGAAAGAGGACTCCTGTCCTCTAACAGAGGACCCATGTCCTCTAACAGGAGACCCATGTCCTCCAAAACTGGGTAAACATAATGATAAGGCGTACTGAGGGGGAAAATGGGGGAAAGAAACCCCATGCCAAACCTTTTGGCCCTGGTACGGAAGCTGAAAGGAGAATTATGGGGTTATCAGAAACTCAGCATCTGGTGTTGAGACCTGAGGGGTGATGGGTTTTTTTGGAAGTTGACTTCCTTTTTATTATCATTCGTTGTGTCGACTTTTGTGCTTTCTCTTTCTTTTCATATTTCAAATTCATGTCAACCTGTGCCACTGGAAATGCAGGGTATGCGCACAACATTGCTTGGAGACTGGGCCCGGCCATTTGTGTATGTACACTGTCTCTCGGTTGTTTGGCATGATCAAGCCTGCAAGCTAGAGAGGGGAGGACATCCTTCATGACCTGCCGGATAAGGCTAGGCGCACATTGACGGCGGATATCAATGCGGTAGGCATGTTTTAAAAATCAACTGACCCGGCTGAATGACGAGCCCACCAGCCTTGGTCCAGTCGGCTTGATAAATATCCCTGCCGCATTGAGATTTGCCGTCACAGTGTGCGCCTAGCAAACAGAAGTGTGGATGTAGAGTACATGTACATGTACCTGATCTTGCAGATTTGTTCCGTCCATAATTCTAACGATGTTGATCAAAAAGATTTCAATTCATTCATCCGACCGTATTATAGTGTGATTTTGATTCCGTTACAAGACTAGAACGTTTCAAATCCACCGCACACAAAAAAATATTTCATCGGCCATCGCACACAATTTTGAATATTTTGAGTACTATTATAGTACTCAAAATATTCAAAATTATGTTCCAATTGTGTTCAAAATTATGTTCCGACGGAGTCTAGCATCACAAGTTTTCCGAGGTGTCTGATCGGCCCAGTCTGTTCATAGCCTATTCGATTTGTCTCCTCAAGTGAATCACTTTCCTAGTCGTATATATAAAAAATTAATGAATACACGGCGAAGCCTGCCTCGCCTGCTGAGTGCAAACAGATTCCTGAAATTTAATACATGTAGTAGACCAAGACGTAGGAAATGCTTTGGATACAATTACTACTCGGTGAATTATCATGTTCAGAAAACTGCAACAACTGTAAAAAATAGTGCCAATGGCACTGTGCCCGCTTGGCTTGAAGCATATTATGTTATGTATCCTATTTACCCTTGATAGAAGTTTGACGAAGATCCATCAGTTTGTTAGGGAGAAATAGCAGTTTATGTTTTTCTTGTTTTGGCCCCCTAGTGGCAAATTCAAGCATCAGATTTCACCGAAAATTCGTTTGTGAGTTGTTGTAATCAAGAGGTAGATATGTACGAAGTTTCAAAGCAACCATTACAAAAAGAGCCAACTTCGTAATTTCAGAAGAACTTTGACCCCTGTGACCTTGAAAAGAAGGTCAAATTCAAAAACTCAAGTGTTATCTGATGTATCCTCATTAGATATACCCATGATAAAAATTTGACAAAGATCCATCTCTTGGTATTAAGGGAGAAATAACACTTTTAGTGATTTTGGTTTTGGCCCCCTAGTGGCAAAGTCGAGAATCAGATTTCAACAAAATTTTGTCTGTATGTTGCTATAACCTAGAGGTAAATGTGTAGAAAGTTTCAACACAGTAGTTCGAACCATTATCAAAATACAGCCCTTTGAAATTTTTCACAAAACGCCCCCTGGAGGCCAAAATAGGAATCCAACCACGCTCATAATCGAACTCGACCTAGATCTTAGGCCAATATACACACCCACCAAAGATCAAAAAGATTCCTCAAAAAATAAAGGCGCTAGAGCGCTAACAAACCAAAAGTTTACGTACGTACGTACGTACGTATTGACGCACGACAGACCACCACTCAATGACCCCAACCACAGCTTAAGCCCTGCTGGGCCTTGCGGCCAAGCGGGCTATAAAATGAAACACAGTAGTTGCAAAGGGCCGTTACCATGGTTACGGTAACTTGAAGATCAAATTACGTTTAACAAAATATACTAATCTTTTTTTCATCAAGCATCACGGCGATATTCGTAATTTCTGGCATTTTCTTCATGTTGAGTATTGAACAGTGATATCATAAATACACGCATGGAACGTAGTAGTCTTACATGTATGTACCTAATGTTTAAAAAGGCACAGTATTCCTTCCCTCATCCTGCGCTGAACATACTATCAACCTCGCCCCTCATATAGTAACTCTCGTTCCTAGGGTATCCACGTCTGCATCACTGCATTGTTATCATACATTTTCCAACACTGGGGTACTGATCAGCTTTGAGGTGAAAGGATACCTAACAAATCGGCACAGGCCTAGCGGCGGTTACACTCAATAATTCAGTGGTATCGGCCTCCGCTCAAAGCTGTCACCCTCAACCACTGAAACACTTGGTGCCAAAGTCCGTTTCTGGACACTAGGGGCGTATTCGAATCATTGTTCTCGAGTGACCCAGGAGCAGTGTTCGCGTGTTGAAATGGTTGAGGTTCCGAACAAGGAAGTGCGTGTCGCCAGGTATCGGGTGTCGTTGCTAAACATGGCGGATGTAATGCTACGGGCTATGTCCCTGTGCAAAATCAGATTTTTGTTGCAGGAAAGGTCATTTTTTTCAATCGTGGTTATATCCACGGGTTAACTCACATTACAAACTAGAACTGAGAATTCACTGAAAGTGAATTCACTGAAAGTGAATTCATGACCACACTACAAAATATTAATCGGTGTGCCAGAAGTGGTTTCTTATGTTGACGTAAGATGGCGGTGTTCAAATGGTGCATCTCAGACGACGATCTGGCGAACAATCGATCAATATGTAGGCCTACACATACACGTCATCATGACGTTGTGGAAAACATGTACAGGCACGACGTATGCTACGCTCGCGCACTTCAGGTATTAAACAGGGAATCCCCGATTCTATTTATAGACTACGCCGATCCCGATTTATTTAGCTGAAAAAGTTCATTATCTCAGCCACATTTGAACGTAAGTGCACAGGAACCTTTTCATCGCGAGAGGACAATTAGATCTTTACACTGTGCATGTCAAATTTGACGTGAATGCCCTAGTTTGACCGAAAACGTGGAGGAAAGGGAAAGTGGTAGAGAAAAATTTTTCGTCCTGCGAAAACAATACTGACCACACCACTGAGTGGTGGTGTGGTCATAAGGTCATAATTACATTACTGCCGGCAGGGACGTCTCATATTCAAGGAAAACACAAGGTTTTATCGAAATTAACTTACGACATTTCGTCGTCAATGACACTGGCCGCCATCTTTGTTCTCGGTGTTCTCCGTTTCACCCTCCAAAAAGTGGGGAGTGAAAATTTTGTTCGCGAACGCCGTTCCCGTGTCAGTTCTCGACGTTCAAGACGGGTATTGGTAAACAGAGAAATCAAGAAATGAAGAAATCGAGAACTCCCAAGATCGATTAGTTAAACCTATGCCTTCCTACATCTATTCAGGTCGCAGTTATTTCCGCAAATAAACAAAAGCATATTAGGGACATCGCATGGCAACTTTGACGCCTTGGGCACTTCCGGTAAACAGCCATGCAGTAGGATCATTGCTCGAAAGGGCTGGAAATTAAAGCTATACCTCCTATAATTTGGGATAAGCACCCCTGGACCACGACGTACGGTAACTTAAGTTACCGTACAAAAATGTCGGCGGAGACAAATTTTTCCGCCACCGGTGAGTAAATAAGATTTTACTCACCGGTGGCGGAAAAATTTGTCTCCGCCGACATTTTTGTACGGTAACTTAAGTTACCGTACGTCGTGGTCCAGGGGTGATAAGGAGACAAGACCAATCCCTACAACTTTTCAAAAGGGACCGATAGTAAATTCTCAAGGACTTAGGAGCTGTAGGCCTAATTCGAGGCTATCCTTCATTTCATGATTTACGCTGAATTTCAACCTCACTACACCTCGTGGTACCTGGTTTAGTAGTGTCATAGTTCGATTCTTACACTCTTTTTATTGTCAGTAATGGTGTAGTGCGTGAGTTGTGGGTTCAATTCTGAACATCTTTGGAGCGAATGGTTGTGCCACTGGGTTAAATTATGGTTATGATTCTCAAACTTTTGACTTGGACTACCACTACTGACCACAAAAATGAGCGAGGGATCGAAGCCAGGACCCTGCACTGCACCACAAGGCTCACAGCTCCAAGGTCCTTCGACAAGGAACTTAGGCACAATTGTCTCGTTTGTGGTCCGGTTGTGCTGTATGATACAAAACATATCATCAATCCAGGTTTTTCTGATGCAGGTGATGTGCTGCACGATCTCCCAACTATGTTGTCTTTATTTACGGCAATAACTGCCCATTACTGCATAGATGCAGAAAGGCATTGGTCCACCTAATCGATCTTGGGAGTTCTCGATTTCTTCATTTCTTGGTTTCTCTGTTTACCAATACCCGTTCAAGACTCACACTCGTGTCGATATCAACGCGAGTGCAGGGATTCGGATACGCCCCTGATGTCACTACCAGTTGTTGACGAACGCACTCAATCAACCAGCCAATGAGCGATCAGCCAATAAGAAACTTTTTCCTATTTTCCCCTAGTTCCGTGAAATACTGGTCGCTAATTGGTTGATGACAGTTTGCGCCATCTAGAGTTCAGAAACATGATTGGGCCCCTTCTGTGCCAGTGGTTGAGAGCATATAACTAGTATTAAGTTCGAGGCCATTGGGGACGAGTGTAAGCGGCGGTCTCAGAACAAAACCTGTTCTGCGGCAGCCCATAACAAATAGTTTAATGATCGACTCGGGTGGAATTCCCCGCTTTTCCGTCGATTTTCGGTTTTGTTTTTCACTTAATCGGTTGATGATTTTGATAAAGTATCCGTTTTAACTGATAGTAAACTTAGTCCGCCAGGTGCCTATAGAGATTTCTTGGTGATATCCGAGTGAAATCTTCACGTATTCCAGAAAATGTGAATCAGGGCATTTTTAGACATTAAAGCTGAACTGCACGCACAAAAAGCCCCCATACGACGAGCAGGAGAATTGCAAACGCTCTACAAACATCTCAAACGACGGCTCAGAACATGATAAACCCCACGCGGCCAGGGGGGCGCCACCTTATTTGTCTTCGAGCTGTCGACGAGTCAACATCCTCTGGTGAGCTCCTGCTGAACACTTTTTTTGAAAGAAAAAAAATTGATCCAGCTGGGAATCGAAACCCGCGCCCTGTTATCTCTGTTCCACTGAACTTGTTGGCAGGCTTCCCCTGTTTTCTCTTATTCGTAGGATTATTACGTAAGTCGAAGGTCTACGTCGACGACAAACACATATCATGAATCTGTCATCTGGCTCGTTGGCCGAGTGGATAGAGTGGTGGATAACAAATCAGAAGGTCGATGGTTCGAATCCCGTCTAAATGGCTATAATTTTTTTTCTTTGAGTACTGTAAGAGGAATCCGGAGTTGTTGACAGCTCTGCTGCCTGAAGGCAAATAAAGTGGCGCCCTCCTGGCCTCGTGGGGTTTATCATGTTCTGAGCCTTTGTTAGAGGTGTTGGCAGGGTGTTTGCAATTCTCTTGCTCGTCGCATGAGGGCTTTTTGTTCGTGCACTTCAGCTTTAATTAGTGTAAAACGGGTAACGGGATTTTTTTTTGGAGAAAACTCTCTGTAGGCACCTGGAGACTGCTTGTCTCTATGTAATGGTATAATCCGGAACAGCGCAGTCGGTTGCCAAGATTCAGAATTCCGCCCCAAAGATTGAATTTTTGGGTCTAATTAAAAGTTAATTAATAACGTTACTGCTAACCCAAATTCACAATTTTATACCAGACGGGGCAGGGTTTATACTTATGTAATAAACTTGGTGTAATAGATTACTTTAGGTAATAGAAAAGATATCGATTTTTCAATTATGCCTGCATTATCTTGTGCTTAGGTAGCCCTTCACCTTAATCAATCCTGTGCCAAATCGCTGCACACTGTTTTGTTTTGCCTCGTGTTTGGACCTCGTCCTTGGCCTTGCACTTTATGCACTTAGCCTTGGCTATATATGCTGCTGTACAATCGTAGTGTATTTGTACTGCGCTATGACGTAATGCTACGTCTGCCCACTGTGCATTTTGTACTAAGCCTTGTGACGTTGATCTACTTCTCGTTCCCCGCTTTCGCGACTTCTCAAGTTAATATTTTTGGAACTACGACAAAGGAGCCATGACACTGCTATTACCTCACGCTCGGTTTCTTGTTTCGGCCTTACCAGTGTCATGGATTCTCCGTTTGTCATGCTTTTGCTCAAGCAGCGCTGCAAATTCACTATCATTTACCTCTCTTGGAAGTCCTTTGATGTACTCAACAACATCAAAAAAGCTGATCTCCCTTGACTCCTCTCTGATCCTGGCTGCCCTTCTTAACCAACAGCGACGGTCATGCACTGGTAACTTGGCTACGATATTTACGAGGTAGACTGGATGATCCAATGCCCTTTCCTTGTTCACACTACGTAGAGACAACTTCGTGGTTTGCAATAAATCTGCATATTTCTGGATGGCGCCTCCATCACCATTCTTTATATCACCTTGAGCCGTCAGCTTCTTGTGAAATTCCACTGTGATGAGATGAGGTAGTCCAAACTTCAACCAAAGTTCTTGCTGAACCTCACTAGCTTGATCTGCCGGGAACATATCGGGGGAAGCTTGGGAGAGTTGGGCCACAGGGAGAGTAGGGACACCCTCAATTTCTTGAAGCTGGAGGTAGTTGCTGAAACGCACTGCCATTTATATTCAACAGCAGGAACTATCTGTTTCTTTGATATGAGGGACTTCGAAAAGTTAGGTGCCTGTACAAAGTTTTGGCTAGAAATGCATTTTTCAGCCAAAAAAGTAAAAATTAACTTAAGTTCATACTTTTGTTTATCTCCTATACAGTCCAATGACCACTGATCATAGATACCCTTGAATATAGGTGAAACAGTCCTATTAAGCCAAAGAAAAAAGTAAATGGCCACTATATTTTATGAATGGAATTCGAAGTATGCCATCTCATTATAATACTACGGAATTTACTACGACCAATCAGCAGCGAGGAGAGAGACATGAGTGACAGTGATGCCGACGGCGACGACTCTATGAGTCATCCGGAAAACATGCAAAGGATGGTGTTGGCTGGGGGTCAACGACGTTCAGGAGGTACACTGCTAAGTCTTCATTAGTGCTACAACAATTTTCTGTTGTCACCCGCCGCGCTCTGGCTAAAGTTGCAGCAGTGACGTGAATTCTCTGGTCAGCCTCCTCGCACTTCGGTTTTTTCGGCGCCATGTTTGTTGTTAGTCTGTCGATCTCGTTGTCGGAAATCCCCGTGAGATTTTGAAATTTTTCCGGCAGTAAACACTAATGTCGCCCAAATGTATCTAAACAATACTGATAAAAGATTTTTCATGAACGTTTTTGTAGTGTATTTCGTTAGAATTGGGGGATAAATAAATGACCTCAATCATCTATATGAAGCGGGCTTTATTCTCTGGTCTCTGTCACGAAATCCGTCGCCAACGACAGGTTGGAGGATCAACTCAAGACTGTATTTCATAAAACATCTTGGCCATTTAATAATAAGGACTGAAATGTACAATAATATACAATTAATTATAAATATTCACAAGATATTCACACTCACACATACACATTTATACACACAACACTCTTATCTTACTCCCGGAATGAAAGACAGATGGAGATGTAGGCTAGTCCCAATGTCACCACCACAGTTAATACAACTCATGTCGATATTCCATCTATTACATTATTGGCATACTGGAGCTCCACTTGAAGGAATCACTTGTTAAGTCACACGGCACCACAGCCGGCACACACCCATGTGTGCACCAAGAACCAAGTTGGCCAATACACGAGGCCAAGGTACTATACATGTACCTACATGCAGGCCATTACACACTGGCCAATGCACAACAGGCCACATACACATATGCAGGCCTACACCACAAAGAAGGAATACTAGATTCCTCAAACCTTCAAAACACAAATTTGCTTTGATGTACCGGATCACACAATAAACCAACATAAGGTGAATGACACAAAAACTACCTACCCCAAGCAAAATGAAGCAAAATCAGAGTTTTAAGTAAAACTAAACTTCACAATTTCTTCAACACTGCCCACTTCAAAATACTTCATGTAAATGGCCTCAGACCAACACCCAATCATGTGACCTAAGAACCCTCACACAATACCCTTACATCACACCGCATTCACACACTGCTGACTCACACACATACCAAACAAACAGGAATAATTCTTACTAAAACCACAAAGAATGAAATTATTTATTGACTTTCGAATNTTTTTTATTAAGTGAACAAACGGTGCCTATTACACAAAGATCAACCTGGTACCTCTGTGAATACTGCTGTCGTTATATATCGGTATTGTACAGAATCTAAATGGCTGCCGGCTGCTGGCTGCTGACGAGGTTTGCTGAACCAACCTTGCACAAAAAAACTGGTTTTTGCCTTTCATTGGACAAATGGTGAGTTTTTGTATCAAAATAAACCAACTTTGTTTTTTTTAAACTAAGTTTCTTTTTAAGAAACCAAGTTTATTTTTTTAAAGTTGGGTTTTTAAAAACACGGTTTTTTAAACCAGGTTTTTTCCCACTCAGTTAAAAAAACTATGATTTTTTTGAATAAATGAACAGTTGACTAAAAAACCAAGTTTATTTTTTAAAATCCAAGATTCTTTGCAATGGAGTAAAATAAACCTTTTTTTAAACCAGGTTTATTTGATTATATGAACAAACGGCTTGCCATTATGTTCCATCATTTTACCACCAACTCAACATGAGCACAGGGACACCTGGACCATGGCACATAACGAAACCATGATGATAACGAAACCATGAGAATGTTTTCCAGCTATCTTCTCACAGGCGATTGGTTTGCCTACAACTAGGCCTAGTTTGGGTATCGATGGGCCTATTGCATGGAATAGAGAAATACGGTACCAGAAATACATTACAGTGCAGCCAAGGCAGCAAATCCAGAAACCTTAGTTCCAAATGGTAAAATCTAAAACTGAGGTAGGGCCTACCCACCCATATAACAGAAGGTAGCAAGAAAGAAGGGCTAATAAGGCATGTTCAGCCAGGGAGTGTTCCATTGAAATCAAAAGCAAACACACTTCCACAGCTTGGCCAATAACTCATCAGGCCAAGTTTAATCTTTAGTTCCTCAATTAAACACTAGATGTCTCTACTATTTTCCTCATTCATACCGGCACCATCAAATATTGTGGAAATTGGCACGTCTTCAATAATTTTTACTTTTTGATGATCTGTCCATGGTTTTTTTAGGTTCATGACATGCAGAGTAAAATGGAACAAAACATGCATCTTTCAATTCAAACCTAACAGTGACTTTCACTCTCAACAGAAAAACTAATAACAAAAGCATGCTAAATAAGAAGAGGAAGTTAGTTCAGTGGGGTAAAAATTGCTGTGGAAAATGAGCAAAGATCCTCAACAAACATATAAGATATACAAGTGTTAGAGCGAAGGTCCTCTCTCATGGCAACAAAGCACCAGTCAAGTCTGTTGCCTCAGCCCCATACAAAATGAAATGAATTGCTGTGTTCGTGGCAATTCCATGCAATTATGGCAGTTGCAGGCACTAAAATTTGTTAAAAAAACAGAATATTGTTAAGTCAGTGGCATATTAAGCCCCTCTTCGATGAGAGCTCTTAATTCTGTCATCCAGACAGTGCACAAGCTGTAAGCAAACAAAATGAACTAACGAAGGATTGTAAATTGGCATTCACTGACAAGATAAATCTTATGACCTCTGCCTCAACCAGCGAAGGTCGCATAAAATTGTTATTTATTCAATACAACATTGAACCTGACAATCAGTCAAATTAATGGCATAATTTGCCATCATTCCCAGGCCACATCTAGGGCCATATTGGGTGGTGGGGATGCATGAGTTCAGCCATTCATCACCAAGAATTTGTGAGAAATGGTTCTTAAGGTGTGAAATTTACCACAATTGCACTTTCACTGCCAAGGTCAATTTCGTTGAAAATGAAAACATGAAAAAAGTTTTACTGGCAGCTGAAAGCTGTGAAATAGATAGGCATAGGAAAGCTCCCAGTTGCTGAGCAGCAGTAGTGGATCATTTTGATGGTACAGATTACATGTATTTCATGTTGGACACAAGTCTTAGTTCGACACTTCCTGCATAGAGGGCATCAGTGGTGCAAAGGGTTCAACGCTGACCAATCATTTCGCTTGGTTTCCAATGACCACTCGACCAATCAGAAAGATCGGGTTCTTATATTCTGACATAAGGGGAATGAGCTCAGAGCAATGAAGTATGTCGGTTAAAGGGTGCATGACTTCGAACCAACCATCAAAACTAAACAAATGTTACGTAACAATTAACGGGACCAAACACTACATCCAACTTGAGAACGTTAAATATTCTACCATAACATCCAAAGTTACGAAACACCTGGAGACAGTATGGATTAGAGAACTGCAGAAAAACTATGGAAACATAAAATAATATCTAGAAACGGTAAAAGGAAATTGTTCTTACCGACTTAGAGTGAAGGTGCTGGTAAAGGAAGAAAGAGGACAATCAGAAGAACAGTGCAACTGATTCACCAAGTGCTGACATCTGATAATTTTCAATGTTTGTTTGGTATCTACAGATATTTGTCGAATTGCAATGACCTCTCGTTAATTATGATGAAGGTTAATTGATGATTGATGTATAATATGCAAACTTTATCAATTATGGCATTTTCCCTGAGCTGGGAGTTATAATGGCCACATTTGCCTGATAGTCCGATTTAACACAGAAGAGGGGTGGAGTAATAAAATCAGAAGACGATATCGAACAAAAACCTTAACAGAGGTTTGGGTTGCACAGGGATAGCATCACAATGACCTGTAACCTACGTATGTGCACTGATTGAACATACTCACATCTAGAGACAAGTTCGATCACCAGTTGCCTGTCACTGTCAACTGGAAGTGAACAGACCTACAAGCCAAGGCCCACGCAACTACGCCATGTACACAATCCCCGTGCTACATAGGCCAACTGATCAGCTCATGGCCAACTATACGCTGGCAAAATAGGCCTAAAGTACATGTACCACACAACACCGAAACATACTAAGACCTCTCAGATACGGATATCAAATGCAAGACTGGTTCTCAACTATCTCTTTAAAGTTTCAATGATATTCTAGACCTACCTGTTGTAGTGGTATTGTTTGCCAAATTAACAAACTTCTTTTTTTCACCTACAGAGAGCCTGCTTGAAAATCGTGGTTGTCCCACACTATTTAAAGGAAGTGATACATTACAAGCAATAAGTGATGATGTCACATGGCAAGTCAATGTCATTGGACACTATCCATGCGCAACGAAGACCTCAAAATATCTGAAGTAATTGACGATAACTGATGGAGCTGCCAGAATCCCTCAGACGTCACACCTAGTGCAACATGAAACATCTCATAGCGTGCTTCTTGAATTCCCAGTGGCAATTAAACGGGAAAAGGTATACATACAATTAGTATATACTAAATAGATTGAAGACTAATGTTAGTAACGGATTTGTGGGATTGAATTTATGCTAAAGTTAAAGTTAAAGTTTGGGTTTAGTCTGATATCAACTACGGTTGAGGCCTCTCATCCGACTTTACACTTTAACCGCAGTCCATCCTGAAACCTTTCAGTAGAACTCAGATGAGCTGCTCATTCAGCACTACAATCTGAGCAGCATTACCGACTGGTACCCATTTATACACCTGGGTGGAGAGAGGCCAGTGAGGCAAAGAGACTTGCCCAAAGTCTCACGCCCAGTGGGATTTGAACCCGGGACCCTCTGACCACAATACCATGGCTCCACAGTGCCCATGCCCATGGATATAATTCCTCCAAGGATGAACATTGAGTTTAATGAGAAGTAAATAAAGATTAACAAGATGACATTGTAAATGTCGTATGGTTCCCGATGTACATTTGTACACGAATGGTACACTGATAGAGATCAAGATATATTGATAGAGATCAGATACATTGATAGAGATCAGGATACACTGACAGATGATTGATGTGATGTAATGTGGTGCAGTACGATGCCGTGCGATACGATATATGACATGACATGATTGACATATGATATGATATGANGGCGAGCAAGCTATCAAGATGGTCAACGACCTCAGTCTGTTCAGTACAAATGAAGAAATAGAAGAAGTTGCTTCAAATGAACTTCGGTGGGTACCGGTGTGGAATTAGAGGGACTTTTCTTGACGAGTAAGCGTCTATGACGTGTTCATATGCCCCCCCCCACAGACAATACCACCATTGGTATATTACACTGTGTATCTGTGGCTGGGGGGTCGCACTAAATTGCATCCAACTGCGACCAGTTGCGTCCACTAGCGTCCAATGGCATAAAAAAGTAATTTCTAGCAATAAAAGTGACCATATCAATATTTGTGAGTGTGGGCAGGAGTCAATCAAATGTTCCTGAAATGTATTTCATGTATTAATTTGGAACGTTTCCAATGACTCATTTCCATGATTTGTTGATTTTAATTTTGCGTCCAGACGCCAGCGGCCATTTTGTTGTTACCGTTGTTTGGGATAGACTCTACCGATAGGCCTATGGCCACGACGGCCTGAGGAATCACAATCGCGGAAGGCCGACTTTGTGAGTTTTTATTCTCGTCAGATGTCATTAATTCAGGTTTGTGTGATTATTCTGATGAGATAATGTGGAGAATTACAATTTAAAAATTAAATTTGAACATTTGTATTGATAAAATTAGTGTTTTATAGCATTGGACGCAGTTGGTCGCTGCTGGACGCAAATTAGTACGACCGGTGGCTGGGGAGGAGGCGAGCCGTAATACTTACATTGTAAAGGAGCACGGTATTGGATCTCTAATGCGCTACTGCCGACGTAGAGGGAGACACCTAGTGGCAGCATGACGTACTACAAAACTGCATTACAAAATGTACATAGTTAATCGGGTCAATTCGCCGACAATGTAGTTAGTCCCTGGGTTGGAGAGTGGCACGGTGGTTGCGGCTGTCGAGAAAAAGTGGCTATACCGTGGTACTTAAAGGCAAATTTTCACCATCTTCCTCTCCATTGCAGGTACTTATTACTGCCAGGACTACTTGGTTACTTCATGAACAAAAATACAAAAACAGAACGCATGGAAGTCGTGACGAAATCTCAAGCATACTATATGGACTTCCTCAAACTGTGTAAACTTTACCAAGTCTGTGATTTCGATTTACCGAAGCAGCCCAGCGGGACAGAGCAAGATGAGAAGCAAGCGAAGGCACCAAAACCTCCTGGGTAGGTGTCAGAGATGTTGTTTTTGAAAGAAGCTCTATCATCCAAGGGTTACACTGCAGCCATAATAATCTTAAACACCGGCTGTATTTTATAATATATAGGAAGTCAACTTCCAAAATTTTGCAAATTTTCGACCCCAAACGGGGTCTTCCTCAGGCACTTTTCAGTAAGAAACTCCGGCTGTATTTTGACGCTATTACGTAGAATGCTAATATCAGTCCAGGGTTCTCCACAGGGTTTGAAACAGACCGGGCAATGGTGACGTCACACAGTTACTGATATTGGAAGCCGCTGCCGGATGCGCGTCCTCAGGGGGGTCCGTAGGCCTCCCCCAGAAAAATTTGCAATCTAGAAGCCCTGAAATGTGATTTCCCGGCATTTCAGAACACAAACCTAGCTCCTGTCGGTGCTTGGAAAACCTCAGTGTATTAAAAGTGAATAATTTAGACCGGGCAGCATTTTTTTAGACAGGGCGGCAGATTTTTAGACCGGGCGCTGAGATCAATCCTGTGTTTTAGAACGGGCACCATGCCTGTTCTGTTATACTAGTGGAGAACCCTGCAGTGCTACACCGACATGTTATTGAAAATGAAAAAATATGTATTTTCGAATTCAGGCCAACGGACTATTTATCACTAGCAGAGAGAAGGAAGATTAAAATGGAACGATTTAAGAAGAAAAAGGAGACTGAGACCAGATTGAAAGAGTTGTATGACAAGGTGAAACAAGAACATGTGGACGATGAGGTCAAGGTGAGAGAGAGGAGTCCGTGATGGTTCCATCATTACCCCTTGGAAACCAGCTTGTTTTTACACCCATATGCATCTGAATGTTAATCCCGGCCCCCCCCCCACTTAATATGGTCATGGGGTCCGCGTCCACGTTCCCAATTTCTCCGGGAAAGGGGTACTTTTTGCCAATCAATCTCCGGCCCAAAGAATTGAAAAAACGGGGTTCTTTTTACCGTTGACCTGGAGAAAAGGTTTAAAAAGGGGTATATTTTAACCTTTAGAAGAGAAATTGAAAAAAGGGGGTTCAAAACAGCTGACGAAACCTGAGGACAAAACATTATGCAAAAAAGCGAATGCCGGTACGCAAAGAAGTCAGCATGGATTGATTTCGCGCCACGTCCAAGCCAACGAACGCCCAAGAAAGACACAATACAATGTGTTGTGACAAAAGAAGTCGATTTTGAGCTGTCTTTGTTTTCATTTCAGAGAGACTATTACATGACTTTGTTGACGAGGTGGATACAATCCAGTCTGGAAGAGTTAGACAGCATCAAAGGTATCTTTTATTTGAATTAGTCGAGATCATCTTCTGTATTCTCTCTGATCTTACATGGAGGGCAAGTGTATTGATCCTCACAAGACCCATTACTATCGTAGAATTATCACAATAATCATAGGCCTTTCCCCCTGATCTTGATGCTTCAGCTTTCCTCCATCTCTGTACAATATGACCAGTCCTGCTGTGGCTAATGGGAGATTTTCATCATTTCAGACGAACTCCCAATCTTAGAACACATGGCAAAAATGCGCATTTCTGGGTCTCAACCAGGAATAGAACAAAAGCAACAGGAAAAGCCTTCCAAGTCTGTGAGTACAGGTTTACAAAAAGACTGAAATTATCTTCAAGCGAATTTTTCACCCAAAATGGGATGTGCAGACACCCCACCAACTCAGATTGAATTAGAATTAGAATTAAGTTTTTGTGCCTCATAAAAGACCAGAGATTTCACATCGGCTCTATACAAATACAATAAACCTGTGCGTAGTGCAGAAAGGATAGGTTAGAGAAGGAAGAGACGTACGGCAAAGATTGTGAGGACATCTGGTGTTAGCTGGATGAACCAAAACTACCCGGTACCACAAAAACTAGATTGTATCAGTGACTGTGAGTCAGATGTGTGAGTCAAATCAGTGAGTCAAATGTTTGCATAAAAGTCCAAAATAAATCAGTGTCTATACTATTTTTATGAATCTTTTAGAATTTCCGGCCATTTATTTTGACGAAGGATGCCCTCCAAAAGAAAGTCATAGGGGCAGGTTACCCAAGTCTTCCAACATATTCGATAGAGGAATGGTATGATCAACAAGTTGAGGCTGGGCGGTTACCAGGACCAGGGTAAGGGTTCTTTTAGAACAGGGTGCCAAAAGAATGAGGATTTGAGATACATGTAGGTGAGGAGATCCTTATCATAAATGACATTACCACGTGGTAATAGGCGAATTTTACACAAAAAATGCGTAAAAGTACACAAAAAATGGGTAAAATTCACCCAGTTGCCGCCAGGCCACCTGTTAGCGATCCTAGAACGTCACATAATTTGACATCACAGACGTAAGTCATGGCCTTCATGTCATTTTATATGGATGACTTGTGGCATGTAACACAATGCAATAAATAAAAAAAATCTCAGAAAATTCATTAAATCCTGAAAATTTATTTTTCAGGCAACAAATGCCTGGAATACCCGACCCAGCAGCCGAAGCAAAGGAATATGAAAGACAAGATTTGGAAAAAGAAGCTAAAATACAAAACGATGATCCTGAAATGTTACAAAAAGCTAGAGAGTGGGATGACTGGAAAGATGGTGAGAGTTTTGTGATTGCTCTGTGGAAAAATGAAAAAGAAAGGATACCTCTGTACAAAATGAAGAAATGGAAGTGTACCTGTGTACAAAAATGTGAAAGGAGGATCCTTACGTACAGAAATGGTAAAAAAATAGTCCTTTTGTATAAAAATAGAAAGGCCCCCTCTGTGCAGAATGATAGGGAAGTGATCCCTCTGTACAAAAATGAACAAGAAAATATACATGTAGATGAACTGTACCTCTGTACAAAATGAATGAGCATTGATTCACCTGTACAAAAATGAACAAGAAAGAATACTTCTGTACAAAAGTGGAAAAGAAAATGTCCTTTTGAGCAAAAATGAGTTACCCTCTTTTCAATAATGAGCGAAAACCATTTCTTTACAGTTTATTTCCTTTTTACTTTCAGATCATCGCCGGGGCTGGGGAAATCGGCAAAACATGGGTTGAAGACTCATGGTCTCACATGGGATTAACTTTTATCTACATGTATATTTATGATGTGTTCAGGATGGTGCAAATCTAATGTTAATCAAGTGGTCGTATGATCATGTTGGGCATGCTATTTAGGCAAAAGTGCCCTCAAACTGGGGCCTTTTTAGCTCACCGTGGTGAGCTTATACAATGGTTGTGCGTCCGTCGTCCGTCGTCGTCCGGCGTCGTCCGTCGTCGTCGTCGTTGTCCGTTAGCAGGGCACGTTTCGTAACCGCTGGAGCTATTGATCTGAAACTTGGTACATATATACCCCTAGGTCAGACGACCCACAACACCAAGTTTCGGTCCGATCCGACTCTCAGCTTGGCCACCAGGTGGCAGAAACCAAAAACACAAAAAGTGCAATAACTCCTGAACTAATGACTAGATCATCTCCAAATTTTTATCATAGGTGTAGCTAATAAGGATACATAACATATATAACGGGTTTTTGATTTGACCTACTTTTCAAGGTCACAGAGGTCAAAGTTCGACAAAAGTAACGAACCTGCCAAAGTTTCTCATTATTTCACCGAGCGACTTCATATCTTGCATAAACATGCACTGGAGGGGTACCTTATAAAATACCAAGTTTCGGCCCGATTGGATATCCAATATGGCCGCCAGGTGGCGTAACCTGAAAATAAAGTAAGTGCTATTACTCGGGAACGGCTTGACGCAGAGTGCTCAAATTTGATATTTACCTCCCTCTAGATGACCTTTACATGCACGTCAAATTTCGGCCTGATTTGACTTCAAACGTGGCCACCAGGTGGCGTAACCCAAAAATCATCAAAGTGCTGTAACTCAGGAACGCCTTAACCCAAAGCGCTCCAATGTGCTATGTGGCCCCATGCAGATGACCTTTATGTGCATGTCAAGTTTCGGCCCGATTGGACATCCAATATGGCTGCCAGGTGGCGTAACCTGAAAATCATCAAAGTGCTGTAACTCAGGAACGACTTGGACGCAAAGCGCTCCAATGTGCTATGTGGCCCCTGCAGATGACCTTCATGTGCATGTGAAGTTCCGACCCAATCGGACATCCAATATGGCCGCCAGGTGGCATAAACCCCAAAATCATCAAAGTCCTACTTGGGAATGACTTGACCCAGATTGCTCATAACTGATATGTACCTCCCTCTGTCATTAGACTATTATGTCCAACCCGGTGAGCACATGGTCCATGGACCATTTCATTTCTGTGGGTTCATAGAAAATATGTGGCTGAGTGCTTGCACAGTTACTTCCCAGGATGGTGGTGTATACTACATGTAATTGCTGCAAGTGTGCAGTGGTGCCATATATTGTAGATATACATGGACAAGAAGACGTATGTCAGGGTTTCTGCCTGCAACTTTGTTGAGGGCATGTGGTTCGATCTCTGAAGGAGTGACGAGTCTGGAACAGCTGGCCCATGATGGAGTAAAACCTATTTGCATTTATTTTAATGATTCCTGTCGATGGCTAGAATCTTCTTCTCACCTCAGAAAACATCCAAATTTATGTGGGCCTAATTCTGGAGAAAACCAGAGGAACAGCAAAAAATTGAAAGGGGTCACATTCTGTGTGTCATGGTTGAATGGCTCCAATCAGGAATCGCTGCCAACTTGGATTGCCACTCAGACTGATGCTGCTGTACTCTCATCTAGGAATACAGAGAAGATATTTACAATGTACATATCAATTCAGACATTCTAACATTTTCATTTTTTTGTAAATACCGTATTCACCAGGTATAACGAATATGAACAAGTGAATACATGTACATGTATGTCTTTTTAAAATATTGGTTTGCAGACAACATGATGTCAGCATTTTGGCAAAATTCTTTGAGTAAAGAAGTTACAAGATATTACCCTTTGAAATTTCTTCTTCAGTAAAGGCATGTGTGGGTGTATAGCGTGTCTTCAGTGTAATCTGCAACTTACAAAATTTCCCATTGCGTGGTATTGGAATTGGTGTGGTAGTAGGGAGTGCCTGTTGAAAAAGTTCCCTTACACCCAGGAATGGCCCCTTTTATTGTCACTGGACGATTTAAAGTGCAATGTTGCTGAAATTACTGATGCCGATCATTATCTTTTTACAGTGAACCTATCGAGGACATTCTTCCTTGTGACAATATCTCCTGTTACATTTATTTCCCAAAGCAGTTTCCCATGTGGTGTCATAAACTCCATAGAACTCTGAACGAAGTGCCTGTTGATGATGAGAGGCCTACTTCTTATGAAATCTTTTATTATATACTTAAGTATTGTCTTGGAGAGTTTACCCTAGACCTTAGATTTTATGTAGGCCTACGCTGTGTGGGCCAAGGATACAACAGGATATCCGACGACAGCCAATCTGACGACTGACTAGAGGAGACATGTATTGTAACCTAAAATTGGTCCATGGTCCTAGTACATGTATATGCTTCCACGGTACATAAAGATACATGGCTTTTTAGGTGTAATGGGTAGTGACAATTTTGAAACCTTATGGTACAAGCAAGATTCTGGGACTTATTTAACATGTAGGCTACAGCAATGGCGCAGACTTTGAACCGCTCCCCATGGCGAGCACCAACGGTGACGTAAGTGCACGTTTCATGTTTATCTTTCTAATTGAAACCTAGCCTGTGAAGCTCCGTCATTTTTCCACGATAAGTCAACAATTCACATGTTTGCAAAATGATTTTCTTCTCACTTGACAACTGGGAGAATCCGTTGCTACGATTCTCCTAGTTATCGCCAACGAAATTGTCCTTCTGTTTATCCTTGTGACCGATGGTGTAGCAATTACGGTGGCCCGGTGGGCGGTTGTCGGCGTCCCCGTGCCATGATACTCGCACGACCGACGAAAGACATCTCAACTCGGCGACCCACTCAATATTACCAATGTCATGGTTTCCACACCCAACATCAATAGCGAGGTTTCACAAATCCGATGAAATACGAAGTACGAAATACGAAATTCAACCCAATTTCCAGGACCTAATGTATATCTGGAGATGGTTGGTACCACAAGTGTCCCTCCTGCCAACAGTGCCGCGTCTTCGAGAGAGTTATGGTGCGTCTTGATTTTTTAAATTTCCACTTCAAATCTACGAAGTGGAAACAGAAGAATAATTTCAGCGTTTAAGTGAAGAAAGTTAATTTTAAGGGGACACGGGATTTACATGTTTCTGCGCACTGCCAGTCCTGTTTGCAGTGATTTGGGTAATTTTTTTACTTCGTTCCCTTAATATACACCGTAACTCTATCGGTCTAACGTCATACGCTAAAAGACGCTCTTGCAGCAGGCGATATTTGTGGTTACCAACCATCTCCTGAAATACGTCATGGAAATGTAGTCCAATTTCGTATTTCTACTTCGTGCTTCGTCAGATTTCATGGACGTTGACGTATTGATCAGTTATAGCGAGTTTTCGCAAAGCCCCCAAAACAAACGTCTATCCTTTTGGTAAACTCCCTACGCAGTTGTGTACCGCGCCCCCTTCGGTTTACCCGCTCTCCACAACTGCTTTACTTCGTGGAAGTTGCCGCGTTTGGTCAACAGATGGCGTCAGGGCCTGGCGCGAGTTTTACACCCTATCAGCACGCTGCTTTCAGAACTCTGGCCCGTTGGCAACGGATGTTCTTGTGCTACCATGGCTACGAACCGTTCGGCCAATGAAAAAGTGTCTCAGGCCAGCTTGGTTACCGGTTGCTCGGTGCTCTCATTGGTCGAATCTCTCAGCGCCATCTGTTGACCAAACGCGGCGAATTTTACGAAGTTAAGCAGTTGTGGAGAGCGGGTAAACCGAAGGGGGCGCGGTACACAACTGCGTAGGGAGTTTATCCTTTTGGAGGAATTGTCAGTTTCTCCAAGGTCTATCCTTTTGCTGCTGTCTTAAGTTTGAAATCCACTACTGATTTTCTGCGTTGCGACTTGCTTTGCAACCTGCTACCTGCGATTGAATACATGTCCCCTCGCAAGGAACTGATACCGGTGTGACAGGGATATAAATCCCCCTGGAATCTAAGTCCGGGTTTATTGTTCAATGAGGGATTAGAATATATGGCTATAGATACCATAACCCTTCTAATGCCTAGTCGTTTAACATAGGCCATTGAACCATCTTTTTTTGAAGATGGGGATTTGGCCTAGTGGTTAAGGCGTGCTGCCCCTTAGTGCTGGCGATTGATGCCTTATGCTAGCGTCCGTGGGTTCGAATCTGGTAGAAGGACGCGATGACTTTCACCTTAGAAACCCGTTTCTATTTCATATTCGAATATTATAACCATACAATAGCAGGCTATTATTTGGCGGACTTGCGTCTCTGGGAGTTTCTCCTGGTACACAGGTGTGAAGGGAAAGAATGTCCTAGGAAAAATTGTCCTGGGAACAAAAGATCCTATTGTTACATTCTAATCTCTGGCGATTGGTTTCTATCGATAGCCATGCCGGTTATTCCGTCATTCAACAATAGAAGTGGACACGTTTTACTGGGGGACACTTTTTACTGCTACAAGTCCCCATCCAAGTGAGGAACATGAGCAGCTTGAGATGGCCTCTTCCGTACTTACATGTATCAGGGCCAATAATGCTATGGCTTCGGTCCCAACGGAAACATCAAATACCAATACAATACGTTACACCGGTGTGACAGGGATCTAAGTCCCCTGGAATCTAAGTCCGGGTTTATTGTTCAATGAGGGATCACGATATATGGCTATAGAGACCATAACCGTTCGAATATACATGTAACCATACAATAGCAGGCTATTATTTGGCGGACTTGCATCTCTGGGAGTTTCTCCTGTTACACCGGCATTGGCTTCTGCCAGCTCACTTCATGCCAGCAAATCAAGTCCGGAAGACCGCACCACCTAACGATCAATTAACGACGAATTTGCCAGGAATTACTGGATTGGGCGGTCGCTTGGAGCGAATCTTTCGCCCAGTGCTACGCATTGTTTCTTCTCGCTGACAATTATTCTTAATTGTTCGGTGATAGGTTCCCTGGAGCAGAACTGGCCTTGCGAGGTGCTGTGCTAAGGCCGCGGAATCGTTTTTCGCGATTTACGCGAAGTCGGAAAGATTATCGAGGGAGTCCCCGCCAGTACCGTCTTCCTTTGCTGGCTGCAGTCTTACGAGCCAGGTGTGACAGGGATCAAAGTCCCCCTGGAATCAAAGTCCGGTCGTATTGTTCATTCAGCGAGGGATTAGAATGTATGGCTATGGAGACCATGACCATTCGAATATAACCTTACAATTGCGGGCTATTGTTTGGCGGACTTGCATTCCTAGGACGTTGATTCCTGTCACACCTGTACATTTCGTGGGCCCGAAAACAGGGTTTCGCTTGAACTGGGTAGGCAACAATAGGGAGTTTTCGCAAATCTGACGAAAAACGAAGTACGAAATACGAAATTGGACGTCATATCCATGACGTAATGTATTTCGGGAAATGGTTGGTACCACAAATGTCCCTCCTGCCAGTGCGTCTTTTAGCATGTCATGTAAGATCGAAAGAGTTATGACGCATCTTGAATTTTTAAATTTCCAATTCGTATCAACGAAGTGGAAACGAAAGATAAATTTCAAAGTTTAATATACACCGTACCTCTGTCGTTCTAACGTCATACGCTAAAAGACGCTCTTGCAGCACGCGATATTTGTGGTACCAACCATTTCCTGAAATACATTCCGTCATGGATATGACGTCCAATTTCGTATTTCGTACTTCGTTTTTCGTCAGATTTGCGAAAACTCCCTATTAGTGAGTTTTTGCAAACCTGATGAAATACGAAGTACGAAATACGAAATTCAACTTCATTTCCAGGACCTAATGTATTTCTGGAGATGGTTGGTACCACAAATGTCCCTGCTGCCAGAGCTTCTTTTAGCATATCATGTAAGATCGAGAGAGTTTTGGTGCACCTTCAATTTTATAATTTCCTTTTCGTAGCTACGGAGTGGAAACGAAAGATAAATCTCCAAGTGTAATATACACCGCAACTTTATCGGTCTTGCGTCATACGCTAAAAAGACGCTCTTGCAGCAGGCGATATTTGTGGTACATGTACCAACCATCTCCTGAAATACATTACGTCATGGAAGTGAAGCCCAATTTTGTATTTCGGACTTCGTGTTTCGCCAGATTTGCGAAACCTCCCTATTAAGGCCCGTTTCCACTATAGCGGATTTCGCGGCGGTTTCCGGCGGCGGTGCGGTTTTCACAGGGCTTTGGATAATCCTTCGATGGTTTAACAATACAATGGCCTATTGATTATCCCAATGCCTGTGAAAACCGCTCCGCTTGCCACAAGACGCGGCGGAATCCGCTATAGTGGAAACGGGCCTTAAGTGAGGTTTCGCAAATCTGACGAAACACGAAGTACGAAAAACGAAATTCAACTTCATTTCCAGGACCTAATGTATTTCTGGAGATGGTTGGTACCACAAATGTCCCTGCTGCCAGTGCGTCTTTTAGCATATCATGTACGACCGAGAGAGTTTGGTGCATCTTGAATTTTTATCTACTTCGTAACTATGAAGTATCCAAAAGTGCAGGACGGTCAGCGAAAATTCTTCCCAAATGCACGACCACGCCTGGCTGCGCGCGGCGTTATTGAAGTAGGACTCCCACTCCTGTCACAGTACCTGAATTGAAATTTCTCTCTTCTGAGTCTCTGTCGAAATCTCAAGGGTGTTAACCCGTCGTGCATCTCAATACTGGAGCCCTGTCCGCTTCGAAATCATCGTCTTTTGGCTCCTCGTCACGGTGGTGTTCGACTGGCGGCTGGGAAATGGTAGGCATCAAGTAAGAAGCTTGTGTGCAGTACACTCCTTGCGCAGTGCCTTCTCACTCATACCTGCCGTTCACAGACACTGCTTACGTTAGCCTGATTCCCACCGATTTACCGCATGATGGCAGCACCAAAAATGATGTAGTGAGCGGCCAATCAGCGCCGGCGTTGCTCCGTACTTCGGCCTGCTGTTTACAAGATCAATCAATATACAAACTGAATAATTTAATATAGAGCACCGTTATGCACTTCTTTAGCGATGTTTCAGAACAAAAAAGGCACGGGCTAAACACTGAACAATGCAAAGTGACACTGCATGCTGGACACTGGGGGCAGCCATTGCTGTTGTAGACTAGTCGTGCTGCGTCATAATGCAACAGTCCCATATAAAATGCTTTAGGACAAGTGACCAGTCTGCCGCGGTTGTCAAAGACGGTGACAGCGAACCAATCAGAAAATGTTTCATGTATTTCGTTAGTTGCGCTAAACGCCCTCTAGCGGTAAATCGGCGTGAATCTGGCTATTGTAAGCAGTGTCTGTAATTGATAGGTATGAGTGAGAAGACACTGCGCAAGGGGTGTAGAGTGCGGAAGCCATTCATCTGTCCCAAGAAATGTAAATGTCGTATGACACGGGTGTTAGAACCTATAGCTTCGTGTACATGGCTTTCTCGTAAAGCGTGATGACCATATATGGCAAACGTTGTGGTCAGTTTGCGGTTTGCGGTCAAAAACCGGGAGCACTAAAATAGAAGTACACAAAAAAGTATTCTCCCCGCAGATTCAACCTTGATTAGGTGAGAAGTAACGCTAATAAGTTATGTAATCATTTTTTTGATCCATGGAGAATAAACGGTGATTTTTACTTTAAACCTGTTTTCAATACAAATTCATTCCTCTTTTGGCATTGTTCGCCTTTTATAATTTGTGTGAATGGGAGGTACGTTTTATTGTATTTCATTGTGTAGGTCTACTCGAAACGGGAGACATTCGTTAGAAATGTTGGCGAAGAGATTCTTCATTAAACAATCAGCATTAGCTTAGTGAGAGATCCCTCTACAAAGTTATGTAATGATTTTTCAAGATAGTACTTTACAGCCAAAAACAATGGCATGAAACTTTGATGTGGGCGTACACATGGATTTGCGGCCTATTGTAAGTTCATGCTAAATCTATACTATAATTGACGTACGGGAGGTAGGGCCTAATGTTTGTGATCGTTCTCCTCCTAAGTTTGGCTTTCAAATGTCCCGTGACCGCTGCCCTGCTGTGTGTAATAATGTGCCATAAGTCGACGTGGGATTCTTTTTCGATGTGTTCCCCGTTTTCTGTAAAAAAACGCCTTTTTGTTCCATAATCGAAAGACAGGAGAGTTCCACATTCGTCCGACAGCGTATAGCGCCTAGCGGCAATTGGAGAAACTACGATAAATACCAGTAAGACCAGTGAGACTGTTCACATATTAATATTCATGCGCGATATATTTCGTAATGTATCGGTACTTTATACATGTATACAATCGCAGTGTTTTCTTCAGTCTTTGATACAAAAAGTGTCTGTTATTTTGATAATTATCTATATTGACGTTGGGGAGGTTAACGATTCGCCTCTTTTGCCGAAATTTGAACACAGGAAATTTTCCAGCGCCGCCTGACATATCCAAACAATACATTCATGTATATTAGCGCGCCGTACACTGCACAGTCGCCATGGCCGAGTGGCAAAGCAGCCTGCCCATAGAGTAAAAGGTCTCGGGTTCGATACGCGGGGCGTGTAAATTTTCCTCGCCTTCATTTATTAGTATGTTGTTTTTTTCTTTTACATTTCTCTTTTTTTCATCGTGTATTATACGACTTTGCGTTTATTTGGCATGGGAATGAATGTAAATCATGTATAATTAATTAGGCCTATCAAATATCATCATGGCAACTTGCGGCATGGACCATGGTGCGTAGCGCCAAGCGGCAATGAGGGTGCAAATACAGGTGTTCACAAGGTGTTCGCCGTACTGCGTAACGTAGGCCTACTTAGCCTGCAAAACACGTGTCAAGGGTAAACCCAATAATTACCCCCCCCCAAACGACTCCATACTACCGCCCACGGGTACAATATGCTAGTAGGTATAAAGAGGAAGGGCCTAGCGCCTTATTTCCAGTTGTAACCGCTTGGTGTCAGCAGCGCATGGGACCTCACAGCTCATTAAAATTGAGAATAATATCGTCTTCTAACACCCGTGATGAGGCGGTAGGTAGGTACATTGTAGGCCCGGGCATGTAGGTTGCCTTGTAGGACGGCATTCGGTTGGACTTGAAGTTTCAGTTCCCGCACTCTTAGAAATAAGGGTTCTTCAAGGGTTTTTCACGAGCACATATATGCAACCCTTAAAGGTTTCTTGAAAAACCCTAAAAGGTTCTTTAAAAAACTCGTAAGGGTTCTTCGTTACCCTGAAAAACCCTAGGGTTTCCCAGAAAACTTCTTAGGGTTTTTCGGGATAATGAAGAACCCTTAAGAATTTTTTAAAGAACTTTTTAGGGTTTTTCAAGAAACCTCTAAGGGTTGCATATATGTGCTCGTGAAAAACCCTTGAAGAACCCTTATTTCTAAGAGTGCGCGACTGCTGATACTGCATCGATTGGGTTAACTCCTGACTGTTTACGGTGGTAACCGGTCAGCCGCAACTTCTCGGTCTGATAGGGTCGGCCACAGCTATTGCTCGGAATAGCGTCGACCGTGACTGTTTTAGCTGACATATTATACATCGGGCCGGCCAGAACTCTTTCGGTTGGTGTCGAACTGGCGCGTGACAGGACTCTGTCCCCCTGGAAACCGGCTACAGTTTTATTGCTCGAGGAGGGATTAGGATACAATGAAGCTCATGACAGGAGACAATAGGAGCAGTCAGCCGCGCCTATCGCAAAAAGATGGTAGCAAAGTTCTAGCGGACCAATACATAAGAAAATTATCCTGATTGGTGCTCAATCAACCATGAATGGGTCTGCGAGGCATTGAATTGGACCGTAGTGACACCTATTGGTCACTTGACTGACAGATCCTGTTGTAACTATAGGAGCTGCTTTAGAAAATTACATTTGTCCCCCTCCAGACCTCTTAGGAGGGGAGCAGGGTTCTAAGAGGGTTCTTTGCCTTTCACAGAACGTTCTACTACCAAAAGTTTCTATCTAGAGCCTAAGGAAATGTATTAAAACCAGGGATTGCACCCGATTTACCCTGCTCAGCTGATTTGCCAACTACATCTGTCAGGTTTGAAGCAAACAAAATAATTGATGCAATGAACACGAAAAAGAAATTGACTACCAAAATAAAGGGGTGAGCTGAGGGTTCTCCCACAGTGGCAGGCAAAAGAACCACTGGGGTTTTCTGCCTGCCACTATGTGAAAACCCTTGCAGAGGGGTTCTGTGTAGTACCCTCAAAATTTAAAGGAGCACGGTATTGGATCTCAAATGCGTTATTTGACTGCCCACGTAGAGGGAGCCACCTAGCGGCAGTAATCCGAACTACACAAAAGCATTACAAAATGTACGTAGTAAATCGGGTCAATTCGCCGACACGTAGTTAGCCCCTGGGCCCGCCCCTGGGTTGGAGAGTGGCGCGGTGGCGCCGGCTGTCGAGAAAAAGTGGCAATACCGTGGTCCTTTAATTGCAGATTTCTCGTCGACTTTCGATGCAAAAGTATACCTATTTTACCAGACCTCGTGAAAAAAGATACATATTACATCAGCTGGAGCACGGATATCGGTTGTATTCTCACGCATTCCCAGATTTCTCGATATGGTTTTTATCACCCTTGGGTTCTTTAGGGTTCTGAATAGAACCTTTTAGTAGCAGAGAGTTCTTTGAAAGGCCAAGAACCCTCTTAGAACCTTTTTTTCTTAGAGTACGGCCCCGGAGAAGATAAAATTTTAACTTCACACGCCGAGAGACACAACCTGTGAGTTGCTTCGCCCTGTGATCCACTGCGAGCGCTCCTCGCAGCAAATCGTTTTGTGTCTGCTTAATGCCTCCTACTCGGTGTGAAGGAGGTCATGTATCTCCAAGACGTAATCTCTCCCATTAGCTGCTAGTTTGTTTTTTGCAGGGTGTAACTGATTAATGTTAATGAGATATCTAGTCATGTGATGACGGTGGCATTTTTTTCAAAAACTGTTTTCGTTGGTCGCCAGTTTGGCGGGTTGTCACCAGTATTTAGGCTGTACATGTACATTTCAATGTGTGTTTTAGCTGCGCTTCCACTACAGCTTTTAAACCAGGTGTGACAGGAATCAACGTCCTAGGAATGCAAACTCTCCAAACAATAGCCCGCTCACTCTAAAATTTGCTGGGTCAAATTTGACCCCAAATGGGTTGATTTTGACCCCAAAATAAGATTAATATGCAATCAACCAAATGCTGGGTTAAGTTGACCCAATTAATTGAGTCATCGTATTTAACACAGTACGGTAATTGGGTCAGGAAAATGACCCAAAAATAGAGTCAGAATAATGACCCAAATACTGGGTCATTATACTGACCCAAACATTTAACCCCGCCTTAATCACAAACGTCAAATATCCTCTAGATCAGCCATCGACCAGTACAGCATCGGAGCAGCCTATCGATTTCCTATCAGTGTCACTTCGATAATATCCCTCTACCTCATCATACATCATCGTCTACCTCGACAACCTTTCTTACACACGGTTGCCATTCTAAACATGAATCCTTTTTTTCGTACGTGAACGTCAAGTCCAGTCCGCAAAGACGAATAGAAAATGGTACATGCAGGTGTACAGGTTGTTGCAAAACTACCTCTCACCCCCGAAGAATGGGCCGTTTAAGCTCAGTGATTTTGCGTACGAAAAAGAGAAGTTTGTAGCTAAGGTTACACCTGTTGAAAATACCCGTGTTCTTCCAGACCCGTGTCAAACCCGTGTGTACGAAAAGCCCGGGGAGAGGTCACACTACTAAATTCTACATGTAGTTAAAGCGATGTGTCAGCCAAAAAATTTGAATGCAAAAGGGGACGAATCTTTGTTTACAAACACTCATTTCCTGCATTCTGATTGGCTGTGAGGGTAATGTTTACAAACATCATCCTTCTGTTTACAAAACGACTGTCGATTTCGCTTTAAGTAGCCCTGCGACAGTTGTGCTGCATGCACTGACTCTTCGGTCATTTCTGTATTGCCACACATTGTTGGAGGCGCGAAAACGAGGTCACTTAATGGCTGCGCCATCTGTAGCCGTGCTAAGAACTAACGAAAACACGGTGATTTCGAAAAGCACGGCAAGTTTGCCGTGTCTCAAAAACCCGTGTTTTTAAGACACGGGTTTCTTGAAGCCTGGCAATTCATAAGTGTGACCGCAAAAAACCCGGGGATTTTATGTAGTGTAACCACGGCTTATGATTCGAATGACAATCGTGTTACAGTAATTACAGGGAACCAAATTGCCTACATGCACGTACATGTATGCATGCAGTGAGTTGGCCCTTGTTGTACGGTACACGCTCTAAATAAACTGGTTTTATACAGAGGGGGGTGATGAAGTAGGCCTACATGTACGCTTTGGAGTTTTCATCAAGACTTCACCTAGACAAGCTTTGAAGTTGACCCTAAGGAGTCTTCGCGACCCAAGGGGTTTCACCCTCCCCATGCCTGGCCGCGATCCAACCGTGAAAACCCGCTCACCGGACCCCCTAAACTAATAACCATCCAATCGTGGCTATAATATAACATGACCGTGTTGTTACATTGGCCATGGTCTGTTACAGGCTCGGACAAATTCAATCATGGAGTCTGTTGTCTTTAGCCTAGGATGTAATGGACCCTGATTTCCTTTTCCCACGGGACCGTGCCATCAAGCCGTCTACCCAACCTTTACCATGGGTCTCGGAACTTCGATGCTGTCGTATCGAAGAATAAGGAGGGGAAGATTAAGATTTGCTCCGTGAATGACAACGAGAATAAGAACTACCGCAAATCGTGTTCTTCCAGACGGTTAAGGGCAGCTGACGTTGTGAATTTTTGGAACGTGGTCAGACGTTGTAAATAAAACATGTCAAATACCGGTACCATAAATACCATAAAAGTACAAGTTACACAGGTATATGACGACAATGAAATCAAAAGGAATTGAATGAGACGCGTCTTAGAACGCACTAATGAGCTAATAAGCTGAAATAAAAGATTTGTAGTCGAAACACTTTCCCAAGAAATGTTACATGTTGAAGATCAAACAACATGCGTATCATGAAGTTTGTCCACCCCTTTCGATAGCAATATATTCAACAGATATAGAGTACTCCGCACGTGAATTCCATGAATGCTCCCAGATTTTCCGAGACAGTGCTGGATTTTACTTCCTGAAGTACTTTATATGTACTGGGTGTATGGTGTACATGAAGTGCAGGTCAAGACACCCTGGCCACCCGAGGTTCTATGGGTTGGTGACATTGCTGCAACTCCCTGAATATGTCATTTACACGCTTCTTCTCTAAGAAAATTGTACCCGCTGTTTTTCATGTTTGGGTGGGGAATTTCTTTGTTTTTGATTAAGCTGTAATTCTTGGGACTTTGCTCATTTTCTGTTTCTATATTAAAAGCACAGTGATCACATTGGACCATAAAACAGTCAACTGGAGGTGTCTTTATTGCTTTTCTCAGAATCCGCCGCCAGGGGAGGGATACTGAGGCATACCTGATGCATGCAGTGACATTTTAAGGAAATAATAATCCAAACATTAGAAAATTGATATTAGCTTTACTGGAAAAATCAAAGGAATTGGCGAGGGTCTTTTACCTTTGAGGCTGACTTTATGAGTTGAATTCGTCAATACTTGCTGACCAAAAATATGAGTGTTTAGACTTCCTAAATAAATCTGGTTATTACTAGACAAGTAGTATTACTATGAAGGATATGAGGCGGTTCTTTAATCTAAGCGAAACAGGAAATCAATTTTTATATAAAATCGAAAATCACCGAATGTCATGTTACCCGGTTGGGAAACAATGAAACCGAGGCTTCTAAACCGGAAGTACACGGTCCAGAAAACGTGCTCTAGAAGCAAATTTCCGTTCTACGTAATGGCGCCGGCGGAGAACAGCAACGAATTAGGTAAACAGCCGACCTGTTTTGTCGTCACTTGACTGGTAAGCATTGTTGAAGGAGCCTTCGGGGACTGATCGAAGGCCGGCGAAAGAAACGCCGGCTGCAGTGGTGCAAGACGCGGGACCGCCGGACTGTGAAATTGAACCGCCCAGTCCGTCCAGAATATGGGAAGGTTCATCGGCCACGATGAGGAACCCTGTGAGGAACATCGATGCATGTCGGCAGGAATATCATTGCATCATTTTTAGCTCACTTGTGAGCTTTTGTCCTCATGAGGTGTCCCTCGTCCTCGTCGCTGTCCGCTATCAGGGCACGTTTTTTAACCGCTGGGGCTATTGATCTGAAACTTGGTACATAATTATACCGCTATGTCATATGACCGATGATACCAAGTTTCCGTCCGATTCGATTCTCGGTTATGTTGGCCACCAGTTGGCCAAAACCCTAAACACAAAAAGTGCAATAACTCCTGACTAATGACTGGATCATTTCAAAATTTTTATCATAGGTGTATCTATAATGAGGATACATGACATACATGTATTTAACGGGTTTGTGGTTTGACCTACTTTTCAAGGTCACATAGGTCAAAGTTCGAAATTTTGCTGGCACGTTTCCTAACTGCTAGGGCTAGTGACCTGAAACTCGGTACATACAGCCCTATGTCAGTTTACCTATGACGACACCAAGTTTCGCTCCGATTCGATTCTTAGCTTGGCCACCAAGCAAAAACGGAAACTCAAATTCCAATAATTCCTGAACTAACCTCTGGATCGTACCCAAATTATCATCATCGGTGCATCTAGTGAGGATACATGACATGTAACGGGTTTTTGATTTGACCTACTTTTCAAGGCCACAGAGGCTAAAGTTAAAAATTTTGTCATTTGGTGGCACGTTTCTTGGCTATTTGTGTTCATGTTGGTGGTAGGGTGGTGACGGGGGGAGGGTCGAGGGTTCGATCGACCGCTGTAGTAATAACAGGCAAGCAAATGATGTATATCACCAAATCTAGTTAAAAAGAATGGTAAGCAAGTGGAACGCCTACGCTGGGTTGCTCCGCATTTAGCCGTCAGCGTACCATTTCGATGGTAAACACAAATCCATGTGAATATTGCAACAAAAGTACATGCAACACTGTTTTAAATGCAGTTCTAGAGAAGAATATATTTTGTATCAAAAGTTGTATCAAAAATACTTATTTTGTTAGTACACGTATCGTCAACAAGACATTAAAATTTCAGTGGATATAATAGGTTAAAAAACTAAATTCGCTCTTAATACATGTATTGGTGTACATAATAGGGAGTTTCCGCAAAGCCCCCGAAACGCCAACGCGAACGCCAGACCCATTTTTCGATGCCACGAAGACAGCACCGAACAAACGCGTTTCGGGGGCTTTGCGAAAACTCTACATGTATATTTTTTCGTTCTCCCACGCTTATAATTATATTGATAATCGTGTTCATTTTAATTGATTATAATGTGACTAATAAAAGTCACCACTTTCTTAAATTTGCCCCACAAGGTTGCTGGACCTTTCAGGTCCAGCAACCTTGTGGGGCTTGGACCTTATTCTTTTCTTAATTGCTCACTCATCTTGTTTGCAGGGATATTTAGATCTACTTCAGGGACTCAGCTCAGTCTATTCTAGAGTCTTGTACTGTTAAGTGCCAGCCTGAAGAAGACCCCGGTTGGGGTCGAAAATTTGCAAAATCTGGAAGTTGACTTCCTGTATATTATCACGTTGTGTGTCAATTTTAGTGCTATTTCTTTCTTTGTATACTTTCTTAAATTTGTTGTGTATGGCTTGATTCATATCACATACGACCATTGTCGGCGACCGATCGCGCGACGGGTTCGGCGTCGAACATGAGATTGCGATACTGTAACTACTCGAGTCGTTTCATAACGTGTCGCCGTCGTTGAAGTACGAATCAACTCCGCGAGGTCGGCGCCCAGATTTTGATCGCGCGGCGGACGCCGATGGTCGTGCATCGAAGTATGAACTAGGCAAAAATCGTGTGTCGAGGTTCAGTCTGGTCGCGCGTCGGAGAATGAACCAACCCTCTACCGAATTTGGTATTTAGAATGTTTTACAAGAGCTCCGAAACCATATTCGCCTTAAGAAATACGTGGCGAATTATCGAATTATCGAAAACCGAAGTTTATCGGAATTCGAATTGCCATGTTTTGATAAACATGCAGACGAAATTTGTCTAAAATTGTCAGCATAAACTTCATAAAACTGAAATGTCTGAGTGAATTTTGGGAAGACGATTCTCCCAAGCCATGCAGGATGAAGTTCGTGACAGACTGGCGCGTACGCGACGCGTCGTGCAGGCGTTCCGCCAATCAGATTCTTGGGTAGGTGTTTCGGTCCGACCGTGTTACCGCCTCCCTGATATTGGTTGAACGCTTTCCCGACGCGTTGCTTACGCGCCTGTCTGTGACCGCCTTAAGTTTTGCGAATTCCCATCCCTTTGGCCAGGAAGTATTTATGGTCCCTACATATCAATGTAGGGACCATCTTGATATCACTGGGTAGGTAGGAAATTTTTCTTTCTTTCTTTCTTTCTTTCTTCCACACTCAATTAACACACGATTGCAAGAAAACTGCTCAATTACCTCAAAATCAAGCAGTACCATCGAGTAGTCAATACTTGTATCCAGGTCTGAAAGGTTAGATAGTTTAAAAAAAGTTAACTTACGATGGTTTTTGAAGACTGTTTTATTCTGAAGTGATGAAGTTAAATATCT
>NMRB01000205.1:181252-214969 GCA_002633025.1 Notospermus geniculatus
CCACAGTCAATTCACTTTTTCAAATAAGTGTTAATTACTGGCACCCAGACAAATCAGTCATCACCACACCATGGAGCATTCACCACGTCACTGGGAACCTAATCAACATAATAGAGTACAAGCTCGCTCCATACAATACATACAGCGATGAGGTTCCCAGTGACGCGGTGAATGCTCCATGGTGTGATGATGACTGATTTGTCTGGGTGCCAGTAATTAACACTTAATTGAAAAAATGAATTGACGGTGGGAATTTATCATGAAAGACTAGCATTTTGTAATAACCGAAACTTGAAAAAAATTTCCTAGTCCCTTTAACGCGGGTATGTTTAGCCAACACAGGACAGGGAAGGAATACTGTGCCCTTTTAAAGCTGACGTCTCCGAACAAAAAGCCCCCATGCGACGAGCAAGAGAATTGCAAACGCCCTGCAAGCACCTCAAACGAAGGCTCAGAACATGATATACCCCACAACGCCAGGAGGGCGCCACCTTATTTGTCTTCAGGCAATAGAGCTGTCAACATCTCCGCATACCTCTTACACTACTCAAAGAAAAAAAATTGTACTCATTTATACTTATAGACGGGATTCGATCCGTCGATCTTCTGATTTGTAATCCATCACCACTCTATCCACTCGGTCAACGAGCCAGCTGACAGAGACATGATTTGTGTTTGTCATAGACGTAGGCCTTCGACTTGCATAATAATACTACGAATAAGAGAAAACACGGGAAGTCTTCCAACAGGTTCGGTGGCCGAACGGGTAAGACGGTGGAGCAAAGAAAACAGGGCGCGGGTTCAAATTTTCCGCCTCCCATGACTTGGGTTTTACTGACCACAATTTTTGATGACGTCATCGAGCTGGTGTCCCATACATTGATGATGTCAGTAGTTTAGGAGAAGAATGTCTTGTGACCCTTTTTTGAAGCCAAGAACTGGGAGCGTTGCAAGTCCAGAAACAGCTCTGTATTTTATCGAATTTCTAAATGGGGTGTGGTAAAAAGTAAATATGGCAAAAAGAAGGAAGCATTACATTCAATCGTTCAGAAGGTATGGGGTAAGTGTTAAGAATTCTGCTGATGAGCCCCTTGTGTTTGAAAGATTTGAGGGCCTTTGTATTGGGCAGTAAACTGGCCCTGTATGCAGGCATTGGGCATAGGCTCTTATTGATTTGGAGGTGTAGGTCTACATGTGCACATACTGGGTGTAGCCTAGTGTGGTGTAATATCCTGAAGTCTGGTAGGCCATGTAAAGTATTGTCAGTTGGGATTTCTGCATTGTACAGGCCGTAAGCACAGGAACCAACTGTACAAATGCACTAGGCCCAGGTTTGTTTACCCCTTCTGAGCTGTCATGGGCCGACTTTCGCAGGATGTCTAATGTAGTGTAACAGAAAAACGTTACATATACACCTGTCGAAGTTCATCAAATTTTCTCCAAACTACGACCAGTTATAACTAAGTAGTGGCACTTTTCCAATAATTAAGATCCGTAAATAGTTTCCAGCCATGATTCCTGACTTGACCCTTGAAACGTTCACTTTGTGATCACTTTTATTCATTCCAACCAAATCTACCGTTCGCCACGAAGGAATAATCGGCGGTAGTGACACCATGCGGCGCAATTGTAACTACTAATGCTTTGATGAAATGACAGATGTCATGGAATGGAGATGTTTACATCCACGTTTAAAAATAGACAGCCAATCACAAGCGAGAAAATTACAGGCCGCATGGTGTCAGTGATGAGAGAATCCGGTCTTCTGCAAGTGGTTAATTAGACCCTGACAGAGTGAATTACCGGAATATTTCTCGTTTCCAAATTCGCTCTGCGATGGCGGCCATCTTTTTTTGTCCGATCCAACCCGAGTTTCGGCGGATAGGTCCGAGGGGCTAGCGAGCGGTCCCTCGTCGAATCAGAGTCGAGTTCCTATTAACCAATAGCGCCATATTTCGTATACATGTGTTACGGAATCGCCCTTGAGCTTTCGAGTGGGCGATATTGAAATTCAGAAGCGTCGTACAGTGACGCAAACGCCTTTCCGAGATATATTAATGCGCGGTAAAATATCTCGGGGGAGGCGTACTGTACAACCGCTCCTTTTGTGACGATTCCCATGATCTGGTCAATCTCAACGATACTAAAAGCCAACGCCCACTCACGGTTATAATAATAATGAAAGCGACCTTTCCAACAAAGATGGTTGCCTAATTGTTCCCACATGACGTCGTGGCCATTCATTGTCCAAGCATGATATAACACTACCAAACGTATCCTCTCAGACAATTAATTTACCTAAAACTTTGTGCCCATGACATATCATGCCCATATCAAACCATGACCCGCTTAGCCAGTGGCCATTGAATGGTGTCAAGCTTCTGACGTCATATGGTGAGAACTGTTTGACCGCCATCTTTGTTGGAATGGGGCCTGTTTCATAAAGTGATTTTAAGCTAATGGAACTATTAACTCAATGCATTTTCCATTTGATTAAAGGTACCATTAGCTTAAAGTCACTTTATGAAACAGGCCCATGGTCTGTCTCTACTTGTCAAGTATGATTTACCCTAACTTCGACATGGCAAAGTGCCAAGCCTGTGCAACAGACACCATAAAGTGAACACAATGATTAAACCACAAACCACAGTATTTACCAGTTGACTGAGTACAACCTTGGATTTGCTATAGGCTCATGGAAAGTAAACCAATTTACCCGAACATCATTAGGTAACTTACTGCGACATGGATTATTTACCACTGACTTGTGCACATTTCCAAGCTTGGCACTTTGCCCATGTTGAAGTTAGGGTGAATCATGCTTTAACTTTGTTACGTTGGCAATGACTCGTACTTCACCTTCGAATTCGTTTGTTCTATATGTATCGAGATCTCGGCTAGAAATAAGTCCCTGGGAAATACATGTATGTGATCACGTGCTGTGATATAGAAAATCCAATTTTGCGTTAGGAAATTAAAAGTTATCAAATTTCTGGCTGACATATTAGAAAAAAGAATTATCATAAAAAAATGATAGACGTTCGAACTTCGAAGGTATTTAGTGAACGCTCCTAAAACCAGTTATTATCAGACCCTGACTCATTTTCGTCAACGCCCAACGTCCTGGACTGACGGGGACGAGGTCCGATCAAGAAAGCTTCGGTCACGTCACATTTTAAGCCTGGTGAGGTTAGCAAAGTTCTCTGTATTCACCAGAACTTCAGGGTCGAACTTCAATTCGATTCTACATCTCGTCGTCGTCACGTCAGCATAACCGTAATTTATGTTTTTCTCGTGGGATTTGTCGGCTGGCTTTCCACACCTCGATGTCGCGTAATCGATACACCTGGTGGCGAGATTGTGTCGCGTCATCGCCTCAGTGCGGTTGATAAGCCAGAGCTTCGCTGCCACGTGCTCTAAGACGGCTTGGCCAGTGCAGATACAGCTTTGGGACGGTATACTGGTATACCTGGAAACGTTTGGACTTAACGCGACGGAGTTGGTGAGATTACGAAAAGAAAAGGTAGGATTTCTACGTATTTTTCCATATTTCGTCCTCATATATGCTCATGTTTAGATTGCCCCATCACACTGAGTTAGTTCTCAGCACGTTCTTGAAAATGTTGCCGAACGGGCTCAAACTGTGTGCGAACGGAGTGGACGTAGTGGCAACTTTTTACAGTCTTTTTACGAACTTCGTGGAGGGGCTTGGACGGGAAGGGTGCTCCAGAACTTCGAGGCATTATTTGGCCAATGGTTACACGTTCTATCCCGTTTTACGATTTTTTTAGGAAGGGGCAGGACTTTTTGCGAACTACTTCTGTGTGACAGTACTTAAGCAAGCTCTAGGTCCAGTTGACACGATGTCAAATGCTGTTGACGTTGTAAACGTCTCGGCGTTTTTTCCTCCATGCAGGAGAAAAATAAAGTTTTTTTGTACCATTTGTTGCGCTTAGGTGGCATTGAAATGCCAAAGAAATTTTCATATCTGTCAAAGAAATCACAAACTTTTCTTCATTTATCATGAAATGTGTGCCAAATCGAAAAAGGGGCTGTTCGTTTTCGTCAGTTGAGGAATCTGAGTTGTGATCCTTGGGAAAATGGAAAAAGCTATGAAGCTGCAAATTGCAGCGATTATTCTGTACAGCACAACAAATAATCCCTGCAATTTGCAAGTGCATTTCCTGTTTTCCCAAGGATCACAACTCAGATTTCTCAAGTGACGAAAATGGACAGCCCCTTTTCTTAGAATATCCGTTGAAGTCTGCTCTTCTTGTTGAAATGATGTGTCGACTTGCTTCAGCCAAAGATATATCGTACTGTTTTCTTTACTTCTTTTGCTTTCGACTTTTTGGTGAAAATAGGGAGTTTAAGCGATTGACGTGCCTAGTACTAACGTTAACGCTATTCGTTTGGCTTCACCATAGTGATGATAAAAGTAAAGAGTCGTCTCCTAATTTCGCAAATTTTCGACCCCAACCGGGGTCTTCCTCAGGCACTTTCTAGTAGATATCCCACATGTGAATGAGCTGGATCCCAGTAATGGATCTGTAGTTACATGTACATGTATAATAAAGAAACCCTGAAAAAACAGGAAAGGGTGAAAAGTTTAGGTTGCCTAAAAGGTTGAATAGGAACAAGGTCCCATTGTTGGGTGCTGGAGCTGATTACAAAGAGAAGACCTGTTATTAGTAGACGCGTGATTAGGCTGAAAGAAAGGAGTTTCATAAATAATGGCTTGTGTAATTTATAATGAGTACTCATTATACTCATTTATAATGAGTAATCATTATACTAGTAAATTACATAAGCCATAATTTATAGAACTCCTTTCTTTCAGCCTAATCACGCGTCTACTTATAACAGACCTATCTGTACAGGTCTTCTCTTTGTAATCAGCTCCAGCACCCAAAAATGAGGTCTTGTTTCTATTCAATTCCTACAGTCAACCTATACTTTTCACACCTACATGTACCTGTTTTTTCAGGCTTTCTTTATTATAACTAAAGATCCATAATTGGGATCCAGTTCATTCACTTCTGGGATCTCTACTATAGAAAGTGCCTGAGGAAGACCCCGGTTGGGGTCGAAAATTTCCGAAATTCGCAGAAGACTTTACTTTTACTATCATTTTGTGTGTCGTTTTTGAGCTTTGTTGGACATCGCCTCAACACATACATGTAGCATTGTTAAAGTTACTGCTAGCGTTACGACAAGAGAGAGTTTTAGAGGTCCTCCAGCTAAGGTAACACAAACGTTAACGTTATTTTTTTACATTGCCAATGTACGTCAGAAATACATTTAGCGTTAGCGTTAATGTTATCTTTAACGGGGCAATTTCTTAAACTCTCGAATCTCTGAAACTCACAGTACGTTAGGAAAAAAACCATAAAGTTTCATCATTAAAGCTAGGAATCCACTGCTGATTTTCTGCGTTGCGACTTGCTTTGCAACCTGCTACATGTACCTGCGATTGAATACGATCGCAAAGAACTAGGAACTGATACCGTGGTCGCCGACCGATTGCCGACTGAAATTGACTCCACATCTTCGCCATTGATAGAAATCACGCCCAGCGAGTCCACAACGGCGATCGAGTGCCCAGTTGCAACGCAATCCAGTTGCAAAGCAAGTCGCAACGCAAAATCAGCTTGAAAATCAATGGTGGATTCCTAGCTTTACGCTTTTATTGAGGAGATGGGGTGGAATTCTATGGATTGAGTGTACATGTTTGCAAATTGGAAAGTGGTAATGCCCCTTGCAGTCACCCTACAAGGCATAGTGGAAAAAATGAGAAGAAAACGTTGGGGAGGGGACAGTGCTCTAAATCTTCTTCAATCAAATCGCAAACTTGATAGTCCAAACTTATCGCAGACACTGATGTGGAAGGTAAATTGCTCTGTGTTATTTTTATTGACTATTTCGAGGCCGCTTACTGGGAGATAACAAGGTGAACTTTACAGGGGCAGTGTTTGGGAATTTTTTTCTTACATTTCCAGAAGCTTTTGGAATGCAACAACAAAAATCAATTAAAAATTGAATACAGAAGAAAGGCGCTCTGAGCTAAACAATTGAACCCGTGTTTACTTTGGATCGTGAAATACCGGGGGCATTTTGGAAGCTGAAAGACAGCGATTGAAATTTCATAGTTATCGACGATCCGAGAATAGTGCCCCATTGAAAGATGCCGAAAGGCCTAGAATCCAACGAAATAAGACACAGGGATAGTTATTTTTATCAATAGATAACAAACCAGTTATTGTTTTAAGTAACTTTGATATTTAAAAAAAGAGTAAAGCATTGAGTACATGTAGGCCTACTTCCTTTTTTTCGATGTATTTTCCCTGATTGATCGATAAAAAATGAGGATGCTAGCCTCGGCTATTCGACTAATCTGTTTTAACTAATCTCAAACGTTAAAAAAGTCGAAAGGGACTGTTCTTTTTCGTCAATTGAGGAATCTGAGTTGCGATCCTTGTGAAAATGGAGAAAGCTATGAAGCTGCAAATTGCGGCGATTATTCTGTACAGCACAACAAATAATCCCTGCAATTTGCACATGCATAGCTTTTTCCGTTTTCCCAAGGATCACAACTCAAATTCCTCAAGTGACGAAAATGAACAGCGCCCCCTTTAATAAAGACGTCAAAACCTTGGAATTGCTCCAAGTCAAAACGTAGGGGAAGTGTGGGATATTTCCTTGTTATCAAAGGGCATGACCATAGCGATCTTTTATTTTATCTTGTCGTGCTCCTGACCAATTTATATCTTTATAGTTCAGTTTGTACATGTAGTTCTGAGTATAACTGTGTTAGCCAAATACATGTACATGTACATGTAAATGAAATGACGTCAAGAAGTAACCATAATGAGTTTGCGACGTCATTCAGGAAAAGTCAAAATTTGGGTGAGATCTCAAAGTAATGTAGGAGTGAGTATATTGGGACATTTTTTTTGGCGTAACATTACAAAACGAAACTTCCAAGTACGGTACGGCAGAAGTAGTTGAAAGTGCGGGACATTTGCTAGTAGTGATGTCACCTTTCGACGTCACGCACGAAAAAAATAATCAAAACTTTGAAAACCCAAATTGGCGGGGAAGATCTGGGGGATTTTGTCTAGTCATAACATCAAGAAATAGCTCTGTAACCTGAAGTCATACCCGAAATAGACGTATATACATGTAAGCCATCAGAGAGTGAAAAACTCTGCTTCATCAAAATGACGAACTTAGGTTCGTTTTCCATTATCACCAAACTGAGTACATGTATCTAAATTCGTCAAAATGACAAGCCCAGGTTCGTCATTTTGACGAACCCTTGTTTATGTTCGTCAAGGGTTCGTCAAAATGACGAATGTGGACTTGTCATTTTGACGAATTTAGATACTAGTACTCGGTGATACTAGTAATGGAAAACGAACCTGAGTTCGTCGTTTTGACGAAGCAGAGTTTTTCAATGATTACTGACTGATATAGCACATGCATGTTTCATTCTTTGTGTAGCTTTGCTGCTTTTTTCACACTGTACATAACGTTGGTCCAACACGTCGGAAACTCCACGGCCGTATGCACCAAAGAAGATTATCTTGAACTCAGGTTGAGCCACAACTTTTCAGTTGTTCAGGTTTGCCAGGGCATGATGTGACATTGGAAAAGTTGTGGCTAAACCTGAGTTTAAGATAATATTTGTTGGTGCATACGGCCCTCAATGTTTCAAGTAGTGAAACACAAACGAACAAATAATGTAAACTTGTCTGAAATTTACGTGTGTTTCTCGGGTCACATGAGGTCCAGGAATGAAGTTGATTTCGTATTTCGTACTTCGTATTTCGTTACATTTGCGAAACCTCACTAAAAGCCAGTCATCATATACGTAATATATGAGGGGACCACAAATAGGGAGTTTAAGAGATCGCACGCTAACGATAACGTTTACGTTAACGCTATTCCTTGCATGTATTTCATGTACATAAAATATTTTTAACGTAAATGTTATCGTTAGCGTGTGATCTCTAAAGCGGGTGATCCACTGTTGCGATTTTGGCTTGAGACGGGGTTGCGTTCCCTTGCGATTACCTTATAAGGACTTCCGATTGCCATATAAGGTAACCGCAAGGGAACGCAACCCCGTCTCAAGCCAAAATCGCAACAGTGGATCACCCGCTTTAAACTCCCTAATATATTACAGTTTTCGCAAAGCGCCCGAAACGCCAACGCGAACGTCTATCCTTTTGTTCGGTGCTCTCTTTCTGGCATCGAACAATGGGTTTGGCGTTCGCGTGGGCGTTTCGGGGGCTTTGCAAAAACTCCCAATTTCCAGAGCAGTTGTGCCTTTTTGCAAAACAAACGAGACAGATGTATTTTTTTTATTTCCTTACTTGGTTCTTTTGATCTTCCGCGGCAGAAGAAATGATATCGCCCGACAATGTCGGTGACTGCGTCGACACTCACCAGCGCAGACTCGCCCCAGAGTGAGTATGCATTCGCGGCGAATTAACTTAACGGAAGCCGAGCGCCGAAACAAGATCCGGCCCTGAAAATGGTTATTGCATTTGCTATGTAGAATAGAGAGACGGACACTCCGGCGTATTGCTGTTATTTTATGCGGATTCCTCGGGGATTCTAGTTTGTGTGTCTGAGAAGGGATATAGGTTTTCAAATCAACGGAGTGCATTAACAGCAACTGTTTGCAGTGATGTCTTCAGTGAAAATAATAAGGCAGGTGTAACATCTGTGAGTGTTTCTGTAGCTCAGTGTTCCCCAACAATAGACGCGGCCTAGAATGGTTATTGTTGGGTTAGTTGCCGCTTAATCCGCCAGGAGGGAAACAATAAGAAAAACACAGAAATACGGGGAAGACTGATCGACGTTACACCGGGTTTATTTGGCAAGCATGCTTGCCAAGCAGTTCACTTTTCGTCCTTATTTGGCAAGCATGCTTGCCATCTAATGCTGAAAATAGTCCTTGTTTGGCAAGCATGTACTTTAATGATGATTATGGAATAAAAGTTTCCTATTTTGACGTCACCATTGGTACAAGGTCACATTAGCGCCTCCTTAAAACCATACGTTCACGAGAGCTATACCCTGGCCGTCGATTCGTATTTTTTATTGGTGGCATGCTTCCATGTGAAATAATCTGATTGAAGATCAACTGTGATCATAGCACTTTTTCATTATCAAATTGTTGCAAACAAACTTTCTCAACTCGTGTTTTTACAAAAACATGAATCGACGGTTCGGTTAGCTTCCGTGAACGTACACGTACGAACGTACATGTACACTTTAACGGCATAATCAGATTCAACGTTTTCTCCACCAACGTTATCAATGGAAGTCAACAATATATGTGGACATTTGAATATCATAATTTTCTCTTATCTCAGTTAGTGCAGCAAAAGTAAGGTGTTAGGTTTCGGTTTCACAGACGTGTCCGGTGAAAAAAGAATGCTCATTGTTATTCAAAACAAGGGTGCGGCGTTAAATTCCTTGCATCAGTAAATGAAATTGACACTTCCAGGTTTGTTTCTTTGGTATTCACTGATATTTGTTAATAAAGACTACAAAGTAACTATAGAAAATATATAGAAAATATAATAGAGAATGTGTGAAATGCGCAACTTGTTAATGAATGTTAAACGTTCGACTGAATCAATGAAAAATCAATCTGACATTTAATTATCAACTTAGGGACCATCTCAAAATTACCTTGAAGCCAAACAAGTGCAACTTTTTCACTTCTTTCTTGACCCCCTCCCCCCCGAAGTGAAAATTTGGCATCTACATGTAATTGGCTTCACTCATGGGTGATATTACACAAGTCTTATTAAAGATGTTGGGTAAGAAGAAAGGGACTAAACAACTTGTTGATTAAAAAAAGTGGGTTTTATTTGACTGACTTTAAGAACAGTATCCAGAGCAGTCTTGGTATTATATGTACATGTAAGAGTTGACCTCAGTATCAACGTAGTTTTTTTCTCATTATTTCTCAATTTTGAAGAAATATGTAATTGTATTTTTTTTTTAAATTCCATGAAGCCAATTTTTTTCAAGAAGCGAAATGGTGCCCATGAAGTTAGCCACCCTCCCCCNGTTAGCCCCCCCCCCCCCAGTGAAAAAATTACACTTCTTTGGCTTCAAGGTATTTTTGAGACGGTCCCTTACTTGCATCAGATCTTGTATCAAAGTCGCATCTTTCTAAGTACGATTGATCCAAAGCGCGCAGCGATCGTACCGTACTAGCCTAAGGCATTGCGACATCAATTTATCAATTAAGATACGTGTAATTCTTATAATTAGAAATAACTCTCAAATGACTTATATTTATGCCATATACATGTATCGCTTTTTATAGATGCTTCACAACTACGCATCGGGGAACGCCATTTTCTGATTTCGATTCAAGTTTCAGAAGCCGTGTCGCTTTGGATGCTGAAACCCCTGGGAAAGTGTTCAAATACCACTTCATTTTGCATTCAGTCGACCGAAAACATCCCTCTTTGAGCCGCTTCAAAATGCAGGCCTTTCACAGACAGTCGCATAAATTGTCTGGAGTTTTCCCCATGGCTGACGCGTCCAACAGATCCAAAGCTCTTTAAAATAAGTATAGCATATTGTAAAGTATTTCCATTCCAGTCGGCATATACAGAGTTGACTCTTTTTCGAACGAAACTGAGACATCAGTCAAGTGAAAATCGTCGAATATGCTTAACAGGGATGTGACGTCTGCCAGTGTAAACGTATGCCAGTGTTCCCCCTTATTGGGTGATATGAGTAAAACCAAGAATATATAAGTACCAAGAATGTACAACTTAGTAATCAATCAAAAGGGTGGGCATTAGGTTACTTTTTCTGATAATAGAGGGCGAACGGTAATTATAGGCCTTCTAATTAGATAACCAATGAGTAGATTTAACTATTGTTGACTGGATTGTATTATCTAGAATATCATCAACATTCTTATGTAAAGTTACAGACATATTTATACTGGCATACAATTTTTTGATTTTGGTGAAACCATGGATTTGTTGTATAGGTCAGAGTGCCCGACCCTGAGATCAAGTACGATATCAATTTGTCGAAAATATGGTCCATTCCAAACTGCCCTGTAGCTCGGTTATTTCTGAGTGCATGTAACTATGGGAGGTGTCATTTTGTTCGTAATGATCTTCTCTACACAATAACCCTTCACAAATTAAGATTCCTTCGGTTATAGAGTCACCAGAGGCAAATTAGTAAACTCACTTTTTGGCACAATTCGGAGTTGTACATTCTTGGCACTTATATATTCTTGGTAAAACCTACACTGAAAAACTATGCTTCGTCAAAATGACGAACTTAGGTTCGTTTTCCATTTATCACCAAACTGAGTAATTTAATTCGTCGAAATGACAAATCCACGGTTCGTCATTTTGACGAAACCTTGTTGTATCTCAAACCATCTCTAACAAGGTTCGTCCCAAACTCGCTATAGCCCAGTGGTACGGCGTTCCGCATTTTCGGTTTGCTCCACTTGTACCACTGGCTTCAAACGCCCTCATCACTTCTGCTCGGAATGAGCAGAATGAATAAAAACTGATCTACAGCTAGTTTTCCACCCTAATAAAATCATAATCGTACTGTCAAGTTTAGAAGTGTACCAAAACACCAAACACACCATGATTTTTAAACATTTGTTCATTATTTTGTGTTGCACTTTTTTGCGGCGGATTACACGTATGGCTGTGCTTCGGTTCGGTCGTTCCGGCAGAAATAGTTTCTATTTCAGAAGCAACCAAATCGATGGACCAATCAGCTTCGTCGAATTTGATCACGTGATTTTGTGAGTGTAAACATAACCACGTGTGACAAGGAGGCAGCCATCTTAAATGACGTCATTCCTACGAGAAAAGAAGTACGGGGCACTGACGTTTGAAGGCAGAGCCAGTAAGGTGAAACCGTCTGACCTCTGCGTTGGAGAGTGGGTTCGTCCAAATGACGAACCGTGGATTGTCATTTCGACGAATTAGATACTCAGTTTGCTGATAAATGGAAAACGAACCTAAGTTCGTCATTTTGACGAAGCAGAGTCTTTCAGTGTAGCAAATGCTTTTACTTCATATTTGTACAGCACAGTGTCGTGCATTTGTAGTGTAAATTCCAAGTGAAAGCATTCACTAGTCTTTATTCGTATAACCCCACTGTTGGGAAAACGCTGGCAGATAGATAGACACGTTTCTCGGTGTGTCCCCTGGGTGATACATGTATGAATAAAAGCTAGCGTTTACTTCATTTTGTACAGCATAGCGTCGTGCATTTGTACTGCAAATTCCAAGTAAAAGCATTTACTAGTCCTTATTCATATAACCCCACTGTTTGGAAAACGCTGGAAGATAGATGGACACGTTTCTCTGTGTGTCCCCTATTGGGTGATATGAATAAAAGCTAGCAAATGCTTTTACTTCTGATTTGTACAGCATAGCTTAGTGCATTTGTGTGCAAAATCGAAGTAAAAGCATTTACTAGCCTTTATTCATATGACCCATCGTCAAGTCCCAGTTGACTCTGTCAATCAGATAATACTACTAGGCCTAGTAGGGGAACACTCACAGATGGAGAACATTAAAAAATGTTACACCGGCCGAAAACTCTATGATAGTTAAATTTTTGTATGCACATAAAACTTTCTCAACGGCTCGGTTAAAAAAAGTTGCATTTCTGCAAATAAATTGGGTTTTCTAACCACCTGGACCCGTATTCATAAAACTACTTACATGTAAGTCTAAGTGTGACACTTACCCTTTGTTCAACACAAAGATAAGTATCACACTTTGACTTTAGTATGTTTATGAATATGGACCCAGATTACCTAATCAGGGAGTCGCAGCCACATTACGGTGAATCCAGGCAAAATTGATTCTCCCTGTTATTCGTACGCGCCAAAATGATCGGTCTATTTTCCGCTTCGAATCCGGTGACTTCCTCTCCTTTCTCCTGCTACGGCAATTCCAATCCCGGGAATGACGTCGGCAGTTCCCGTACTTTATTAAACTTCGAGAAGAAATGAAATAGGTAACACCGTCTTTTGAATCAACTTGGTTGTATTGAGACAAGCTTTCGACCCTATCGGGCCTTCATCAGGCCCGATAGGGTCGAAAGCTTGTCTCAATACAACCAAGTTGATTCAAAAGACGGTGTTACCTATTTCATTTCTTCTCATTCATTCAACGATCAACACGGCTATCTCTATATTTATTAAACTTCGCCAGGTGCTCCTCAGATCCCCCTCAAAGTACGTAAAATTGACAACGTCGATATCTATCTCATTTCAACTGCGACATAAGCCATTTTCGACGATTTTCAAAATACTCCTTGTGCCCACATCGCATCCGCAATACGATACAGACAAATCGCCAAACAAAAGGATTTTCCGCGTGACATTTTGAGAAAAAATCACTCTCTAAGTTTCACAAGCGTTGCATCAAAGAATTCCAGATTTTGTTTGTCGTTTGATGTTTATACATGGCTACGTACCGATAAACAAACAATGCTTGACGAAGAAAAAGACGACATAACATCCATCCTTAGTGGTGCTTTGCAGTTTCGTGAACTCCGTTAACTTAGGCCCGCGCACGGGATAATTTTACGACATGACAAAAAACGGTCTAAGTCTGTCCTCTGTGAACATCGCTTTTTCCCTCATGTGTGTCGTGCAGAAAATAAAAAAATTCTGACATCAACTGCAGTGACATAAAGCTAGGATTAGATTTAACCTTTGCCTTCTGATCGTCACGACATGAATCGATGCAAGACTGAATCATGAAAAAAATGCCTCTTTGCCACTCCTTTTAACAAACGGCAGCTTAGTTTCTGAATTCTTTTAAGATCGTAGAAGTTACTGCGACATAGATAGTCAAACATTCTGCGGTGAATAAGGTAGTCGACAAATTATCAAGTGACTCTGCGCAACTTCCATGTACTTTGGATACACAAACTAAGTCTTACTCTGTTCTGCCTTGATACGCATAATCCGTTATCGCGAACGTAAGAAATCAAATATGTTTGAATTAGGGGATATCAGCCCTTTGAAAAGTTCCTTTTTTGAAAAAAATCAACGAAGATTGAGTACAATGAAGCTCGAGAGAAAAAGTACATTGCCTCAGACGGTCAGTCGCTCTTGCGTCTGTTATAGGCACGATCTGTTAATGTCGTCTAAATCAGTGTAGGTTACGGAGTTAGGGTGGTTAGCGTTGACGGTTAGGGTCAGGACGTGGTTTAGGATTAGGGTAGGGGTCAGTGACAAGGGTTAAGGGTCAGGGTTAGGCTTTGGCTTAGGGGCTTGGGCTAGGAATTAGTGTGTAGGATTAGGACTGGACGACATTCACCCATTCAGTCGATAAACTCGGATAAGATTACTGTATGTACTCGCCTATAAGATTCTAAGCCGGACACTAGTGAGATTTCGCAAATCTGACGAAACACGAAGTACGATATACGAATTGGACTTCATTTCCACGACGTATTATATTTCAGAAGATGGTTGGTACCACAAATATCGCCAGCTGCAAGAAGGTCTTTTAGCGTATGACGTTAGACGGACAGAGTTACGGTGTATATTAACCTTTCAAATTTATCTTTCGTTTCAACTTCGTAGCTATGAAGTGGCAATTTATATAAAGGACGCACTGGCAGCAGGGACATTTGTGGTACCAACCATCTCCAGAAATACATTAGGTCCTGGAAATGAAGTTAAATTTCGTATTTCGTACTTCGTGTTTCGTCAGATTTGCAAAACATCACTAATCACGCAACGTTGCGAAATGGTGGCACAACCAACACAAACCCCACCTCTTTTATCGCTGCGAAAGGTCCACCATTGTGTCCAGCTGTTTTAAGTCTGCCCATGGAGGCGGCATTGGAACTGCGGTCCGGCTAAAGCTGCGTTTAGCTGACACCGGTAAGCGGAATGCGGATCGCGGAAACGGAACACGGAATAGACATTTTGTTCGCTCCAAGCCATTTCCCTTTATCCATTTATCTGCACGCGGTAAGCGGTTTGCGGAACGCGGATAGGCGGAACGCGGAAAGACCGATCACTTGGTGTAGCGATTTTTCCGCGCGGAATAAAACTCCGCGCCCTATGAAGCACCGTGATTGGACAGGGACGGACCAAACCTGCGCCATGCTTACAAAAACAGAAGTGATACCACGTGCAGATAAGTGGACCACGCGGAATATTTACCGCGTTCCATATACCGCATTCCGTTTCCGCGATCCGCATTCCGCTTACCGCGTGTCAGCTAAACGCAGCTTTAGAATCTTATACGTGGGTATACATACATGTCTTCATTTGGTCGTGGGCAAGTGTAACATCTGTGAGTGTTTCTGTAGCTCAGTGTTCCCCAACAACAGACGCGGCCTAGAATGGTTATTGTTGGGTTAGTTGCCGCTTAATCCGTCAGGAGGGAAACAATAAGGAAAACACAGAAATACGGGGAACACTGATCGACGTTACACCCGGATACGTCGAATTTACCGCCAGGTAAACTACATTTGTATAAAACCCTTTGGTCTATGCTGGACGATTGACTTACATGATTGTATTTCACCAATAGTGGGCGTTAGCCACCGAGGTAGTGAACTGACCTATTAGATGTGGAAGTACGGTATATCTTCCTTAGATGATTATCCTTGCCGGGTGATATACATGTTATGAGATTAAATGCTTGATAAGCAAAGCCTTTCTTTGATCAAGGGTCCCACTGGCAGGGAAGGATCTGCCGCACAGGGTCAACATGAAGGGGAGGGACCCTTAAGAATACACCAACCTGAATCTATCGCTTGCTGCGATTGAGTGATCATCATTATCGTCTTATTTCATAGTTGATTATTTATACAACAGAATCAGAATATGCAAGATAGAGAGCTGAACTTATGAATTAAACAAGGGGGACCCTAGCAGGCTGCTTCAATAGGTGTCACTAGTGTAAAAAATATTGAAATGAAACTGACATCCCGGTGTGAAGGGAAAGAATGTCGTAGGAAAAACTGTCCTTGAAACAAAAGATCCTATTGTGACATTCTAATCTCTGGCGATTGGTTTCTATACCCATGCCGCTTATTCCGTCATTCAACAATAGAAGTGGACACTTTTTACAGGGGGACACTTTTTACTGCTACACTGGTCCTGATCAATTTCCAACACAAAAGGAGTCCATTGTATATAACCGGGTTTCGGTGTGCTGCCCTCTATCGTAGCTAGGATCCCCATTGGCGCCCGGGAGGGAAGGTCACAATAACCTTTCGCGTCACCAAGTGTGACATCTGTCAGTGTTTCCCTGTTTCATTGTTTCCCTATTGTTTCGGAAACACTTGCAGATAGATCGACACGTTTCTGTATGTGTCCCCTTTTGTCAAGTCGCAGCTTTTCCCGTCAGACAATAGTAGAGGAACACTCAAAGATGAGGAACATTCAAAAACGTTACACCGAGGCGTGTGATGGTTCCCGAGGTGCCAACGAACTATCAGCCTAGACCGTATCTCAAGGTAAAATCCTTGAATCTAATTGGCCGATTCGCATCACGTGGCCATGTAACATATTTCTAGTGTTACGCGACATACATGTAATATCACATATCACTTTGCTGGACGTTGGTTTCCCTTTAATTCTTAAAACTACTTTCGTATTGCTCATAACCACCATCTCCACCAAATTACTAAAGGTATTATTTTGTCCTGGGGCACAGCCGTAAGCGATCTTATTATGGTCTTGGCTTTGTCCCTGACCACATTCATCCCATGTGTATAAAATCTTTGTTATCGATTGTGTTGGTCAAAATAAATATCATATCATATATCATCATAGATAGGCGTGGTTACATAATGGAAAAAAATGGCGCCTTCGGTGAACACTGTTTTCTCGGGGTGACATTTCGGTCTATCCCCACCAATGCGGGCGCCATTTTCTTAATGTTGCATACGTTAGCTACACTTCCATGTACATGGCGTGTAACCACAGGAAGATAGCCTTGTTATCACTCTACGAGTCAATAGTTGCATAACGTCCCTTTAATACTTGATTAAACATGTGTACATTACTCTGCGAATTAGAATATTTGAAATCATGGCCACTTATACTAATATAACCTTGTGTGTAAATCCCGTATCGTGGGCATCAGTTTACGATCAGCTCAGATAGAGCAGTGGCTTCTCAAAGCTAATCATCCTTTGCAACGCGGTGAAGATCAGCAGCATGCGACGTCCTAATCGGAAGGGTACATGTAACTTGCTTTTATCATAGGCTGCCGTGAACTCAAGGTGCACCGCCTTAACCAATCATTACAGGGTATACAGATTCATGCTATATAATCGTCCAATCACAACAGAGTACAGTAATTTATGTCACATAATGCTCAAATCACAAAGAGGTACTATTCAAATTTATGCTGTGTATTCGTCCATTCACAACGAGGCACAGCAATTTATATTATATGATCGTCCAATCACTACAGGGCAGACCAATTTCTGCTATTTGTTCGTCCAATCACAACATGGCACACCTATTTCTGCTATTTGTTCGTCCAATCACAACATGGCACACCTATTTCTGCTATTTGTTCGTCCAATCACTAAGAACAGGGCTCACCAATTTCTGCTATATGTCCGTCCAATCACAACAGAAATTCACGTCACATGACCGTCCAATTACAAAAGGTACACAAGAAAAATACATCAAAGCTACATCTAACTGCCCAAATTAAATGAGTTATTTTAATGTTTTTTGTATATTTAAAAAAATCCAATGACATCAAATGTGCTGTTCTGCGCTGCCTGGCATGGTTGCCAAGGTGTGTAGCCATCCTTTTTTAAATTCTCATAACTTGAAAATGGGTGATCCGAGTTTCATGCGGTTTTCAGTTTCATGCTGCCTAATGCTCTATACAGCATAAGTGGATGAAACCCTTTCAGGTAACATTTAAAGTTGTATAACCGTCCACTGATCTACCTCTTGATCTTTAGAGAGGTTGCGCAGCTTTCCGACTCCGGCTTCAACTACCAGAATGAATTGCAGTCCGCTGTAGACATCCTTGATAAAAACGATTTGATAGACGTTTGCAAATCGTAAAATGCCATAACTTCGTAATCGGAAGTGCACGTAAATCACAAATATTCTAGTCGTGTTTCAAGTCGTAACGACTAGGATTACGACTTCAATATTCATTATTTATCCGCACTTCCGATTTATAAGGTCAAATTTTTCTGCCTTCAGTTTGTGGTGTTTGACGAAATGAACACTTCTATCAAATCGTTTTTATCAAGGATGTCCATAGCGGATTGCAACTCATTCTCGTAGCTGAAGTCGGAGTCGGAGTCGGAAAGCTGCGCATCCTCTCTGGCCATAACGGCACCAGATCAGAGGTCGACCAGACTCGCTCATGCTCGCGTTTTGATCTCGCCAATAAGAGCAAATTGATGATATGTAGAAGTGGTTTTGTTGACCAGGTGTGCCCATACCTTTGTTTATAAGGTTAGAGGGCCGGAGACGTCTGTTTGTAATTCTTTATAGCATATACATACATCTTTTAGGCGGAAATTAATGTCCCGAACGCCTCCGTGAGAGCTCGATGATGGGATGAAGACCTTGTCCAGGTGGTCGCTCAAAGATCATAATAGCATCCCCAACGCTCTGTATCAACAAAAGACCGTGTATTATTCCATCGTCTGGTCGTACGAAAACACGAGTACTTGTGGGGTTGATGAGACAGTGGTCCAAGGTTAATCCGAACTACTCGCGCCTGTCAAGTTGTCTGAAGAGAGAATCGAACGCCGCCATTTTGAATCTATTACAGTTCTTTTACAGTGGGTTCGATTCTGGTAGGAAGCAATGTCTTTCACCTCAGAAACCCGATTTCTATTTCATATTCTTTACTTGTACATGTATCTCCTTTATTTGTGACCCCTCGCATAACATAAAACTGTTTGGGTTCGGAGATCGTTTGGACTACTCGCAGGGTACTGACGGACGCCTCGTTTAAACATGGGTCATTGAACCATCTTTTTTGAAGATGGGGATTTGGCCTAGTGGTTTAAGGCGTGCTGCCCCTCGTGCTGGCGATTGATGCCTAATGCGAGGGTCCGTGGGTTCGATTCTTGTAGGAAGCAATGTCTTTCACCTTAAGGGCGGTTTAAACTAGGTTGCACCAAGTTGCAAGTTGCAAGTTGCACCAAGTTGCAAGTTGCAACTTGTTGCAAACTACCTGGGACGGTTTACACATAGAAAAATCGATGCAACCTCCAGCGTGATCGGCATTGGCATTTTGCAACAAGTTGCAGACCCGTTTACACATGCAACTTTTATGAAACTTTTTGGTCTCATCAGGTTCATGCAACAAGTTGCATATGAAAAGTTGCATGTGTAAACGGGCCTTTAGAAACCCGATTTCTATTTCATACGTATATTTATTACAGTTCTCACATTGGGAATTAATTTCCTACTAATTGCGTATTTGCACAACTTATCTCTGGCTTTTCTACCTTCAAATACCATTTAGAACACAGTCAACTATAAATCTAGGGAAACCTACGATTGTAATATGTTAGTGCTAAATAAGGAAACTTGCACTCTAAAAAGTCCGGCTAATGTTGCAATGTACTTATCCTCCAAACTTAAATGGTGTTCTGTTTGCTGTTGTGTTCTCAAACCTGGGACAAAATTTGCGTTCTGAACTGGCGCTTCACGTTCTAAAATAGTGTTCACATTTTTTGAAACCCTTAAAAAGGGGCCTAAATATTTCCAAACAACAAAGATGACCTAATTCTATAAATGAATGTTTGGAGGATAAGTACATTGCAACATTAGCCAAAATCCCCCACACGACAACTTTACGTGTAAGGACAAAAGAAATTTAACGTTCTTTCGCGTCCGGACGTTTTAGAGTGTTTAATCGGGTGAAAGCGAAGCAAAATAGTGCCCGTTCTAATGGAAAGACAATGACCACGACCGTGGTTCTGTAATGGTTGAATCTCCTTTGAATTATTGATAGGCCTACAAAATTAAAACCCAGGTGGTGAGATCAAAACGACAGGTACGTGATTAAAATATTGACGACGTAAAAGTTGCACATTTTAATTTCTGTTCGGGTTTGACGGCGACTTGTCCGACATCTAATGCACATGCATTGTTGATGTGGGTTTAGAGTTGAAAGTATGGCCGCAGTTTAAATGATTTAAAACTGTCACAGCCCCGAAGTACAACACTGCCTCGTCTTGTTGGACCGTGTGTACATGAACCATGTTGTAACAAAAAGTTAAAAGTCAAAGTTTGGGTTTATAGTCTGATATCAAAACGGTAGAGGTGTCATCCGACTTCAAACATGACCCCGGTCTATCCTTAAACCTTTCAGTAGAACTCAGATGAGCTGCTCATTGACAATCTGAGCATTTCCGATCGGTACCCATTTATACACATGGGTGGAGAGAGGCCAGTAAGGCAAAGAGACTTGCCCAAAGTCTCACGCCACAGTGGGATTCGAACCAGGTGTACCAGAGGAGAAAGTCCTACGAATACAAGTCAGAGACACAATAGTCTGGTATTGTGTCTATGGTCAAGGTCTTAACAGTCATATATCGTAATCCCTCGTTGAAAAATAAAACCGGACTTAATAGATTCAAGGCGGACTATGATATCTGTAACAACGGGACGCTCTGACCGCTAGTCGGAGACCCGAACCACTACACCACCGTAGCTCCTAAACATTTTGATGTTCATGTACATGTACAGTCTTTGACATTATCTACACCTGATACCTTGAGTATTGCAAATACTACTGCGCCAATTTTAACAAGGATTGTTCCATATGAAAATACATCTTCTTGGTCATATTTCTGCACCACAATTTTGGAAATTTGGAAATATTGAAAATATTGAAACTTTGAAAAATTTTGATAATCTCAAATATCTCAGCAACCACTCAACATACTTTGATGAAACAAAGCCCATAATCCTAAGAAAGTTCCACTCTATGAAAACTGTAACAAAAATCACCAAAAAATACATAATAAAAATGTAGATTTTTAGGGTTTTTTCTGATGAGCTAGTAGGCCTACATAATTACGATATTTCCAAATTTCCAAAATTTTGATACAGAAATATGACCAAGAAGATGCACTTTCATTTGGAACAACCCGTGTTGAAAATAATATATTGGCCAAGTATTATTTGAAATATTCGTGGTATCAGGTGTAGATAAATTTTTGTCCATGACTGTACATCAGAGTTTGGTTTCTCCAAATTGCTACCGCTAACCACATGAAAATCTCCCTATTCTGACATAGCCCCCGATTCCGCGGGCCTAATCACAAGGAAGATGATAGTTCATCAGCACGGCTCAACGCACTCCCGAAGGTCCTGATTACATGCGCGACACCTCCTAATGATTTAATGATCCGTTAGTCGGGCCAATAACTCAGTCACTCTCTGCCAATACATGGTGGTTGTGAAGGGTCTTCTTCGGTTTGAAAAAAAAATCCTTTTTTCTCAAGAGAATGACACCACACTGAAAAACGTTTCATCAAAATGATGAACTTAGGTTCGTTTTCCATCACCAAACTGAGTATCTATTAAATTCGTCAAAATGGCAAGTCCTGGTTCGTCATTTTGACGAACTCTTGACGAACATAAACAAGGGTTCGTCAAAATGACGAACCTGGACTTGCCATTTTGACGAATTTAGATACTCAGTTTGGTGATATGAAAACGAACCTGAGTTCGTCATTTTGATGAAGAAACGTTTTTCAGTGTAGGGAGGTTTAGAAATCAAACGATAAACGTAAACGGTAACGACAACGTTATGTTTGTACCGAAAATGCAATATAAAATCTGGTTCATGTGTAGTATGAAAATAACGTTGTGGTAAAGTTTACGTTTATAGCCGACGTTTATCGGCTATCTCGCCTTAAAACGTCCCTCGAAAAACCCGGATGATGCATAAGGATATGAACACTTTACATGTATGATCAAAGACAGCGTTTGTTAAAGGGAGACTCCACTCATTGTAAGCTTTTGAATTTTTATCAATCCATGGAGACTAATGCCATGAATCGTGATGTCACAAGTGTCAATAGGCTGACGACCTTTGTAGTGAATGAGCTAATACTGTGACTGCCTAGGCCTATTGGTTGTACCTTCATAAATATTCATTGAGCACATATGACATCACATGTGCTGTGCAGTGGCCCCCTTGGGATTCAATTAAAACACTTAAAATGATGAATTTGCTGATTTTTAAAAAATATAAAAAATATATCAATGATTTTGAATGTATTAACGATACCTTTAAACAACATCCCGTTATGCAGCTATCACGTTTAAGCACCCCCCCCCCTCATGCACTCGACACCAAATCGACATTTTTCTTTACTCCATACGCCAGGCACAGTAATTCACCCTTGGTTGTATTTTTTACCTTGGGGATTAGGTTTCTTAAGTTCTGTTAGAACAGAGACAATTATTTGTGTTCTACATAATTTTGAAAAATAGACAGATCCATTCATGTAAATTTTGACTAAACATGATGGAGTATTCTCCAAAAGCAATTAGTGAGTTCAGGGAACCTATCTTTTTAAAGGAGGAAGTCTATATAGTGCAGCTGTCTAGTTAAAGCATACACTCCAACTGATCCACTCGACGTCAACTCGACATTTCTGTTATTTCATACGGCTAGGATTCGACAAAATACTACAAAAACAAGATGACATTGTAAATGTCTGATGGTTCCCGCTTGTTAAGAGGACCTTACAGGCATGACAGGCAGCCTGCTGGCAGCCATTTTGATGTGCTCAAATCAAATCATCAGCTTTGACCTTGACCTTGACCTCTGATCATCAAGGCCATTGCATAATCAAAATGGGTATCCTCAGTAACCTAATAGTGGGTGATATCATGCTTCCACCTCTGCCATAGGCAGAGATATATCAAATTATCAAAGTATGACCTTGACCTTGACCTCTGATCATCAAGGTCATTGCATAATCGAAATGGGCATCCTCAATAACCTAAGTATGGGTGATATCATGCCTCTACCTTTACCACAGGCAGAGATATTTCAAATTATCAAGTTTGATATATCAAAATCTCATGATATTTCGAACACCCGGACACTTGAGGCTGAGAATTTCAACATAGTCCAGTCCTTGGATAAGTAGGCATGAACTAAGACTTGTTTCATGTTGCTCAGTTGACAGTATGGCAAGTTATCTGAAAATATCAAATTCGTGATATCGATATCACCATGATCCCAACATCTCACATCAAAAGTAATCAGCCCATTCAATTCCTAAGGTATGAAAACCTAAGGGTACAACTTATTTCCATTGCTGTAGGTGTTGAAGGAGCCGAGTTATGCCATCAGAAAGAAACCGTGACAGACAAAATATCAAGTCCGATATGTTGATTACATCATGATGGAGACATCTGAGATTGAAAATTATTGGCTCATTGGATTGCCCAGGTTGACAAACCTAGGGGTAGGATTTGTTTCCAAGGCTCTAGCTGTTCAAGGAGATCAGATATGAAGGTGTGACAGACCGGACACACAGATACACAGACACACACACAGACACACAGACACACACACACACACACAGACAGACACCATGACCAAAAACAATATGGTTCCCGATCTGATTGATCGGGAACCATAATGAACCCCGGTGACTCGTCAAATTTAGGGCGAGTCCCCGACTAGGACACAGGAGGGGGGGGGGGCGTGCTTAAACTTGATAGTTGCATAAATCGTCCCTCTAAAAACCTGGATGCTGTATAAAGATGTAACACTGATGATCAAAGACAGCGTTTGATAAACATCATCCCATAGTTAGGGCTATTCTTTACATTTTTATACAACTTTTAAAGGGAGACTCCGCTCATTGTAAACTTTTGAATTTTTATCAATCCATGGAGTCTATTGCCATGAATTGTTCTGTCACTGGTGTCAATAGGCTGACGACCTTTGTAGTGAATGAGCTAATACTGTGACTGCCAAAGCTATTGGTTGTACCTTGGAGGAATTATACTGTATACAGTATAATTCCTCCAAGGAATTATACTGTATACAGTATAATTCCTCCAAGGTTGTTCCTTCATAAATATGCATTGAGCACATATGACATCACATGTGCTGTACAATGGTCCCCTTGGGATGCAATAAAAATACTTAAAATGATGAGTTTACTGATTCTAAAAAAAACTGATATGTTGCAGATATTAATGAATTTGAATGTATTAACGATATTTCAAAAATTCTAAATTTTACACAATGAGTGGAGTCTCCCTTTAAGACGTGCTTCTCAAAGAGCATTGTACGGCAACAACATTCCTGAAAAATTGAGAAGAAATGTTGCACGTAAGATGATGGCAATAAATATTGTGCCTCGTTGAACAGGCTATTTGAGCAGCCTTCAAAACTATCTTACGACCTTGATTGACCTCATTAAAGCCATACCAGACATCCTTGACCTCGTTACCTTAAGGTCAAGGTCGTTTCCGTGATCTCGACGAACAGTCATGGAAAATGTGGCAGGATCAATAAAACCAACATTTCTTTGGTGTCTGGAACAGAAATGTGGGCACATCATATGGATTATCCCTTGCCGAGAGCAACTCTATTCTTTGTTATACTTTAATAGCAATAATTGCCTTTGGTGATAGTATAAAAAACGAAGTGTCGACAACTTCGAAATAGCGAACTCGATGCACAGGGCCGTTTCGATCAGGCTGTGGGTGTGGGTGTTGGGTCTGAACACATTTTTGCCATTACCAATACCAGGTCAACTGCGCAAATGCATACCACCATAAAGAGATATCTCTTTATGATACCACTATTATTACCAATTCTCCTAACAGGTTGAGTGGCATGCGGCCGCTGAGTCTGGTGTTAGGCCTTGTTTTCCTATTTCCCATTCCCTATGCCATATTTTGGCCAGTGAGTGGCAGGGGCCGCTCACCTCGGCTTTTACTTAAGTTTCCTTTTCTATCTATTCATCTTTTACTGATGCCTATTTTGGCCAGTGCTCCCCTGTGTGCAGGTTGCAGCTCCTTTTTCTCTTATTTTCTTCATTGCTGACTTTTGCATTCTAAATTACACAAACCATAACGTATAAAACTCCTTTCGTTCAGCCTAATTAGGCCTACTCCCCTACCAACAGACCTTCTCTGTATATACAGGTCTTCTCTTTATAATCAGCGCCAGCACCCAACACTAGTGCCTTTCTATTCAACTCTTTTCGTCAACCTGAACTTTTCACGCCTTCCTATTTTTTCAGTGGTATTTCTTCGTTATAACTATTCTCCCACAATAGGATCCATCTCATTAACTTCTGGGATTTCTACTAGAAAGTGCCTTTGGAAGACCCCGGTTGCGAATATCGGAGACGACTTTACTTATACTGTCTAATAAGATCATGAATATATTGCCGGAGGATAGCCTATTATGTAGTTGATTGCCCGTGAACGATTAACAACCGACACCCATGGTAGTGTTGTTGGTGTGAGTTTACCATTGGGATTGCATGTGTAATGATGTTGATGGATTTCTACTTGTGGTAGCTGACTGAGAAAACGACGTACTGTATAGGTGTAATGTTTTTCAGTGTGGCCATTTTTCTGTGTGACTCCCATTGTTTGGAACACACTACAGACTAACTCTTTCTCTGTGTGCCCCTCATTGTCAAATCGCGGTTCATTCTCTGAATTTATTGTAATGTCACACTGGCAAAGGGGCCACACTGAAAAACGTTACACCGGTGTTACATGAATATCTGCCAGAGGTTAAGATCTGGTCCGACTCCCACTCCCGCTCCGACTCAGAGGTGCTAAAATTCGGTTTTTTCAAGTCCGAGATAAATTTACCACCCAGGCGGGTTCTATTCGTTCTACTGAATGGGCCGTGTGCGCCAAACGAAGATTATCTTGAACTCAGGTTGAGCCACAACTTTTCAATTGTTCAGGTTTGCCGGGGCATGATGTGACAATGGAAAAGTTGTGGCTCAACGTGAGTTGAAGATAATCTTTGTTTGGTGCATACGGCCTATGAGTAAACACCATTGCTTTGGAAAACCCCGTTGTATTTAATGACGTAGTTCCCAAAAAAGTAATCCTCTGGAGTCGGAGTCGAGACTCGGAACGTTATCTGGACCTCCCTATTCGAAGACCGTACCAAAGAGAATTTCGAACACATTCTTCAGCATACCAGGGCAGTAGCTAGCTTCTTCCCCCTTGGCATTCGTGGCGTCCGTACGAGGAGCTAACGACATTTACCTGACTTGAACCAGTCAAAATATTTCTTTTCGGATGGTTTCAGGTCCCAAAACCTCAGCGCTGATAGACAGCAGTCAGAGTATAGGTTACCACAAGGTTTACGTCGTTTTGCCATCCTCAGCCGCAGCCTCTGCTACTCTCAGCGATCATGGACAGAAAAAAGATTATCAAATTAGCCAATGGGTCAAAAAATGTAGCCTTGGGCAGAAAGATACTAAATCCATTGAGACTAATATAGAATAGCTTACCACAATCACGATATGCGCATATATACGGCTGATTGTGCAAGCAGAGGGTGTTTCGAGAAAAAAAAGAAATGCCTCATTTCACTAAGTATTCATTGACGGACGATACCAGTGTAGCACGTACCAAATTAAGACGAAGTATTTGTTGAGGACGGCGAATTCACACGAATGAGGTCTGGTTCGCAAGAGTGATGGAAGAAATTTTGGTGTTTGTACATGTATAATGTTGGGAAGCTGAGACTTGTGATTTTTCCTTAAAGGGAAGGCTGGTGATATTTACCCGGCAGCCGGGTACGCAGTGGTGAAAAAATGTCTTGTTTGCCCGGCCGCCGGTTATGCACTGAGGAAAGTATGTCTTGCTTGCCCGGCTGCCGTTTACGCACTGAGGAAATCCGTCTTGCTTACCCGGCTGCCGGTCACGGAGTGACAGCTTTTGTCGTTATTTTAACAGCAATTGCCGGGTAAAGAACGCATAAAATTTTCCTTCGGTAACCGGCTGCGGGTCAATATAAACATGGAGCGTAAAACTGGCGCATATGGCTTGCCGGGTGTAAAAGTAACAATATTCCTTATCATGGCATTAGTAAGTTACTTATTCGTTAGACACATTCTGGCTGACTTTGGGAATCTGATGGGAAATTAAGGATGTGTTCCTCGGAAACGGATTTTCGGCAAATAAAAAGGACCCGATAGTACTGATTTGAAGTGTCTCATTAGGATCAGCCAATGAAATCTTTGTCCCAGATAAATGGCATCGCCTCTCCGGCCGCCATTTTCCCGCTAATGTGAATAAAGTCCCATCAAAAACAAAGGAATCCGGCAACCGTCGGTGAAACAGCAGCCGGTTAAACAAAGGATTTTTTGTCCACAGCTTGACCGGCAGCCGGCTGAATACGACCGGCAGCCGGGTAAATAGTCACTTCGTAAAGGGAATTTGTCGTCGCAGTCAAAAATGACACTAAGAATAATTTCGCGGCCCACGAAATTGACAACTTTTAAATTACAAATGTCGTATTTTAGCGGATTGCATCCCTACACAAGTAGGCCTGTATTTTCAGTTGACCGTGTTCTAAACCGTAGACCGAACACTGTCCTGATTAAAAATACTAGGACAGACGGAAACAAATGCATAAAATCATCATGGCGCCCGCTGGTCTGTATTTAGCTCGGCGTCGGTCTATTGCTCTTGGGGCTGTAGAATGACGTCACTAGCGGGGAATCCGGCTCAGATCATTTGCTTTTACCGGTCTTCGAATGCAAGCTGCCCAGATGACCGGGTACCAGTCTATCTAAAATGGTATTCAAAGTCAGCAAAGCCACAGCAGTTGTGCAAATGCAACAAATTCCCGATGTGAGTCGGTAACAGGATTCAAGATGGCGGCGTTTGATTCTCTATTCAGATATCTTGACTGGCACAGGACCAGTTTGCTTTAAGTATGGAGAACGAGTCTGTACCGGTGTGGAAGAAAGGAATGTCCCTAGGGAAAACTGTCTGCTTAAAATAAGAAGATTAAAAACCTCAGATATACCGTGGCTGGAAAGTATCATCGTGATTTTTTGTTTTAGAATTAACTTTTTCTTTCCGAATTAGAATTTTTTGTTGAAATTTGCGTTTTTTTTTAATTTCCACCGCGTGGAAAAAAACAACGATGATACTTTCCAGCCACGGTACAGATAACATGTTTCTATTCTAATTCCATTCCATCACGTTGACCCTTTCATTGCCAAAATAAATTACAGACCTTTCCAACAAAGATAGTGGCCGAAAGCGGCCCATACAAGTGCAATATTATTGCACAATATGACGACCAAAATGGGCAATATTATTGGCAATCTTTCTTCCACCCATCATGCCAGAAGCACATGGCCCCATTTGGGCCCCATATTGTGCAAATAATATTGGTTAGTGTATGGACCACTCAGTTCTTCGTCATAATGGCCGCTGGCACACTAAGCTGGTAAAGCATGGGCACAAAAACTTAGGTACAATAATAGGAGCAGTCAGCCGCGCGTATTGCCAAAAGATGGCAGCAAAGTTCTAGCGGACCAATACACAGGAAAATCCACATGATTGGTGCTCGATCAAGAATGAATGGGTCCGACATATGCATTGAATTGGGCCGTAGTGACACCTATTGGTCAACTCACTGACAGCTCCTATTGTCTCAGACGATGCGTTTGGTAGTGTTGTATCAAACTGTGTAGTGTTGTATGTCGGAAAGGTCTACTAACGTTGCACTCTCTGGCACTCATCTTGGGCTTGGCCATGACGGGAACCATACGCAGACAAGAACTCTTCATATGAATGTAGTTACAGTGAGGTGGCAATTGCGAACGTGAAGTGAGTATCGGTAACACTTTTATCGGTTATGTAAGCTGCATTCATGGAGTGGCGATATGCTTCACGATGGCACTGTTTACTTGGGGATAGTGAACACAGTACATGTATTCAGAATCCTGACATACCGTAATCGGTCCCATGTATAATCGGATACAGGCCCAGAACATGTGTATTCAGCGACTTCATGCCACGTTTTCTTAACCATTCATAAATTGGGCAATGTATGCCACATTGAGCCACAGCTTTTCAATTGTTCAGGTTTGGCAGGGCATGATGTGACAATGGTAAAGTTGTGACTCAGCCGAGTTCAAGATAATCTTCGTTGGTGCATACGGCCAGAAGTTGGCTCACAATGGGCAATTCACCATTATTCGTTCCTCACGGCTTACGCTGGGACCAATGACGTAAGCTACGGTTACACCTGTTGAAAATACCCGTGTTTTTCCAGACCCGTGTCAAACCCGTGTGTGCAAAAAGCCCGGCGAGAGGTCACACCACTACATTGTAGTTAAGTAGCCCGGCGACAGTTGCGCTGCATGCACTGACTCTTCGGTCATTTTTGTATTGGCACACATTGCTGGAGGCGCGAAAACGACGTCACTTAATGGTTGCGCCATCTGTAGCCGTGCTAAGAACTAACGAAACACGGGGATTTCGAAAAGCACGGCGAGCTTGCCGTGTTCCAAAAACCCGTGTTTTTCAGACACGGGTTTCCCGAAGCCCGGCAATTCATAGGTGTGACCGCAAAAAACCAGTGGGTTTTATGTAGTGTAACCACGGCTATAAACAACTAGTCGCAGTCGAGTTGCCCATAGAGAGCCAACTCGCGCGAGAAAACTCACGTGAAGAGGCGCCTTTAGACTTCGGTATATATGAATAAGGACCGGGGGGGGGGGGAGTTTTCCGTTTCACCTCGGCAGTGCGATTCTCAGTGTACTTTTCGTCTGAACACTCAGTCGTACTTTCGGTGCTAAAAGTTTACGACTGTGACGTAAGCGACTGGCATCAAATGGTGACATCCTCCGGTGAAGGTGTTCCCAGCAAACCTCGATCCAAAACAGGCTTTGAACTCAAGGTGCTTAGGGGTGTGTTTCAAAAAGTGTTCCGTCCGACACCAAAAAGTTTTCACCATTTTTTTGTCTACTGGTGAAAGGCTGTTTCTTGAACCTCTACAATATTCATGTCAGATCTAGGTATCATGGAGCTCTAAATTATGGCACTGAAAACTAATTGATCTATTAACCCTTAAAAGTCTGACATCTGACAGCAGAAAGTAGTTTTGGTGTCGGACGGAACGATAGATTTTGCTGGTAAGCTCAATATTTTTTATACCCTCCTTCAAATGAATGTACACTGTACATCCCAGATGGAGAAACTAATAGTTAAAGGTCTATATTATCAAATACTACATTTGATTTTTGGAAAATCAATGGCACAAACCTTTGTGATCATATCAAAGTTAAATTTTGCGCCGTTTTCTTGGCTGGCCAATTTTGAAACACACCCTTAGGAAGGTTTGAACGACTTGCTGGTGGACCTCCAGAATACATGTACCTATATTTAGCATGCCTTTGGCCGTTTGCAGCGTGGTAATTGCGTTATTCTCTGATGCAGTCGACCTTTTCTTAATTGGTCAACCCACACGTCTTCTATGACATATTCGAAGGATTTCTGTTTTCTTGCAAAACATCCCTCGCGTGTTCAGGGGATGAATTTCTGGCAACGAAAAGATCGCATTTTAATATTGATCATGTCGCGGTTCTCTGCCTCTCTGATACAATAGCAATTTCATGAAGGACATAACAGTATGGTTTGAAAGAGCAGGATTTTCTCTTGCACATTCTGGTAACGTAAACAAAGTAATGTATCGTTGCCACTCAAACTGTGTCATTCACTCTCCGTTCCAGATGAATTGTGCGTCGGGCTTTTATCTCTGTTTTGTTAAGGCTCAACCGATTTTTACACACTTTTCCCTACCGTAATTGTCAGTATATTTAATTCAGAATCATCCACCTACCTCCACTTTTCACGAAAGTCAGACATAAAGGATCCTTTTCCAAATTCTATTTTATTTTACAACCTTGTTCAAGTGCAGTGAAGTTTACACTACACGGTGCATTGCCTTTTTTCAAAATCGCCGCCAAACTGCAACGTTGAGAGACGACTTGTCCATGCATGTACGTCGGGATAATGAAAGCCATTACGGAGGTTTAGAAATCAAACGATAAACGTTAACGTTAACGGCAATTTTATTTTTTACCGAAAATGCAGCATAAAATCTGCTTAATGTACAGTATGAAAATTAACGTAAGTTGAAGCATAAGTTGTTGGTAGTCGAAGACAAGTGGTGTTGATATAGCTTTACAAAATAGTCAATTTCTCAAAAGCTAAACAACCGATTTTGACAGCAACTTGCTAAATCATCCTTATTTTGGCATAACTTCATTCTAGCAAAGGAATTTTGGTGAAAAATCCAGACACAAAAAATTTTTTTTGGACCTTTTTTCAATGACAGATTACACAATGAAGAAGTGAATCTTGTGCAAAAACATTGATGCCCAGTTGTAGTCAACAAGATTTCTGACTTTATGCAGAAAACCGCATTTAAATTGGTTTGATGGTTTATGAGATATTTGAGAAAATCGGTGTTGATATTAATATGAACAAGACTGTACATATACATGTATAACGTCTGTCAGTCCCAAGTGTGTCGTTCACAAATAGGTTTGACTGCAGTTTACAATATTAGTACACAAATATTTTAGTAATAGGCCGGTACAGTTCCAAGTTTCACATTAGATTATACTCAATCATATCCATGACCATTATCCGCACTGTCAGTTTTGGGGTCCTATTCGGCCTAACACAATAGAAATCGCTGAATTGAAATGTGAATCCATACGCATCTCAGCTGAAGTACGCGTTACCTCAACACAGACTGTCACTATAGCGAATATGCGATTAAAATTCCACTTGTCTTGTTTGTAAGGCCAGACATTTTTTCGCGAACCCGCCGAATTGGGAATGCCCCAAATTTGGAAAAAATAATTTTTTTACAATTTCTCGCGCCCTCCGATTCCTTTAACCCAAAAACTGAAAAAAAAGAAACATTTTTTTCTTTATTTTTTCCGAACGCCGCCCAGAACATCGGGGCCCGAAAGTGCCTTTTCGCAAAAGGTACACCTAACCGACGTAATCTCAGGCAATAATGCCAATCCTCGCTTGCAGTTTTGTGCGTTATGCAGAGTACGTTGCTCAAGACTGCTCAAATATCATGGTCACATTTAAATAAAAAACAATTATCTTCTGTCATCCCATTGAAACATTGCCATTGAAATTGTTGAGAAATGTGAACGGTCCCAAAATTAAAATTTTATTTTTTATTTTTTCTTCTGCCCTCCTCAAATATTTCTCCTAAAAAAACTCGAGAAACGAGGAATAAAAAAAGTCTAGCCTTACAGAGGAAAAAACTCACTTGAGAGGGTATAAGCCTGGCCAATTGCAACAATTCAGATAAGCGGGTGATCCACTTTTGCGATTTTGGTCAGCGGTACGCCGGCGATGGGCTTGCGTTCAGGTTGCGGCGATCACCTCCGGCTGACCCCAGGCAAACGAGCAGTAAAGCGGGTGATCCGCTGTCGCGATTTTGGCTTGAGACGGGGTTGCGATCCCTTGCGAGCACCTTATAAGGACTTCCGATTGCCATAAAAGGCGATCGCAAGGGATCGCAACCCCGTCTCAAGCCAAAATTGCGACAGTGGATTCGCCGCTTAACACCGCCGCAGTCGATCAGGTGTTGCGGCATTATCGGCGGCAGGACTCGGCAAAAATCCCTACCGGCTATGGAAATCCTTGCCGGCGGTGATATCAAACGTGTTTGATTTTGTCGCAGACGCAAGCTCGACTTAGGCCTCGCTTCAGTTTCTCATCCAATCAGACCAAGCGATTTCTTCACGTGACTTCATTGCATAGAATGTACTAGTATATATACTCTCTATCCGGAACTTTAAGACCAGACAATGAGGAACTTCTAGGCCTATTGTACAATTGGTCAATCAACCCCAAGCTCTACTCTACGGCGCCGAAGCGAATTGTTGATGAACATGAATTGACTGGCTGGGGCGGAGCACTCTGGTCTTAAAGTTCCGGATATAGAGTATATATGGCGCGCAGTATGGCACAGGGGAAAGTCAATGTTAGTGTGCTTTTTGCTGAAGATAAGTGGCCAAAGGACAAGATTGCGTCCACTTTTCTTCTGGTATGGATTTCCATCGATGGTTTAAGGCTGGGGGCTACCTATGCCGACTTTATTGACGCTCTTTGAAAACAAGCGTCCTAACATATTCATGACAAAAAGTAACAAACTGATGTTAACGAAATGTTTTAGCTACAACCTTTAGGCTCCCGTTCTGTGAAAGAATTGTTCATTTTGACTAATTACGATGGAGTTAATTAAGTTATAACAGGTTGTCAAAATTTGAGTTCGCAAACAATTTTGCAGACTTGGGATGCGACACATCAGTTTCCCACATAGTCTGTAAGGTACAGGCCTGATGCCTGCAGGGCGTAACGATCCGTTTTTTACGAAAGTACTTTCCGTTTAATTGGTATAAACTAATTAATGCCAAAAAAGGGCTCTATTTACAGTTTTTGAAATATTTCATATTCCCGACCAACTATTCAAAAAAGGCGATCGTGTTGCCCTAGAATGCACATATGGCAATAACATCCAAAAGAAATTTTTCAAATATATGCGTCCACAAATGAGAAAACTTGTTTTGCAAATTTGAAAAATTCCATACCACTCGCCAGTTACTTCTTTGTTATGTAGATTTGCA
>NMRB01000205.1:215273-235743 GCA_002633025.1 Notospermus geniculatus
GTTGAGAGGATATTGGTGTTATTTGTCATTATTTTCATGAAAGGCAAAGGATATAAACAAATGTAACCTTATAAATACAAAGTATACAATGTATTTAACATGTGTTGTAAACGGCATTTTAAGGACTTGTGTATTTCTACTACTTTAATGACATTTTGCAAAGGTCTTTTGTTTCAGTTGAAATAACGGGAAATTCGCCAATTTTTCATTCTTATAATCTAGTTTAACCTCTTAACTAATCACCCTGTGAAAATGGGTTTTGTCACTTTATTATAAATAATCAAAAATTTATTTGGGACAATTCAACCTTAAGTATACAGCCCCTTTTGGAAAAAAATAAAAATTTTATTTTCTTATTTTTTTATTTTATTTTTTTATTATATATTTTAATTTTTTTATTTTTTTATTTTTAAATAAAAATTTTATTTTTTTACAATTTCTCCTGTCCGCCGATTCATTTAACCCGAAAACTAAAAGAAAGAAATATTTTCCTTTATTTTTTTCTGAACGCCGCCCAGAACATCCGGGCCCGAAAGTGCCTTTTCGCAAAAGGTACACCTAACCGACGTAATCTCAGGCAATATTAGGGAGGTTTCGCAAGCGCCCGGTTAGGCCATACGACGACGTTTATCTATTGTTTGGGTATACCCACACAATAGATAAACGTCGTCGTAGGGCCTAACCGGGCGCTTGCGAAACCTCCCTAATGCCAATCCTCGCTTGCAGTTTTGTGTGTTATGCATTGAGTACGTTGCTCAAAACTGCTCAAATATCATGGTCACATTTAAATAAAAAATAATTATTTTCTGTCATCCCATTGAAATATTGCCATTGAAATTGTTGAGAAATGTGAAAGGTCCCAAAATTAATTTTTTTCTTCTTCTGCCCTCCTCAAATATTTCTCCTAAAAAAACTCGAGAAACGAGGAATAAAAAAAGTCTGGCCTTACAGAGGAAAAACTCACTTGAGAGGGGAATAAGCCTGGCCAATTGCAACAATTCAGATAAGCGGCTGATCCACTTTTGCGATTTTGGTCAGCGGTACGCCGGCGACGGGCTTGCGTTCAGGTTGCGGCGATCACCTCCGGCTGACCGCAGGGAAACGAGCAGTAACACCGCCGCAGTCGATCAGGTGTTGCGGCATTATCGCCGGCAGGACTCGGCAAAAATCGCTACCGGCTATGGAAATCCTTGCCGGCGGTGATATCAAACGTGTTTGATTTTGTCGCAGACGCAAGCCCGCCGTAGGCCTCGCTGCAGTTTCTCATCCAATCAGACCAAGCAATTTCTTCACGTGACTTCATTGCATAGAATGTATATATATGTCGCGCAGTATGGCACAGGGGAAGTCAATGTTAAGCCCCGTTTATACAGAGCACGGTTTGCGGCGGTTACGGCCTCCGGAACGGGAATGCGGCTTGTCGTTCCAACAGGATACGGTGAACGGGCACGGTTTTCTCGACGGCAGCGAATCGTGATAATCTCCTTCTTCACGTGGTATTACATGTAAAACAGTCCGCTGATTGGTCCAGGACCGTCCAGCGTTGCGGCGACCGTAGAGGAATTGCTCTGGAGGCATTTAATGCGGATGTCAGGTCACACTGCGATTGCCTGCGCTACGACGGAACAGTCGGCATCAAGTGTCGCAAGCACGGTCAGGTCACAAAAACTCCATCGCAAGGTCGACCTGACATCCGCATAATGCGGCGCGGCGTCCGGGCACCGGAACGGCGAGTGCGGTGGCCGCGCTCTGTATAAACGGTTATAAGAAAATACATTGAGGCATTCTGGACGGAAAACGCACACCGGATGCCGGACCGCAAACCGTGCTCTGTATAAACGGGGCTTAAGCTGGTTTTCCACGAGACGTTTGCGGACGCGGAATAGGAGGCTGGCGCGGGTGCGGGTGAATTAGCTAATGGGAAATACGCTGGATATATATTTTCTACCCGCGTCCGCCTCCTATTCCGCGCCCGCAAACGTCTCGTGGAAAACCTGCCTTAGTGTGTTTTTTGCTGAAGATAAGCCAAAGGACAGGATTGCGTCCACTTTTCTTCTGGTATGGATTATCCATCGATGGTTTAACAATACTTCGCGTGTTAGTCATCCCAATGCCTGTGAAAACCGCTCCGCCCGCCGCAAACCGCGGCCGAATCCGCTGTTAGTAGTGGAAACGAGGCTTTGTTCGTCTGCGTGCACCTAGCTGTTCAGCAGTGTAGGCAGATACAACAGTCGACTTTACGGCGCCGCACGGCCAACGAAAGCCCTGACAGCGAGTTCCCAGTTTTCAGAAGACAGACTCACACGTTTATCCACCGACATCAGTTATCGACGTCGACGTACCGTACCCTGGAAAACCATAAGTCATTCCGTATGAATGACTCGGATATAACAAAGTGCGAAATTAACTATCTCTTACAACTCACTTTATTTGTTCTCAGCTGAACTGCACATATCAAAGGTGAAAGATCTTTGTTCGTTATGAGTTACTCGGATAGCAGTGGAGTCTTGATGAAATAGAATACATGACTCTATGTGTACACCCGTGTTCATAAGTGAATGCCCACCTTTTTTCCGAAATACTTCTTTAAATACTTCTAAAGCAACATTTTCCAATGAATAATCTTGAGCCATTGGCTGGTATTCATAAAAGTTAGCAAATGCTTTTGCTTAAAATTTGCACAGGTCCAATGTAAATGTACTACAAAACTTGAAGTAAAAGCATTTGCTAGCTTTTATAAATATCAGCCAGTAGGAGATCTTTTAAAGGGACTAGGAAATTTTTTTCAAGCTTCGGTTATTACAAAATGCTAGTCTTTCATGATAAATTCCCACCGTCAATTCACTTTTTCAATTAAGTGTTAATTACTGGCACGCAGACAAATCAGTCATCACCACACCATGGAGAATTCACCACGTCACTGGGAACCTCTCGCTGTATGTTTTGTATGGAGCGAGCTTGTACTCTATTATGTTGATTAGGTTCCCAGTGACGTGGTGAATGCTCCATGGTGTGGTGATAACTGATTTGTCTGGGTGCCAGTAATTAACAGTTAATTGAAAAGTGAATTGACGGTGGAAATTTATCATGAAAGACTAGCATTTTGTAATAACCGAAGCTTGAAAAAATTTTCCTAGTCCCTTTAAAGGGAGGCGCCACTCATTGTTAATTTTTGATTTTTTTTCAATCCATGGAGACTATTGCCATGAGTTGTGATGTCACTAGTGTCAATAGGCTGACGACCTTTGTAGTGAATGAGCTAATGCTGTGACTGCTTAATCCTATTGGTTGTTCCTTCATAAATATGCAGATAAATGTTGCAGATATCAATGAATTTGAATGTATTAACGATAGTTCAAAAATTCAGAATTTCACACAATGAGTGGAGTCTCCCTTTAAATACTTTTAAAGCAACATTTTCCAATGAATAATCTTGAGTCAATGGCTGGTATCATAAAGGAATCAACCATAAAGGTTTAACTGCGAACGATGAGCTTACTGAGGGATACACTTCATGTGTTGCCACCAGATGTCTCTCACTGCCTGAAATTTGGCTTTACGTAATAGGCAGGAGCTTCAACTTTTTTGTGGTGAAGGGGTACATGAACCTGCCAACTTGATGCTTTGAATTCCATTTCTGAGGATAACAAGGCTATTTGCAGCACAATTAGTGTTCCACGTGCAAATGTACGTGAGCCTATATGTATTCAAATGTACACAGATGACCCTGCGCTCACATCGTTCGTGGGGTTCTCATTAATTCAGTTCTTTTGTATCATAAGATCAACTAGTGGGAATTTGAACAAAATTTGCAGTAAACGTGCACAAGGGTCTCTCCTATCATATGGAAGAGTCAGAATGCAAATCTGTTGAGGTTTAAATGGATACTGTCCACATTCATAAAATGCTAAATTTGTAACTTGAACCTTTATGGTTGATTCCTTTATGCTGGTATTCATAAAAGTTAGTAAATGCTTTTACTTAAGATTTGCACAGCAGTGCCCAATGTAAATGTACTACAAAATTTAAAGTAAAGGCATTGCTAGCTTTTATAAATATCAGCCAGTAGGAGATCTTTTAAAGGGATCCTATATGCAGCTATCTGTTTGGCTCACATCAGTGCGGTTACTTCATCACAGGTGGCGCTAGCAATTGACAACCTTAGGTTCTGGCGCAAATGTTGATGTTTTGTGTATTTTACTTGCAGTACATGTCAGAGTTAGATTCTCATGTCAACCGATCCAAGATACAGAATAGCACAAAATTGACACACAAAATGATAATAAGGAAGAAGTCAATCTCCAGAATTCACGAATTTTCGACCCCAACCGGGGTCTTTTTCAAGTGGAACTTTACAATCTGAAACTCTAGAAAAGACGGTAGGAGATGACCGATCGGTATAATAAGCACACCAAAATGCCTATGGGGAGGCTGCCTGTATGGTCCCTTTTATAAAAAGTCCATACAAAAAAAATTTAAAAAAATGAAATAGCTGTGTTTATGGCCAAATTTTGAACTCCCCCCCCCCAAACAAGGTTGTTTGATTATTTCCAATTTACGATCTTAAAAGATGCCCTGGTTGCCCGAGATTATGAGTATGATACAAAAATGTGGCCTAAAAATATTGATGGAAATATGGTGGGCATTCACTTATGAACAAGAGTGTACATCTCCACGTATACATGTGTTTTACTTACATCTCAGTGATGTTTTAGTATGAATCATATTTGTAAAAATATTCGTGAGGAGAAAAACTTGAAACGTTCCCATCCTATAAAGATATTCTCTCCATGCCCCCTTGTCTTTTTGTGATATAACCGTGTGTTATGATTCATACCCAAGATGAAAAAAAGGCTTATAACATTATAAGTATAAGTATACCATGTCGGGTCTGTTGGAAGTCTGAATATCAGGGTGTGCCATGCATTTTTGTTTGAATCTGTTCGCAAAGGAATTTACTGTCAAAAAGGGGTTGAAATCCCTTAGTTGACTGTAACACCAAATCTTTTCCTTCGAAGGGAAAAATTCCAGGGGGTGAATACAGCGAACAATCGGATTGGTGATTTATTTGGTTCAGCGTCATCGTGGCATACGATACCGCTGTGGCGTCTGCTGAAATCTGTGGCTCCGTGCTTTAGATTCAACCGCTCGGATCTACGAAGTGGAAACGAAAGATAATTTTTTAAACTTCAAACTTTTTAAACTTTGAAATATGTATACATGTACACCGTAACTCTATCGGCCGAACGATATGCCGTACGCTAAAAGACGCTCTTGCAGCAGGCGATATTAGGGAGGTTTCGCAAGCGCCCGGTTAGGCCATACGACGACGTTTATCTATTGTTTGGGTATACCCACACAATAGATAAACGTCGTCGTAGGGCCTAACCGGGCGCTTGCGAAACCTCCCTGGTATTTGTGGTGCCAACCACTGCTTTGTATTTCGTTAGATTTGCGAAACCTCACTAATATGACATCACTGTGCGAGTAACCACCTAACCATGGTAATCTACAGTCCCTGATGCGCAGTAGAGCTTACGTCTTTCAACATTCACGAAATTTTCAGAAACTTTGATGGCACTTTCATGATTGTGTAATTTAAAACATCCCTATGTATGCATACACCTGAGAGAGATTATTTTTCTAAAGTCTTTGATCCCGGGAGTCAACGTGACATTTGCTCGCTGTATCACATACCAAAGGTACGGCGACAGGTGAGTAAGGCACTTGCCACTTGCTGGAAAAAAACACAAATGGTTATAGCAATCTGTGAAGTCGCCTTTGCTAAGAAAACTGACCTGGTCCATTCATAAATGCTTTATTTTTGCGGTAGCATAGCGGTGAAGCATCGCACATGGATACAGTAAGGTCGAGTGGCATAAAGTTATACGGTATACGGACACGCTGACGAGCAAAGGTTTCATGGTCATGAACCCTAGGCTTCATTTACATAGAAATATACGGTACACAAAAACGCCGGTTAACAAAGGCTTCAAATGGATTCACGACCGTGAAGCCATTGTTAAACGGCGTTTTCGTATACCGTATACTTCTATGTAAAGGAAGCCTAAGGCCCCGATTACATAGAGCTATACGCTATTCGGTATTCGGTGTACGCTACAAAATTGGACATGCACAATACGAACAAAAAGCGAATAGCGTGCCCTCAGAATAGTTTAGTCTTATGTAAACCACTCATGGAAATAACCTTGCTCGATTCACACTATACGCGTGCCCTTCGAAACGTGCCTAGAATACCGAATAGCGTATAGCTCCATGTAATTGGGGCCTAAAGCCAAGCGCACATTTGCGACAAAACTCAATGCGTTAGGAGTGTCTGTTAAAATCGACTGACCTGGCTGAATGACGAGTCGACAGCGGTGGGCCAGTCGACTTTAAAAACACCCCTAACGCATTGAGTTTTGCCGCAAATGTGCGCTTGGCTTTAGGCCCCTATTACATAGAATTATACGGTATACGAAAACGCCGGTTAACAAAGGCTTCAAATGGATTCGCGGCCGTGAAGCCAAGTCTTGTACTTGTATGGGAAGATTGACTCAATATTCATTCCAAACGGCCGTGTTATCGATACGTATCCGTCTTCGTATACGTTGTGGATCTAAAACTCTCTAACATTTGGCTGTTGAGATAAATAGCAGATGAAAGGGCCTCGAAAGGGTCAGTAGTCTTTCCCATGAATGTTTGTTTTCTTCATTTTTTTGCATGAAGTAAATTTAGCTCATATACACAAAGAAGGTGCCATATTTAATATCTCAACGACGCGATATTTTTTAAATCTGAATGGTAGCTTATAAAAATTGTTTATCAAAGCCGGAGATCCAGTGTAACTCATCTTCGATAATCGAAGGCCGATCTGCTCACCACTGCGTTACATCGCACATCACCCTTCGAGAAATTGATCGGTCCGCGGCGAATCCGCTGCCTCTCAAAGAGGAGGCCAATCAGAACCGGTCTTGTAAAATTTGAATCGTGGTACAAATAGTGGTAGCCGAAGACCCGATATAAAGTGCAATATGATTGGTTGAACGGTAACGTTGGCATCGTGCCAAGATACACCGCGGACCGGTCTATTTCTCGAAGGGTGGTGTGCGATGTAACGCAGTGGTGAGCAGATCGGCCTCGATTATCGAAGATGGTGTAACAGCGATTGTTGCTGACGTCAGGTTTGCGGTGGGTTTGCGGTGAGGGTGCGGTAGCTAAATGTGGACGATTTGTATAGATAGGTGATTGATGAACATGAAACTCTGACATAATAACTAAAAAAAGTCACGACCGGATTCGGCGGCAGTTTGCTATTTTTTGCTAATTTCTGTAACTTTTTTCCATTGCCGCAAGCGATCGCAAATCGTAGTGGTGGATTCCAGGGTTTCGTAGAGTGCGTTTTCACAAGCCTCTCCACGTGATTGTCCACTTTAACGTAGCGGTACGGACACCAACGTGTCGCATTAATTAATCACAAAATTTCCTGGACATGACGCAAATTGAAGATCACTCTGTGACTGACCACTTAGTGGAGTGTGATATTTAAAGGTGTGCACACATTTGGCCCCGTGTTCGCCTTCCCACACTCGGCAGATGTTATGAATCAAAAGAAAAAAACGGTAGGAACTACATAAATTCAGCCTTTTCGTTCTTTCTGCCATAACGGTTTTTGATTTTGCCCACTCGTGTGGATTTCTGCGCCGTGCTGGCCTTTTGAGGAACAACGGTTTAAGGTAGGCGTTATCTGCTAAAATTCCGGTGGTAAATTTCGTGGTTTCTGTGTTCGAAGTTAAAAAGAAACTTTTTATGCGAAGATAATTACTCGGCAATGTGTCCGCGAGGGCGTAAGTTCGTAAGTTCGACAGTTGGTCGAGTCACCAGTTTGCACTCTGACCATAGGGAGGTTTATAAATCACACGATAAACGTAAACGTTAACGACAACGTTATTTTTGTACCGAAAATGCAATATAAAATCTGGTGAATGTGTAGTATGAAAAATAACGTTGTCGTAAAGTTTACGTTTATCGTTTGATTTGTAAACCTCCCTATTATCTCAAATTACATGTAATTATCTAGAAATCTTTCTGTAGAGACTGCGTGTTAAGTGTAAAGTCTGCTGAATAGGCCTACATCTGGCATGCACGGGGAACGTTTTGGTGTAGTGCTGTAGCGTCAGACTCGAGAGCGAGACCGAAATGTTCGATTCCCTGCCGAGTCGCCACATTCTCAACTAATCTGAAAGGATCAAGTAATGCAGTGACAGAGCCGCTCCTTGGGTTCCACCGAAAGATTTCGGAAGAGGCCGTGGTAAACATTTAAAGCACTTTGAGACTGGCGAACGCGCTATGTAAAAGCTTGGTATCATTATTTGTTTTTGCAGAGAAATAGCAAAACATTTCAATGCATTTTTTGCCGGATCGACCCCTTTTAGCCTGTCTTGATTGGACTAGGCAAGCTATAGGAAGGCTGGGGTACACATTACCATCTTATTAGTTAGGGTTTAGGTGTGGGCCTAACTTTTACAAAAGTCCACGCAATACGTGCCATCTTATACGTAAGAAATTTTAACATGAAAACATCCATCACGAATGTCAGTTGATATTAGATAATTAGATAATTGATATTAAGATAATTAGATAAAAGAATAACGATATTTGAACTGATGAGATAGTTGAATAAAGAATCACGTGCCAGTTTTCAACGTCTCATAGTTTAAGAGATGTTTTTTGAAATTTCTTTCAAAGTGAAGAATCTTTTGGATACTATGAGAATTTTAATAAGCTGATATTAGATGAATGCGATTGATAGGGAATCGTTGGTTTGGGAGGTGTCGATTTCAATTGGTGTAATCAACATGGGTATGGTGACTGATTTCACTGATTCACTTTAAGGGGCCGTCTCAAAACTGTTTTGATGCCAAAAAAGACGAAGTGATTTCGGCTGGGGAAGGGGCATCCTCTTGCAACAGGTCCTCTAAAACGCGCTCCCCTATTCGCACGTCCGAGGCCCTGTTGAAATTGGCGCCTTTTCGCGTGGAACTAGCGACAGAAAATCTGTCGCTGAATACAACCAATCACAGCGAAGCTTCTCTCCCGCCATGGTCACTTCCAAATATGGTGGTTTCAAACATTCCTCGATTCGCTGACAAACTCGCTGGATTTTTTAATATTCCTGAATTAACTTCGCGTAAAACTGGTTGTCATGGATTATCTAGATAATGGGTAAGTACCGACGGGTTCAAAACACGAAGATATGATCCAGTTCATGTGTTTGGGGCAGCTATCATTCCGACAGCATGCATAAATTATGGAATGAGATGCATTGCTATGAGACTGGTACCCGCTAACTCATAACACCAGATATATGTGCATACGTTACGGCACTAGGCGCGACGTCTGCCCATTACATCAAGTGGCGATCCCCCACTGCATTGCATGGTTTATTCGTGAATTACCAGTTGGCGAGTACACATGAGGGAACAGCCCTCTTCCCCATCAAAACGGGGTGGGTTTCCCCAGGGCATTGTAACGCGCTATGCAGAGTGGAAATGCCCTGGGTTCCCAGGATGGGGAAGGGGGTTCTCGATCTGGGGAAGCCCACTTCATCTTTTTTGAAAAAATTGGCATCACTCTTTTTTACAGGAGAATGACTTTTTATATGCACTCTTCAGAAAGGAACAAGGTTCTGGCTACATGGGCCTATTATGGACTGTATGAGTCAGAGTATAAACGTCCCTACATTGATGAAGCTATTAGGGAGGTTTCGCAAGCGCCCGGTTAGCCCGTAAGACGACGTTTATCTATTGTTTGGGCATACTCACACAATAGATAAACGTCGTCGTAGGGCCTAACCGGGCGCTTGCGAAACCTCCCTAATGTCAAGTGCCACTTTATCTTTTAAAGGGGGAGAGGCAGGGAAAAAATGAAGCCACTTCGTCTTTTTTGGCATCAATGAAATTTTGAGACGGCCCCTAAAATGATGACGTAAATGAGTATTACAGTTCAAACGAACAAAATGGACATTTTTAACAGGCACCGCTTATCCATTCTCTAATCAGAACTTCTATACAAATGACACGCAAGAAGCTGATTCAGGGATCTTGATACCATCTCTCTCGCAGTCTTTTAATTTTTACGGTTGGCAACACTTGATTGGTGTCAACATGTTGTCGGAAAGCATCCTCCCACAGCAGAGGTTTTTACCTCGCTCCTCTTCATCCACTCACACAAACCCCTGCTGAAATAGAACATCCAGTGAATCTGGTGTCGCTGTTCCATACTCCAGTTGCACTCACTGTTTGGCAGGACAACTTGGAGAATTACGAATTTCGTGGTTTTACCCCGTTTGACCTTAAAGTTTTGTGCTTTACAAATCACTTACATCTTTCCAAAATTGACTGAATTTTATCACAGAGGTTCTTCCTATGTATAGGAAAGATTATTTTTGATTGTTATTAAGAGTCATAATTATTTAGTATTCACACCCTAAAATGCTGCATTCTGATTGTGCAATGGTTTTCTGACCGCCTCATGCTTGCCTGGGAGGCCCAATTTTAGCAGGGCTTTGTGTGGAGTGTATGAAGGGGAACGAGACCAAAGCCCTGCTGTGGGAGGATGTCGAAAAGAGTTATGGATCGGCAAGATGGAACATGTATAGTCTTGAACTGAAGTAAATTGACAGCTAAAATTTTCGGTTCCTCAGGAATGGAGGCTTTACGTTCAGCAGCGTTTATTACACGGCTGTTTGAGGCTTTTGAATCCTTATAACCTCTTTAGGTTCTAGACGATGAAGTAATCTGTCTTACGTGTTTCTTTAGGTGTTTACATCGTTATTGGGCAATGAGAACGTTGCGTCATTGCTTGCTCATTTGCATTTCAAACGACAAACTTTGTACACAATGGAAATTTCATAGCTTTCGTTTGTATATCTAAGCGCACTGATATTGGAAATATCAGAAATGCGAAATTTGATTTGATGACCGCATGCTTTAGACAAAATATCAGTGCATGCTTTCCTATCATTCTATTTGCCAAATAACCATTTGTGAGGAAGCTATTGTGGTCAAAAAAAGTTAAGTACATATTTCACCATGAAAGAATACTCGGAGTAGAAAACGAATGATACAGCATCATGGCTGAATAAGTACCAATCCACAATATCAACATACGAACTCGATCACGTTTGTGAATTTTCTGTTTTTTGCGCGCTCATTTTGTTGAGGAATTCAAGACCTGCGCCTTGTTCTTATATAAGTCTCAGAAAGTGACGCGGTATTACTCGAACCGCGGTTAGTAATTGACAACAGGATGATCAATTCACTTCGATGGAGGCCCAAACAGCTGTGATTAGGAAGGTTAGGGACCCAAACGCTAAACGTAAACCTTACGACAACGTTGTTTTTCATACTACACATTCACCAGATTTTATACTGCATTTTCGGCACAACAACGCCTGATAACACAAATATCGCCAAAAATTCAAACGGGATTTTCTCAAAACGCTCAAGGGTGCCAGAGTGGCATCCGGCGGATTCTCAATCTCTGTCATTTGGAGATATCAAAAATGCAAAAAATTGCTGTTATCCAAAATCAGACACTTCTTCGTTCTGCGTCCAGACTACTGCTGCAATAGCGTCATTCTGCGTGCGACGTAGATCTATAGATTTACGGTGTATATTAAACTTTGAAATCTATCGTTCGTTTCCACTTCGTAGATACGAAGTCGAAATTTAAAAATTCAAGATGCACCATAACTCTCTCGGTCTTACATGATATGCTAAGAGACGCACTGGCAGCAGGGACATTTGTGGTACCAACCATCTCCAGAAATATTATAGGTCCTGGAAATGAAGTTGAATTTCGTAATTCGTAATTCGTCAGATTTGCAAAACCTCACTAATATGCCTGATGAGGGCGAAGCAACGCATCGCATGCAGCAATATGCAAATTAGCTTGCCCTCCATCCACCAATTAAAAACACGGTAACACTACATGTAATGCATGTCAAGTTCAAACGAATTCGCCAATTAGATCTCTTGGAAGAAACCCCTTCGTATTTACACGAAATCATGATCAGCGGTGAGTAGACTTACGGAAATCGATCGCATCATAAAGGAAAAATTGCTTCACCCCTTTAGAAATTCTTATATAAACAAGACCCGGTGTTGGTGATATACGGTCACAATCCGTCGCCATGACGTTGGCACTTTGTCACCGTCAAGGAAAAATGAAACACTACTTATCAGTTTTTCATGGCCTCACACGATCATTCCCCGACAATCGTATACCTATGAATCAATGCGGATCGCAGCAATTTCATACCGGTATAGGAGATTCTCGGTGTCTGCCTTGAGCGAATCGCAGTAGAAATTATCATCGGTGTCTTACCGATGTGGTACTCGCTGCTAAATCGATCGATTGATGATCACGGTTCATCGGGAGTAGAGTGTTCAACGCTGAAGAGCGCGGTGTCGCAGTGGCATGAGCGTCGGAGTCATGATCGGGAGTTCTATTCGCTTCGTACCTTCGTTGTGACCTTCGTACCCTTTGAAAGAATCAAGTTGGGTAACCAGGGCCGTAGCTAGCTTTTTGCTGGGGGGGGGGCACTTTAAGCAGATGAGCCCAACGGACGTGGGCTTCGCCTTCCGACGCCGAAAACGGGTGGTCTGGGGGGCCTCCCCTAGAAAAATTTTGAAAGTTAGAAGCTCTGTGATGCGATTTGAGGTCAAGTTCCTGCACTCTAGCTAAGACATGAACAAAAATAGTGATCTTTTATCACATTTGATTTTGCAGAATTTGCCGGGGGGGGGGGGCATTTGCCCCCTGTCCCTATGCTACTACGGGCCTAGTAACGCTGAATGACCTACTCCTTGAGTTCCCTAGATACGTTTCTGGAGAGACTGGGGTGTACATGTAAAGTCGGTTGACCACTCTGATTGCAGCTCGTTGGAAAATAACAGTTTTATCGCCGACGCAACAGTCCTGGGCGAACGCGTCAGTGGGTTTAGGCCTTCTAACTCGGCCGAATTTGATCAAATTTTTTGAATTTGCCAATTTAACACCGACGACTTTCAAACAATCATCTATCAGTTTAGGAAATTACAAACATCATTAAAAATTTGATGACCTCGAAAAATATCCGTTCTTCATCCTTTTTGAGAAATCATGTGATTCTGTTCGGACAGAAGTCAACGCGACGACCTCCCGTTAATAATTGATTAAACCCTTTAACTTCATGAATAATTGAGCTATGTATTGGAAGACGATTTCTTTGCCTACAACATTTTGGCGATCGGAAATGCCCAAGGTGGAGAATTGGAAGTTGTGCATATCCATCTGCATATCGTCTTGAAATCCTAGGCAGTTTGGTGTTCCTCAAACATGTCAAACGTTTCTGGTCTGGCGGGTACCCGTTAATGTTTCCGATCTGGGGATACTCTTGATGAAGAGATCCTATACTCCCGTGGCTGGTGGCCGTGATATGTCCGTGTCAATTTCATTGTTAACTGAAACGCAGAACTAAAAATATGACGAATAAAAAGGACATCGGTGACGATAAAAAAGGTGTCAACGTTGGCGACAGAAGACACATAGCAATTCGTACATGTTGGTTATGTACAGTCTTTATCATAAGTTTATCTCCACCTGATACTTTGAATATTTCAAATACTACTGGGCCAAGTTTAACAAGGTTTGTCGTTCCATATGAAAATACATCTTGTTGGTCATATTTCTGCGTCAAAATTTTGGAAATTTGGAAATATCGAAATTCTGTAATAGCTCATCAGAAACCCCCCTGAAAATCAACATTTTTATTATGTAATTTTTTGTGACTTTTGTTGCAGTTTTGATAGAGTGGAACATTCTGAGGATTTGGGCGTCAATCATGGCAGTGTTTAGTGGGTCTATATCAACTGAACACTTGGGAGGATAGGTTGGGTGCGACTCCTGTGATCGTGCTGTGTTTACGAACACAAGAGTATTTTGAATATTCAACTTGATATCTGAACTGACGAACCGTGCTGCTGACGGAAAACGCTCAGACGTCCTTTCTGAATTGAGGATGTCATCACCGGAACAAAAGTAACTTAAAAACAAATTTAAGACAAAAGATAGTTAAATAGATTTCCATAATCTTAGAAAGTAATTACCGGGCCCCTGTTTTTCGCTGCAGGAAGCCAAAGTATTCGTAGACGCAGCGTCGTTAAAATTGTATCGACGGATCAGCTAGTGATACCAACTCCGTGATACAAGTTGAATTGTGTATCGCTAGCTGTAACAAATCAGAAATGGGATATTGCACCACAACTATAATATTTCGATGTAACGCCCCGAGGCGACTCTTAGTAGGAAATTACTAGCCTTTAATGTGGGTAGTATTTTTACCTTGATCGACAAGTGGCTAATTATTTCTTAAATCATCTGCTAGTTCAATTACTATTGACTATGGTCTATTTAACCTTTTGCAGTTATCTTATTTCAGATTCATAATTATTATCTGCAAAAGGAAAGTGCAAGGCTTACGAGTCATTAGCATGTGCAGACCTACATGTACCCAAAAATTGAACACAAAAGGCGGCACACAAAATGATATAATAAAAGGAATCGTCCTCCAGAAATTTCGCAAATTTTCGCCCCCAACCGGGGTCTTCTTCAGTCAGGCTGGCACTTTCAAGTCGAGCTACCAGAAGTGTTGGGATCCAGCTCATTACACTTCTGGTAGTTCGACTTGAAAGTGCCAGCCTAAAGAAGACCCCAGTTGGGGTCGAACATTTGCGAAATTTCTGGAGGACGACTCCTTTTATTGTAGACCTACATGTACATATCTAAATGCACGCTATTTATTTATAGATGAATAAAGCCTAGTTGTTCATCTATGTTCGTTAATTATAGACCCTTCCTATCAGTGGCTAATGTTGGAACTAACATTGTTCCCTTTGACATCATCATCAAAGGAATTCAAGAACTGGAATTCGTTGTGTGGCGATTTGAACGGTGAGAATTTCCTCATTCTACGTCAGCTTTGAACACCAAGCGCCACATTATAGAAGTGGTGCAGAGGCTATGCAGCTACGTCATAATCCTTGCATAATTAGCTCATTCATGCATAATTAGTCATGGATCTGGAGGGATGATATATAGGAAGTCAACTTCCAAAATTTCGCGTAATTTTGGAAGTTGACTTCCTATATACATGTATCATCATTTTGTGTGTCGACTTTTGTGCTCTCGCTTTGGTCTGGAGGGAAATATAATTTTACATTACAAATAAATTAGAAAAGGTAATTGCTAATTTTCACGCCTGATAAACAAATTAAATGCAAAATTTTGGGAAAAGGTGTGGTTTTATTCTCTAGTGCATTTACCAGAAAGTTGTAATGATTTAAGAAGTACATGTAGTCAACAAAATTTTTAAGACGTAGGCAACAAAATATTTTGCTTTTGGTTTGTTTACATTTTTGGTGGTACCTCCCATAGAGAGTGAATCTCGCCTCCAGGCAAAGCCGTGCTCCAGCCATATGCAAAACCTGTGCACATATGCGAACGTAAACACTGCGAACGAGGTTCCATTAAAAATTTGTTAAAATGGGTTAATGACATTTTCAAATTCAGTCGGTCAAAATGTACATTTTGTATTATTCACATTGATTTCGAAGCGGCAGATTTTGCAGAATACGCCTCCGATGTTTGGCTGTCTAATGCATTTCCCATTAGACTAAAATCCTTCTTTCGCCTTTTTCTCAAAACGGCACTTGATTTGAGGACATGTCAACAAACCCCGCGAGCGATTTGCTTTAAATTCAGTAATTTCTAACAAACCTTCCATCCAATATGGCGGCATAAACTAAGGGTTAAACAGCAAGTGACATCACGTGCATACCCTCTATAGTGTGTTTTCGCACGGCCAGGTTAATCCTTCGAACTATCGTTGTTGCAGTCTGATCGACGTGAAAGGCGAATGACGGTGATTGACCCTACACGATAGAATTCAATTAACTTGGTGAATAAAAATGTAAAAAGAGGAGTAATCAAGGACCGAGGTCAGTTTTGTGGCTTATTTTGGGCAACCGTGCAATAAAAAAAAACAATTCGATCAAGCTTGACTTATTTCTGCAGCCAGATTTTGAGTTCCGGGTTCCCAACCTCGTTACCACTGTCTGTCTTCCCTTCTAATTCAACCTCGCTCCTCTGCTCGTCAGAGACCATGGAAACAGAATTTCATGGCAAATTTGAAGAATCGTGAAATTCGGCATTTGTTGCCAACTTCTAGATCGCTTCACGGCACCGTGTAGGGTTGTAGCAGCGTTTGAATTGTGTATCAAGGGCTTAAGAAGCCTTAATCGCAGAAGTTAAGCCCTGGGGACGAGACTGGGGGATTCCCAGAAGGAAGCATGCATTGTTGTAAAACCCACTGAGTAGATAGATACTTTCTTTTCAATATTACTGAAACAAAAGTTACCAAAATCATCAAACACTGACATCGCCGTTACGAAAATGTGACACGTGTAAGTGACATTACCAGGTGGTAATGGGCAAATTTTACCAATTTTTGGTGTATTTTTCAATTTTTACACATTTTTTGTGTAAAATTCACCCATTACCACGTGGTTGTAATGTCATTTACACGTGTCACATTTTTGTAAGGGCGAGTATAGCAAGAACAGACATCGCAGTATATCATAGTACAGACATCGCAGTGTATCAGTAGTACAGACATCGCAGTAGGCCTATATCAAGTACAGACACTGCAGTACATCAGTTACAGACATCGCATTATATCAAGCACAGACATCGCAGTATATCAAGTCTCTACAGACATAGCAGTATGTCAAGTACACACATAGCAGTAGGCCTAGGCCTATATCAAGTACATGCATCGCAGTATATCAAGCACAGACATCGCAGTACCGGTATATCAAGTACAGACATCGCAGAATAGGCCTATCAAGTACAGACATCGCAGTATAGGTCTATCAAGTACAGACATCGCAGTGTACCAAGTAGACATCGCAGTTCTCAAAGTACAGACCTCGCAGTATATCAAACGTGCAAAAACAATGCGTCTTGAGTGCTCAGTTACACCAAATGTACCTGGTCGTATCGTTGTCGCAGACGGCTGGCTATCTCACCACCTTATTAAACATTTCAAGCATATTTTCCGATACGTGATATGATTGTGTCCGTGTGTATCATCAGATGAAACGCGGGTTGCAATTATGATACCCGCCATTGATTCTTCCCATTCCGATATTTCGCCATCCTACACCGATATCAAAAGCGTTTTACGCGGTCAAACGGTCATCCGATGATACAGTAGCAATAGCCACAGTTGCAAGCGATATCCCTGGCGTTATCTTTCAAATCGTTGTACATTTTACATGTGCATGTCTATAGAATCATTACATGTGTAATACGTACATGTAGTATCTATACCGCTAACTCCCCCGTGGTTTCTGATCGAAATGGCACCATTTTCACAGAGAATGACATGGAGGTAGTCCTTTAGTGGGTGGCATTATATTTTTTACCCCTTATGCCATCCTCTGGCCACAGGCATCCTGTGAGTATGTGCTCGCCACGAGTATCATGCTAGTTAGTAGTAATGATTGTAGCTGATTCCCAAAAGTTAGAAAATCTCCTTTTACTTCGAGATTTGTAGTACATTTAGATCCGGAATGCTGTACAAACCTCAAGTAAAAGCGTTTGCTAACTTTTTTTAAAGCCGCACTGTAGCCTATTCAATTCAGAAAGTGCTACGTCCGCGACGTTAATAGTGTAGTGTAAAACGTACTATGTTATATCTGAATACATTAGAGCTCTGCCTGCAGTTTTTGCATTGTGTGCCGAAAACTGTACCTTGATTCGTTGAAGTACGTATCAGGCAAGCAATAGGGAGGTTTAGAAATCAAACGATAAACGTAAACGTTAACGACTTTGGGGAGGTTTCGAAATCAAACGATAAACCAAAACTTTACGACAATGTTATTTATCATACTACACATTAACCAGATTTTGCATTGCATTTTCGGTACAAAAATAAAGTTGTCGTAAACGTTTACGTTTATCGTTTGATTTCGAAACCTCCCTAATGTTACTTTGAACCGAAAATGCAATATAAAATCTGGTTAATGTGTAGTACGAAAAATAACGTTGTCCTAAAGTTTTTCGTTTATCATTTGATTTCGAAACCTCCGTATTTTGGCGACATTCACGAAACTATGATACCTCCACCTGCATTTTCCAAATACCATAAAATTCAATACAGAGGGGCTTTAACCACTGCAGTCATTGATACCCGAAAGCTATCATACTGGCACAGCTTCAAAGCGCTTCACATCATTAAATAAACTCAGTATCTCCAAAAACGTTTCCTTGAGCGTAAAATTTGATCCCGTCTGACTTGTTGAGAGTGTAAATTGGCGATTTCAATGGGAAATCTCCTTCCCTTTATCCATTGTCTAACTTGGTTCCATGGGCTTCGACGGTGGCGCTGACTGGTAGAATCAGCGCCACGTCGGACGTCCAAGGAACCAGGTTATGGCTGCGAGAATCGTTACCTACTGCTGTTCAAACTGCGTACAAAAACTTGGAATACCATGCCGAAGTATGAAATTAATACAGGTTGGAGATTGATAGTTTCTTCGTCTATTCAGTTTTGCTGGTTTTATGCAGGCAAGTATTTATGGAGTTATGGCGATGTTTTTAACAACGCTCTACTCCAAATGACCTCCAATTCTGTGTGGAGGACGAAATTTCTTAAATGATTTCTCTTCACTCGTTTGCTTTATGCCAAAATAAATTACACTAATGGAAAGCTCAATGTCTTAGCTAAACACTGATATACACATGTATGGTTTATGTGGTGGTTGAATTTGAACGGTCTTCTCGATAAACGCAATTTTGTGCGAGGTGTCCGATTTCTCGAATGGGGTACTCGAGAAGCCTCGTCGAGGGCCCCGATCGCCTATTATTTTCCCGCGCGCAAAATAAATCTGCTGTAGAAAAGGACCTTTGCGGGTCGACTGACCTGGTGAAGCAATCTAGATGTTGGCAACATATCTTATTTGAGATTCCTAAAATTTTGAGTTCAAGCATCTGTGAATTCTTATAATGAAATTTGTCTCATGTTTCCATACCTCATTACTGAAAGCACCGGTTTAACGATAGTTTATTTCGTTTTTCTTTTCCTTTTTTGTTTTTTTCAACTTTCTGCTGAGTTTTTATGCTTTTTTGAAAATAGTTGTCTGGATTTACTTAATAATTGAATTGAATTCACTTCCCATATTAAACAAAAAAGTGGCGTTCGGTCAATAGACTTTTCTCTTTGCGTACCGGGTACCTTTAAAGAAATAATGAATAGAGAACGTTGTACTTCTACATGTAACACTGGCTTTTTTTCTTGATATAGGGTAAAGTCGTCACGAACCTAAATACATGTACAGGATTTGATTTGGTGAAAAAAATTGTCTCGTTCGCCGCGTCTCCGACAAATCCCACGCCTGTTGCAAATGCTGCTTGCGTGTGACGACCGCAAATCAAGCAACCGACGCCGTGTTATTCACCTACGAAACCATTTACCAGAATATTCCTTCTGGGCTGAATAGTAAAAACGTGTTTTTGTCTTTAGCTTCCGTTACATTTTAGTTTAGTTTGATCATTAAATTTTTCGTTGGCAGTTTTTCTTAGTGGAGGTAAACGAAATATAATATTTGATGGCGGAATTTTTATCATAATCGCCCCGAGTCTGAAACTGTTTTCGACACGACGATTCCTGGTGAAAAACGCAAAGATTGTCAGCAGGTTTTAGATCGAGAAACCCGTATCGTTAAATGTTATGACCTTGAAGACAATGACCTTGGGTTGACCTTGGTTTCTGGTTCCACTCCAGATGGCGCTTGCTGTGGTGAGATTCGTAGGTCAGGTAGAGAGGTTTAGAAATCAAAACGTTAACGACAACGTTATTTTTGTAGCGAAAATTCAATATAAACTCTGGCTAATGTATAGTATGAAACGTTGTCGTATTAAGTTTACGTTTATCGTTTGATTTCTGAACCTCCCTATTGAAGACTTCCGACCGGAACTGCCCGGTGACGTCATTTCCGGTTATTTCATGATGCTGTATTTGCGTAATCAGCGACCGGAAGTAAACAAGGGGTTTCTCCAGCCTGTTCTATTTTTAGAGGGATTTTCAATGGTGTGTACCTGACCTACGTATCTCACCACAACATGCGCCATCTGGAGTAGGCCGGTAGAACCAGACTAAAGCCCCCGTCACAATGTACTGTGGCGACGTGGACGGGCGAATCCCCGCGAACTAGAATGAAATGGTCCATGGACCATGTACAGTCATTGACAAAAGTTTATCTCCACCGTCAATCGTCCATAACTTCCTTATAAAGTGAAGAAATTTGACGCGGTTTTCAGCAAATAATACTTCAATCTTTTCTGCATCTTCCTTACACAAACC
>NMRB01000205.1:238158-252826 GCA_002633025.1 Notospermus geniculatus
TGATCGAAGTTACCAATTAGGCATTGAGACTGTTGCTACACATAAAAGAATGAGTTGAAGCATGGTACCTACTTGATGAAAGGTAGTCACGCTATAACAGTGCGTTGAACTTCTCAAGTGACGAAAATGATGGCGGCCATTTTGTCAGCTGAGGTTTCGTCATAGTATCAGGCCAGCCTAGGTGTTACCACTCTGGCTCTATATAGGTTGGACTGGACACCAGCCTCATCAAGTTGGGAAGGGAGACTGAGTCACCTCATGTATACATGTACTTGGCACTTCAAGTCAGTACGACCGCCTGCAAAATTAACTGCGTTCTCGATATACTTGGCCGTAGGTTGACTATCAGCCTTAATCAAGGGCAACCGACTCGTGGTGGTTGGTGGGGACGGCGGTGGTGATTTATCTCAAGGAGGCAACTAATGATGTTTTGTTATCGTCTCGGTGATAAAAAGGCTGTTGTCATAAAGCTTGTGAATTTGTTGAATGTTGATTGACTTGTTATGAATTCGTGAGAGGAGGAACAGCTGTGCGAGGTGTAGTGTGTGTCGAAAATGAATAAAAAAAAAAATAAAATCGCATTTAAACTCATTAAGATCTTCATTACATTGATTGAGAAGTTCTTTTATGTTTTACTGACAACAAACAAAAAAGTACCCGTGACATATTGGCAAAGAGAAAGGTTTCTGACAGATTGTCACATGTCTGCATTCCGGACAACAATTAAGAACAAAACGTGCCAAGTCCAACGTTGCTCTTGTTTCGTCTTCGTCGAAGTATCTGGGTGATTTCATACATGTATTCCGCACTGACATATAAAGCCAAGCGCACATTTGCGGCAAAACCCAATGCGTTAGGGGTGTCTGTTAAAATCGACTGACCTGGCTGAATGACGACTCGACATCGTTGGGTCAGTCGACTTTAAAACACCCCTAAAGGCTTGAACCCACTGTCGCGTTTTCCCGCCGCGGTTTCATCACTGCCCGACAAATTCTTTGTTATATTCTCGGTCCGCTGCCTTTTAACAAAGTATTTTCTGGCGCTGCGTTTTCACGCTGCGGGAAAACGCGTCAGTGGGTTCGGGCCTTAACGCATTGAGTTTTGCCGCAAATGTGCGCTAGGCTTTAGACACGTCGAAACGGCTCCGTTCAGGTTTAAAGTTGGGTTCTAGTTCATGCAAGTGTAAAAACCTTTTATTATTGAATTTTCATAACTCTCATTGAGCGTTTCCGTCGTCGGCGGGAGAAATCAGCAGAGCAATACAATCCGTCTTTTGCGACTTGAATGGCGTAAATGGGCGAGAAAGCTTCGCTTAATTTCCATTAATACTTGTAATCTTAGTTGCTTTTATTTTTATGTAATGTTCGTCATTCTTAATAGAATTTTATTTCTTTTTCTTGTTATTTGATAATTAAATAAACGATAGAATTTTGAAAGGACAATTAAATGTCCCTAGACTCGAGCAGTTCACAGATGGTGGTTCTAGGATCCAGAAAAGACGTGTTTTGCGATTAGAAAGCTGATAAATACTGTAATCATTATTGATTCCCGCTTACAGGAATACGTTTGCAGGAATATCGTGATACATGGAACAACTTAATGACCCTATAAATAACAAAGGGTCCTTATCAACATGAACTAAGTGTTTTCCCCATCATCGTGGAGGACAAGTTCTTTGTCATTCAAAAGGGGCTAAGGTTTAGGTCCTCGCACTTCCCTGTGACCCTTTTCGAGGAAATCTTCAGGGTAGTACATCAGGTTACCTGCCGGTGGCTTCCCTTTCGATTTCATGTAACAATAGGCCTCACTATATAGTTTATGCAGGAGAGATAATCGAATAGGGCCTGCTTTATACTCAGCTGGTCGGACGGAAACTGGCATAATATTCTAGTCATCGGATATCAGAATTGGATGAAGTACATTGTATATAGTAAGCCTGAAGGCCAGGACCGATATTCATAAAACTACTTAAGTCTAAGTGTGACACTTATCCTTTGTTGAACACAAAAGATAAGTGTCACATTTTGACTTAAGTATGTTTGTGAATATGGACCCAGGGGCCTTATTCACAAAGCCCCCGGAACTTTAAGGGCACGCAAATCCTTTGTCTGACTGATAGTAAACAATAGATTGTCCGCAAAACGCACTCCAGTTAAGCCCCAGTCACATCACTCCGGGGCCCGTACGGCGAGTAAAAACAGACATTTTGGCCAATTTCTACGATGCCCAGTTTGATCCAGTCTAATTTCCGCTTATCCATTGAGGCGATTTCGGCATAATTCATCTTAGATCCGTGTTTCAGTCTCTAAAATCCACGGCAAGCCACTGGGTGGGGAACATCGTACGGGGCCCGGTGGATTTGTGACCTAGGCTTTAGTTAGGAGAGCTTCGTGAATGAGGTCCTTGGGTTTGCGATTGTACCGCAAGCTATTCCTCGGTGAAGGGCGATTGCCTACAAGTGTGTTTACTCGGACGTAGTATTAAGCCTCGCTTATGTCGCCCTACGCTGTGATAGAAATAGCGTCAACAAGTTGCAACTGATAACTTATGTCGCCACCGACTCGAAAAATACAGATCGGTCGCAACTACCTGGAACTAGTTTATCGCCGTCTTTTGAGTGCTTATGTCGACACAGATTTCTTTTGATTTTAAGTAAAACGTGCTGAAGTTGAACACGTGCGATTTTCAGGATCTGCATATTTGTAGTTTGCAACTAGTTACTCGCCGACGCCCGAGAGCTTACGTCACCTAGAAGTTGTGACTGATTAGTTCCAACTACCCGCCGATTATCAGTTGCCAACTAGTTCTGACTGTACGTAAGGGCGACATAAGCGAGGCTTTACATGTAAAAAGAAAGAAGAAATCCAACGCCAACGCCTATAGGGGAAATGGTTGCTGGTTCAGGGGCCTGTTTAATAAAGTGACTTTAAGCTAATGGTACCTTTAACCAAATGGAAAATGCATTGAGTTAATGGTACAATTAACTTAAAGTCACTTTATGAAACAGGGGCCGTATGCATAAAACATCTTACGTGTAAAATTTCCCTTAAACTATTGCAGTTCCAAACAAAAGATAATAGAGTTGTTGTTAACAACANGATGGTGGCGCCCCCGGAGGAAGGAAGGGACCGCTACGATGTGCACGCAGTTACTTTTCGCAATAGATTCCAATTGTCGGACGGAATATCTATTTTCGGACGGACGCCATATTCTGAACCAAGTGGCACCGGTTGTGCGCATTGTATTATATACAGTGAGATGCAAAAGTGTATTAAGTTTCAAGGCATAGCTCGAAGGTCACAGTTTCAAGGTCAAACACGGCTGAATATACCCCTTTGGATTTTTTAAAAATTTCGACCCTCTCCGATTTTGATAAGATTAACATAGTATATGTAAAATTTCCCGTAGAATCGAATGCAATTGGTCCCATTGTCGTGTGACTAATACTCTCCGAGAAAAAGGCTTACTTCCGGGTTGAAAAAGGGAATTAAGGGTCGAAATAAAAAAAAAATGTCACCATTGTGTTCAGTGACCTTAAAAAACAAAAGTTCCGTCAAATAAACTTTGTCCGAAAATAGGTACCAACCGATCGTCGGATAGGAGGTAACCGGTGCTATTGTCCGAAAAAGCCCTAGATGGACATTGCTTCTCTCCTGCACCCTTCTGACACCCGCACTTTTTTCTACAACTTTCCAAAAGGGACCCATATAGTACATTCTCAAGGACTTAAGCGGCCCATACACGATCAATATTATTGCACAATATGAGGATTACAATGGGCAATATTATTGCCAATCTTTCTTCTACCATCATGCGAAAAGCACACGACCACCCATTTGGGCCCCATATTGTGCAATAATATTGCGCCGTGTATGGGCGGCTTTAGGAGCTGTAGGCCTTTTTCGAGGTTATCCTTCATTTCATGATTTATGCTGAATCAATTCACCTCTTGGTAGCTGGCGACACGGCGTCGGTCCACTTCCGTTGTTGATCCATTCCACTTCTAAGAAATAACCAGCTGAATTTCATTTTGATAATTTTGGCGGTCATCGAGTCATCGCGCCATCGAGTCTTCGCGTCATCGAGTCAAGTACAACAAGCCTACGCCGACTATGATCAATTTCAATGTGTGTGCACATTCACGGCTTGGAAACCTGCGATCAGTTTCATGCGCTTGACGTTCCGCGGGCAAGTATGAACCAGCCCTTACACGTAACATGTTTTGTGCATACGGCCCCAGGCCCCAGGTCATGAGTCTTTATTGTTCAGGGTTGGTGTGAACATGTTGGAAATGTAGGCCTAAACATAAACTAATACTAGGTGCAGAACTGCTGGGACGCAGCAATATGCAATGTCAATTCAGCGAGCCATACTGAAAGAACTTGTTTTTCGAAACTGCCTTTCGTCAATTCGGCTCCAGTCTGTCTCTACAATTATGTATGTGCATGCACGTACATGTATGCACATTCATACCGCAAAACAATTGGGAGGTACGTTCAATCAAAATGTTGATATCTGGCTTCCCTATTCCGGCGTTAAACGTTTCCTAATGAACTAATGTATGACTTTTATTCAAAATATCGCATTCCGCGGTCGAAAAAATCTCAACCATCCGTGGATACGATCACCGTTTGCCGGCTCAGAAACGAGCAGAAAAAAAAATCCATATAATCACAGATCCTCGTTTTGGTCAACACGCCAACGTAACATGATTTTTGCAGATTGAAGAACGATTCTCCACGGGCATTCTCGAATTGGACACCCTCATCACCTCCGGGATCAACTATCGTTAGATATTCAATCATGCTTGGCGGTTATACGGTCTATGCATCGCCTCATAAAGGAATGAAACTGGGTTTGGTTCCTTTATGGTCGTATATGTATTCATATCATATTTACATGCCTCGAGGCAAAAACAAGATCATTTTATACACAAAAGTTGGGAGTAAACTCGAGTTGGGAAGTTAACTATAGTTTAGTCAAATGTTTTCATGACTGTCTTTGATGTCGGCTTTCTTTTTTAGTTTCTTTACATTATTCGCCACACCTTGAAAACAAAGGCCGGGCGAGAAATACCATTACAAAACATGAGGTGCTATTTTGATTACTGTGGACACATTGAAGAATCTTCTGAAATGAGAATATACATTTGGTAGCAAACTATGTTCTTGCAGTGGTATCTGATGAACAATATGTTCTTTTTGCTTAGAATTGTTTATCCGCACGGTTTTGTACTGTTCTTTACTGAAAAATAGGTTGATACAATGGAATCTGATGGTGGTTAATTACAGTGGATACTTTTGCGACTTGACACCGGTTACCTCCTGATTCTGAAATATACCATCATTTCTGACTGAACAAACTTTGGCTCGTCTGACTGTAGGCCTCCTCTAAGAAAAAACCCAACACACTACATGTACATATATGTTTTGTAATGCCATGTTCGCCTGACAAAATACGTTTACACGGCGCAACATCATCTGTTAGTGTTTCTGTCGCTTCATTTTCCCAGTTGTTTATGGCCCGTATTTTAAAAAGCTCCTCAACGTAAATGAGATTTTCCCTCAAGTTTGTTTTTCTCAACAGGAGAACAATAGCCTTGAGGAACTCCTTTACGTTGAGGAGCATTCTAAAATATGGGCCTCAGAAACGTTGAAAAACATACACTGATTTCCTGTGTGTCCCCCCAAGTCGCGAGCGGCTTATACATGTAGGTATCATAGCTACAATAGAGCGCGCACATTGTAACTTTCTTTTATCAAAAGTATTACATCTGTATACAGGTGTGATAGAATCTAATGTCCCCGTCTTTCTGGTGTCCCCTTGCATTGTTTGTCACCGGATTAAGGGTATGTGGTCTCTCTAGAGTGCTATTTAATGGTGCCACTTAATCCGTGAATGTATTGTTGGGGGACATCACATATTGGGGGACATTAGATTCTATTACACCTGTACAATAATATCAAATAGAAATCGGGTTTCTAAGGTGAAAGACATTGCTTCCTACCAGATTCGAACCCACGGACCCTCGCATGAGGCATCAATCGCCAGCACTAAGGGACAGCACGCCATAACCACTAGGCCAAATCCCCATCTTCAAAAAAGATGGTTCAATGGCCTATGTTAAACGAGGTGTCCATCAGTACCCTTCGAGTAGTCCAAACAATCCCCAACCCAAACAGTTTTATGTTCTACCAGGGGTCACATAAAGGAGATACAAGTAAAGAATATGAAATAGAAACGGGTTTCTAAGGTGAAAGACATTGCTTCCTACCAGATTCGAACCCACTCAATGCACTTTCCATTTGGTTAAAGGTACATGTACCATTATCTTAAAGTCGCTTCATGAAACAGGTCCCAGTTTTTCAGAGGGCCGCTAAAATTAGACATGTCTCGCCATACATTTCCTTTAAACCCAAACCAATTTCTGTGTGACTACTTTAGTCTGCATACTAGCCAAATGCAAAGTTGTAATACATCGAGTAGTACATGCACTGCACTCACCGACTGAACTACACCCCGGCAATACATTCATGTACACACCGTACTGCACCCCGGCAATACATTCATGTACACACCGTACTACACCCCGGCAATACATTCATGTACACACCGTACTACACCCCGGCAATACATTCATGTACACACCGTTTTTACTCATCAATTGACAACTGACGAATTCCAATCGCAACGAGCGAGATTACAATGAAATGAAATTCACAAGCTGGAAATGCAATAGACTTAAAACACTAATTAACTTCAAATATTCAATTAGAGCGAATTACACGTTCTCATTACTTGTTGTCTTTCTAATAAATCCATTGTGATTGATAAAATCAACCAATCAACATGCAGCAATTATTCAACGCGGATCGTTGTCACAGGCAAGGGAAATAACATGTCTCATACACTTCACTTCTGCCATAATTTTTTATTTCCCTCGGGTTTTGTTTTACACGAATCAGTAATCAACGAAATGGTTTTCGTTCCAAATACGGAACGTTCGTCGACTTTCATCAGAATGTCGCCAGGTAGACCCTGCAGGCTGCTAAAAATTGTGGCATTACAGTGCAGGCGGCCAGCGAAATTTTTGTTCCCACCATACTTCTCTTTTTGGACTTTTTCTCCGAAATATAGAGAACGAAGTTTGAGGTACTGTGTGCAAAACCTGATGTCGAGAGTTGGATTCGAACCAGCAACCCTGTGGTAGGCAGGCGAGCGAATATCCCCGTCGAGACATGCCTAAAAGCCTGGCTCAGGTCGACATTGCGTTTTGAAGCAACTCGCGGCAACTAGCTTTCCGGCGATGGAAGCAACTCGGAGTGACTGATCAGTTGTCGATTTTGTCGACCTGAGCGCGCTTGCGTCTCCGAGCAACTGCCGGATGCATCATGAACGTCCTGATCGAGGTATAACTGCCAGTTGCTCCGAGTTCCTCTCGACCGCTGAAATGTCGACGGTAGTTTTTTGATCTTTGACGGATCCGTCGAGTTGCTTCGGGACGCAATGTCGACCTGTGGGCACCTTAAGCCTGGTCGACATTGCGTCTTGAAGCAACTCGCGGCAACTAGCCTTCCGGCGATGGAAGCAACTCGGAGTGACTGATCAGTTGCCGATTTTGTCGACCTGAGCGCGCTTGCGTCTCCGAGAAACTGCCGGATCCGCCAGTTGCCGCGAGTTGCTTCGAGTTGCCCATGTTCTACTTTTCGGCGAATAGTTGTCTCCAGTTCCACTCAGATCCGTCGACCTGCGCCTGCTTGCGACTGATCAGTTGCTTGACCGGGGGCTACCTATTTCATTGAAAATCACGTGACGTATACCGAAAAAAAGAAAATGGCGGCAGTGGAATGGAGTGAGGGCATGGAAGACGCGATGTGGACATGAGCGTGCTGTTCGAGGTAACTGCCAGTTTCTCCGAGTTCCTCTCAATCGCTGAAATGTCGACCTGCGCGTGGTAGTTTTTTTATCTGCGACGGATCCGTCGAGTCGCTTCAAGACGCAATGTCGACCTCAGCCAGGCCTAATCGTGATCGCAACATACTAGTAGTCGAACACCGGCTGCTGATCGCAACCTTCCTACTATGAGGAGGCGTGCAACCTTGTGAGATATCGCTAAGAATGATTCTTGGCATTTCCCTCATTCCACCTCGGAAAAAAATACATATAATAAATCATTCATCTGACCCCAATTTTCGTGTGGGTTTATACCAATGTGGTTCATTTTCTCCCGTTTTATTTGGAATAACAAACAATTATTGGCGAACGAAAACTCATCAGAATGTATAACGAAATATACACCTCGATATCAACAGGTGTCGTGTGCGGTGAAAATAACCATGAGGCCGTTTAATTTGGTACATTCGGTGTCATAAGATACATGTATAACATTCAACTTCAGTGTAGCTAAGGTTACACCTGTTGAAAATACCAGTGTTTTTCCAAACCCGTGTGTGGGAAAATCCCGGCGAGAGGTCACACCACTACATTGTAGTTCAGTAGCCTGGCGACAGTTGCGCTGCATGCACTGACTCTTCGGTCATTTCTGTATTGTCCCACATTGTTGGAGGCGCAAAAACGACGTCACTTAATGGCTGCGCCACCTGTAGCCGTGCGAAGAACTTACGAAAACACGTGGATTTCAAAAAGCACGGCGAGTTTGCCGTGTTCCAAAAACCCATGTTTTTCAGACATGGATTTCTTGAAGCCCGGCAATTCCTAGGTGTGACCGCAAAAAACCCGGGGATTTTATGTAGTGTAACCACGGCTACTGTTTGCCCACATTCGGCATGACGTAAACCAATTTCCACGGGGGTGTGAGTTACATCAGCAGTTGGGCCTGAATTCCAGTATCGCTGGACATTCTGTGAGGTAGATATCAGTTCTTACGAGAAGAGCAATGATGATTCATAATAGGGAGGTTTAGAAATCAAACGATAAACGTAAACGTTAACGACAACGTTATTTTTGTACCGAAAATGCAATAGAAAATCTGGTTAATGTGTAGTATGAAAAATAACGTTGTCGTAAAGTTTACGTCTATCGTTTGATTTTTAAACCTCCCTATTAACCCACAAAGGGCCACTACTGACGTTTTTCCATTTCAATTCTCAGTTCTTTCTGGGACACACTGTATGTGAGCCAATGGCACCGCCGTATATAAGTAGATATTGCGTTTATTGCTTGCTACACCCGCGCGACGATTTCAAACTGCTCGGCATTGGAAACAGCGCCGTAAGGGTTAACATAATTCACCAGGAAAATATCCGATTTTCTCAACAGTTAGTCATAATTGTTATTGGCATATCGGTTTCTGTGATTGACACTCAATTGAATATTAATTAGGTGCCGTTTTCTCGAGTATCAATTGGCATTATGAGTAGTCAATCAGGTGAAAACAAACAAGCCTGTTGAATGGTACTTGAGGACGTCAGCTTAGAATGTTCCGTTTGATACGATTTGATGAACATCGCTGTTCAATTTTTGCTACCTGACGGCTGGTTTTACCATTAGTACTGTTCTTTTACAGCGGCCAGCATGGCTGATAGACTGAAAAACACCTCTCGGCGATGTCCTTCGATTTTGGGGGAGCTGCGATCGAAATCGGCTGTCCCTTGAATCGTCTTCTGTATTGTTTTTGGGAAAGATTGAAAACTGAATTTTCTGTCTCTTGCTGCCAGGTGTGACAGGAATCTGCGTCCTAGGAATGGAGATCCGCCAAACAATAAGCCCGCTATTGTAAGGTTATATTCGAATGGTCATGGTCTCTCTAATCCCTCACTGAACAATAAGATCGAACTTTGATTCCAGGGGGATTGGGATTCCATTCACCCCTGTGTAACGTTTCTCAGTGACGCCCGTGTGCCAGGGTGACATAATAGCCGTGGTTAATACACTACATAAAATCCCCGGTTTTTTTGTGGTCACACCTATGAATTGCCGGGCTTCAACAAACCCGTGTGTGAAAGACACGGGCTTTTCGAAATCCCCGTGTTTTCGTTAGTTCTTCGCATGGCTACAGATGGCGCAGCCATTAAGTGACTTCGTTTTCACGCCTCCAACAAAAATGTGTGCCAATACAGAAATGACTGAAGAGTCAGTGCATGCAGCGCACCTGTCGCCGGGCTACTTCACTAGAATGTAGTAGTGTGACCTCTCTCCGGTCTTTTCGTCCCACACGGGTTTGACACGGTGTCGTAGAATATCATGCCCCCCCCCCCCGATATCAGATGCCCCACAACAATAGATTCTGACGGATTAAGGGTCAGCCGGGCACTGACAAACACAACTTCTGTTACCAGATGCCCCCTGAACAAAAGAAGCGGGCATCTGATATCGGGGGCATTACATTCTATGACACCTGGTCTGGAAAAACAGGGGTATTTTCAACAGGTGTAACCGTAGCTTATAATAGATTGACAGGATGATGTACAGCTGCTATCCTTTTATAAGAATTCAATCATTTCAAACCGTCCTCTTCATGGTTTTACTTTGCTGCGACAACCATCTTTACGTTCTAAAATTTCACCACTTTCCCGGGATGTAACACTTACCCTGTTACCAAAAATTCATAAGCTTATGAATTTTTGCTCTTACCCGTCAGATTCTACTGTTTGAGGCAATCACAATACTGTATTAAAGGGACCCTATAGGCAGCTAGCTGTTAAGGCCCGTTTACACATGCAACTTTTCATATGCAACTTCATGCAACTTGTTGCATAAACCTGATGAGACCAAAAAGTTNGATTAAAAAAACATGCCAAGAGATGCGAAATATAAAATACCAATAATGTACGAGAAAAAAAGACGATCAGACCCCATCTGCAGATAGTTTTTTTATCGGAAAAGGCATGCGTGGTGAGTCGAGACATGCGCGAAAGAAACTCGTTTCGGCCTCCATCGACAGCTGTTGATAAATCAGGCTTGTTCGCCGGCAGAAATCGAGTATTCGATGGCTATTACATGAACGAGGAGAAGAGGTTACATGGTCGGGCATGTACCCTGCAGTGAAGTGCTTCGGTAAACACTCGGATTGCGTGGTGAAGAATGTTCTTGCGCGAACATTGAGCTAGAAAATTGGGATTTTTCGTGGGATTTCTTCCGAAATTCGAGCCAATTGTTCATTTCACCTGCGGCAACTCCTCGTTTTCTATAATTTTCTACAAAAATGTCGTCGTTTGGCCTTTTATTTTATGTACAGTCATTGACATAAGTTTATCTACACCTGATACCTTGAATATTTCAAATACTACTGGGCCAATTTTGACACGGTTTGTACAACATAAAAGTCTGTCTTCTTGGCCGTATTTCTACATCAAAATTTTAGAAATGTGGAAATATCATTATTATGTAATAGCTCATTAGAAAAAGCCCTAAAAATCAACATTTTTATTATGGAATATTTGGTGACTTTTGTTACAGTTTTGATAGAATGGAACTTTCTAAGGATTTTGGGCTTTGTTTCATTAAAATATCTCGAGTGGTTGCTGAAATATTTGAGATTATCGGAATTTTGATAATTTGAGATTTTCGTATTTTTCAGGAAATTTTTATGCCAGTACTTAAAGCTAACCTAAGAGGGTTTATTTTAACCAAAGCATGAAAATTTCATATAAACCCAACCGAATCTACAAAAATAGGTGTAGATAAACTTTTGCTGTCGTCGTCATCAAGTAACACACCCAAGGTGAAATAAAACCGTTTTTTGTGCAAGATTACTTTTTAAAAAAGTTAGCAAACAATGCCACGAATGATGATGAAATTTACTGAAAATCAATGGCAATATGATACAATTTACTGAAAATCAGTGGGAATATGATACAATTTACTGAAAATCAGTGGGAATATGATACAGTTTACTGAAAATCAGTGGGAATATGATAATTTACTGAAAATCTGTGGCAATATGATACAATTTACTGAAAATCAGTGGAAATATGATACAGTTTACTGAAAATCAGTGGGAATATGATACAGTTTACTGAAAATCAGTGGGAATATGATAATTTACTGAAAATCTGTGGCAATATGATACAATTTACTGAAAATCAGTGGAAATATGATACAGTTTACTGAAAATCAGTGGGAAATATTGGTTCAATTTACTGAAAATCAGTGGGAATATTGATTCAATTTACTGAAAATCAGTGGGAATTTGTCGAGTGCTGTAGAAGCTAAGTAGCTGCTGTCAAAAACCTGGCGCCTGAACGACGTATATGTACATGTAGAATGTGGTGTAATTCTCCGAGCATTGTATATGATCAAGAATCGATCGATATCATTTGTTTGCCGAGAAAGTCGATCTAATTTCTTTGAGGTCACTTTCACCTCATAAGCATGGCTATTGAACGTGAATGAAGGAGCATTTCCAAATACTCGATGCGGACGGTAACCAAAGGTCGATGTATTTCTGTCTGGAGTGTCCCTGGTCGGTTGATTTCATATGTTAACATTGGCAGGCAAACGAACCGTTTTTCCATTGCATGTTAGAGAGATTTCGGAAATTTACCCAAGAGCAAGCACGTCAAATGTACATGTACGTGGTACAATTACTATGACGTTCTGTGGTCACTTAAAGCTGAACTGAATGAACAAAAACAGGAGGTTTTGCTTAAAAAGACCATAGTCTGGCCACATCTAACTTTGACCCAATGGAATGCGGATTTTTTTTGAATTTTTAGTTGGGTTTTCTACGGATCTTTAATCACAGGCGGCTCTTGAAGAACCGGTCCCGGGTAACCGGCGGACAGCGCAAAAAATCGTGGAGCGACCACGACAAGGATGATTAAAAACCGCAAAGGTCTGCCACATTACATGACTTCCGCATTCCATTGGGTCAAAGTAATATGTGATTGAACTATAACTGACGGCAGCGCCAACATTTCGCTAAGGTGTATCATGTTCTGTGCGGACTTAAGCCGGTGACAGACTGGCGCGCACGCGGCGCGTCCTGCAGGCGTTCCGCCAATCAGCTTCTTCGGTAGGTGTTTCGGTCCGTATTACCGCCTCCATGATTGGCTGATCGCTCTCCCGACGCGTTGCTTACGCGCCAGTCTGTCACCGCCTTAAGGAAGTGCATATCCTGTGTAGCCTTTCTCTTAGGCTGAGTTTGCATCGAGGCACACCCGACACGAACACGCAGGCGAACAATGGCTTCACAAAGGATTCATCCCAATGAAACCTTTGTTCACCTGCGTGTTCGTGTCCGTGTGCCTCGATGTAAACTCAGCTTTACCCATCGTGGTCTTTTTAAAGACGAATCTCTGCTTTTACTCAATTCATGCAGTTCAGCTTTAAATATTCCCTGAATTCTCCATCATGGGCGTTCCTTCTCATCCTACAAGGGTGAAGCACATTCAAATCGACATTAAACGATTTACCGGACGACCATGCACTACATGCTTCAGGCTGAATGCCAGAAAAAACACTGAGTCAGATAGCTTTTAATAGCGTGCTAATGCATTCCAATTTGATGCCAAAAGACAGAAACCTTTACACTTTCTAAGGAATTCAATTTTGCTTTTTTGCTTAAACCACTTGACACCGTCATACGGCTGCGAACATCGATGGTTCAATACCACAACATAAGGTACCCATTAGACGGAAGTTAAACATCCGCCTAGTGAGATGTTTCGATCGCCGTGATAGATACAGATCTATTCATTGTGAAGGCGTCCATTTGATTATGACATAGGGAGATTTTTCACGTGACGTCACACGCTAATTCAAGCATAGAATTCGAAGGAACTGGTGCGGCCATATTGGCCGTCACTGTCACGGGCACTGTCAATGGGGTTCACTGAAAGAAATCGGATTTTAACTGGAATATTTTCCAAACTACCTTTCTTATCATTTCAGTTTCTTAATATATGATTTGTCAAATAAAATCATAGGATCTACAGCAGTCTGATGATTGAATGACACCTGTCTGTTGTAAAAACAGACAATTAAGTGTTGAATTACATCGAGTTGTAGTGTATTACTGACGGCCAAGCACGTGGCTAATTATGTATTAATAAGCTGATTAGAATTGAGTTGTGACGTCGGTGAAGAACCTCTATACCGTACCCTTGGTGTAATGACTCAGATTGCCTTATTGTTCCAAACCGGTGTAACGTTTTTGAATGTTCCCCATCTCTGAGTGTTCCCCTACTATTGTCTGACGGAACATACTGCGACTTGACCATAGGGTACACACAGAAAAAACGTGTCGATCTATCTGCAAACCATGCACCTCCAACAACAAGAACACGACGATCTCCAAAGCACGCTCCTCGTCCCTCAGGGGTGAGGTATCCCTCATAAAACGGGTAACTTTAATATGATCTAAACAGATAAACCCACTGGCCCTTAAAAGAAGTGTTATAAGATAAAAATGACCAAGCCAGGTGTGAAAAAAGAGGTTTGTGAACTAGAATTCTGCCTTGCAATGATGATAGAGCTTGGCTTCTCCACTCAACATCAGGGTGTGTATTGTAAACCGGAATATTAGCCTTGATAGCCTAGTGGTTTTCACGTCCGCTTAGCGAACGTAAGGTATAAGGTTTTTCAGTGTTCCCCGTCTGTGAGTGTTCCCTTACTATTGGGCCGAATTCATAAAAACTAGCATTTGCTTTTTCTGGGCTTTTTCTTGAAGTGGTATTTATAAAATTTCGCTTTTGCTTCATAGAAG
>NMRB01000205.1:269137-285577 GCA_002633025.1 Notospermus geniculatus
GTTATTGCTCTACCTATTGGCTCTCATTATTGGCTCTTTAGATTATATTAGTTGGTGATTTGTATTGTAATGTGGGAGGAAACCGGAGTACTTTTTCAAAAAACAATGAGCTCTAACTTGGCTCATTGTTGGCTCTTTTAAGACAATATTGGGGATTTGTATGTAATGTCGGAGGAAACCAGATTTTCCTGAGAAAACCTGAGCTGTCAAAGAGAGTCGCCCTCTCTATTACATGAGGAATCATGGTTCGACTGGGAATCAATCACGGAACTTCACTGGCGACAGGCGCCAATGTTTGCAATCATCTCCTCTGACAGCAAGTCCATCTCCTCTCTGCTGGACTTCCTCAACGTACACATCCGCTATATTGTACAAAAGTCAACACGATGTGTTACACCGATTACAATCGTCTTACAGTAAAACAAAATTGCACTGCGCACTGCCCTGAGAAGGGATTATAATTATAATCGTTCTGCGAGTTACCGCCTGACCTCAGCTACCCGTGACGCTCGCTACCAGTGGCGCTCGCCTCAAGCATGTCAAGGTGATTAGTCATATCATACAACTAAATTCAGCTGTCAATGGGCGTGTTACACACATTGCTGATGAACCAATCACAGACAGGACGTATGCGAAGTGGACCTAACCAGTGGCGCCACATATCAATACGTTTACTCCTCACCAATCACATCACCGGTTACAATGGTGAACGTATCCTTACGTTTTCGTTCGTTCACTTTAGTCCTTTACCTACTGAGACGAGTGGCTCAGTCTACGGTTTCACGGAACAGTTTTCCAGAAATGGCCGTAATGGTTGGTGTCACCTCACAATTTGTTGGAGAAAAATGCAAAGCGCGCCAAGATGAATCAGTCAGTATGCGTGAAAAGTATGTACATGTATCTGAAGACTTTTTGCATTGAAATGTTACGGTAATTTAAGGGCATGTTTTTATCTTGCAGGCGAAGAGTTCGGACTGGCAACGCCATCTACCACTGAGGTGTCGCGTCCTGGCTGCAGCGTCCATCGCAGTGGGAATTCATCTCAACACAGATGCCAAAAAACAGTGGACAGTCTGATAGACTTTCGAAGGAATTCGCCATCGGTATTTTTATAACCACGTTACGTAACAGTAGAAACGGAGCTGAGCGGCCATTTTCAAAAGTCGGGTTCGCTTGATCAGGATGTTGTGAATCTATCGCTTTTTTTACTTTACGTACCTGTTTGCAAACGAAATAGTATCTTCTTCACGAGATTCTAGTATCATAAGTTCTGGAAAATGGCCTCATACCTGTAGTTTAGCGGAAGGAAATCACTGGCAGTATTGATGTAGTGCTGGGACCAGACTTTGGATACGGAAATCCACGACCCTGTATGACGTCATCATTAAAGTCACATTTACAAGTACATCATCGTCAGAAATTCGGAGTAGAATTTGCTTGATGTTTGAGTAACTCGACGTGAATGTTACTTTTTAAAGCCATAGTGACTTAAAATCACGGGATGGACTTCCCTACCGAGTTGGCAAACTTGGATACGGAACGCCACGACCCTGTATGACGTCCTCATTGAAATCAGATTAAAAGTACATCATCTTTAGAAACACGGAGTAGGATTTGCCTGATTTTTGAGTAACTCGACGTCAATGTAACTTTTTAAAACCATACTGACTTACATGTAAAATCACGGGATGGACTTGGTGAACCTTCGGACTAGTGCGATGTTCCCGATGGACTTCCCTACCGAGTTGGCAAACAATTTGGTGACAATATATGGAGGCAATAATTTGCTGCAGCCTTGGTAGGGAATTCCTCAGCAGTCTGACAGCAAAAATGGAGACAAAATACGGAGTCAACGACAACCCAAGACGTATCGCTGCCCGTAGAGTTCTCAAACCAGGGACACGGCTTACTTCGTGTTGGACGTCGGGTTTAGCAAACAAGGACACAAGCCAACCTCGTCTTTCTTAGTTTCAGTTACTCTCCCCATATCTTTGGACCATCTCCTAGGCAACATGAAAAGAAATGTCAGTCTAGCCATTGGGTCATATGAATAAAGACTTCTAGCAAATGCTTTTACTTCAGATTTGTACAGCATTGTCTAGTGCATTTGTACTGCAAAATTCAAGTAAAAGCATTTACTAGTTTTTATTATGACCCATTGTTTGGAAATGGTTTAGATCCAGCTTTTAGTCCGGAAAGCAAGTAACTGTACATGTTACTGTGCATGTAATGTACATGTGCATGTAACTGTTACTTTTGTAAACCGCCTGTGAATGAGATCCATTTCCTTTAAACGGAGGCTACTACAGACAACACGTGCATACTGTGCTAGTTATATTTCTCTAAGCCTGAAACTACACAATTGAGACAACAACACTTAAAGGGAGACATGCGAAAAATATTGCCCGGCGGGCACAAGTTGTCTTTGTTTTGATTAGCGCACAGCGCCGTCTGTTAATACGCGGTGACATTACGCTGTAGCACAGGCCCCTGGAGAACTATCAGTGAGTTTAGAACACGTTCAACCAAACGTATCTAAAAAACACAACACGTATCTAAAAACACACCACGAGCTCACAAATTCGTGAGCTCGGGGTGTATTTTTTACAGACTAGTGATTTTTTGTTAGGTACGTGTTCTAAACTCACTGATAGTTCTCCAGGGGTCTGTGCTACAGCATAGTGTCACCGCGTATTAACAGATGGCGCTGTGCGCTAATCAAACCAAAGACAACTTGTGCCCGCCGGGCAATATTTTTCGCATGTCTCCCTTTAACGATTGTACAAGTTTGACAGAATTCTGATCCAATGCATCATTGTAACATTTTAGTTGCAGTTCCTCTTTATTTGCCCATCAGTTACACGCATCTTGATCATAGAGTAACCGCCAGAGACCCCATGACAGGATAATAATACTGTATACATGTATTTTCCAACTGGATTTTGTGGATTCCAATAAAAGATTGCCCAAAAATCGCGTGTTGCTTATCTTTGAGTTGTCTTATGACTTCTAGTCGCAACTTTTTTGACGGCAGAAAATTGCATCCCTCAGGTACATTGTCACAGTTATTGATACGAAAGTACTCGGTAAGAGCTTTCCAGTGTGTATCTTGATGGTAAATGTAGGATTTTGGCACTTTCTATCGTTCTTGTGTATTTACAAATTTGACAGGAAGTACTGTACCATGTCACTGTAAAGGCTAAAGGCTGCAATGACTGGCACAGCCGAGGACCCGTCGGTTACACATCATATACATGTACATGTATACTCAAAAAGGGTCCACGAAATGTGTACACCCTTCCAACAAAGATGGTGGCCTACTACTGGTTCTCCCACATGACGATGTGGCCATTCATTGTCCAAGCATGTTTGAACACTAACAAATGCATCCTCTCAGACAATTATTTTATCTAAACCTTTGTGCCCATGGCCCGTTTGACCGGCTTAACGTACCTGCGGCCACTGAATGGTATTAAGCATCTGACGTCATATTTTGGTGAGAACTGTTAGACCGCCATCTTTGTTGGAAAATTCAAGAGTGTATTTCCTTTTGTCATGATGATCTCCCGCAATTTGGCTGACTTGGTAGCGTGCACATTTTAGTCCCTAGGGCCATGGCGCTTGGAGGAGCAATAGGAGTAGTCAGCCGCGCGTATTGCCAAAAGATGGCAGCAAAGTTCTAGCGGACCAATGCACAGGAAAATCCACGCGACTGGTGCTCGATCAAGAAGGAATGGGTCCGCGATGCATTGAATCTGGCCGTAGTGACACCTATTGGTCAACTCGCTGACATCTATTGGCGATCCCTATCCAAAAGATCTCCAGATAATTGTGCCTCTAACCTGGCAATAGCTCACTTATCAGACTGCAGGGTCGGATCCAGGGTTGACAGAAAGGGGGGCGTAGCTCGCCGGACGTGGCGAGCACTGAAAGCGCAAAGCTCAAACAGGGGGTCTGGGGAAAAATTAACAATTTAAGTGCTTTTACATGCATTTTCCTGGCATCTGAGAGCAAAATTATCGAATTTTTCTTGCTGAAAAAATAACTGCTCTGCCAAAAATAGGAGGGGGCCTACGCCCCCCCTAAACCCGACCCTGGACTGATCTCTGAATGCGGAAAAGACAGTACGGTCCCAGGTTTTCTTACAACTTGCTCCCTACATCTTGACGTCTGTCTGTGTGTGGTGAAAATCGCTGGCATGAAGCCGGGAAAACTTTCCCAGGATGTGCCCCCTCGAATAAATTTCAACACTCATATCAAAAGTAATGAGAAACAGGGACTTCCTCATGACTGTAGAGCACTTACAATTAACTTTTTTTACACTGGGCTATATCGCCTTTTTGAACATAGGGAGATCGAGAACAATGCAAATCCGCAAGATATCAACATCGACGGAATAATCCATGATTCCTCTGGGCGGTGACCGTTTGATCGGGGGACTGGCTCAGCGACACACATGAGGCTCCCGGAAGATTAAGGACGTTGACGATACATGTAAGTGAAAACGTGAGTCGAGCTGTTCAGAGCAGTGGGACTGTTTATCGCTTCTGCTGGCAAACAGTCATAAGCTGCTAGGCCCTTTTCTGTACTACACTATGGGCCGATTTTTTAAACGATAGTTCAGGTAAACCTCGGTTTAACCATCGGCTTTTCTGACAAACCGTGAATTAACCAAAGTACATGTAAACCTTTTGACTTTTAGAATGTTTGGCTATCAACGATTCATAAAATCGAAAAATTCACTTCGAACAAACAGTTTGTCAACTGAGGGTTAATGAAACCTGATGGTTATCTTAGCCATCGTTTAAAAAATCGGCCCTATGGCTGGTAGGCTCATTCATACAAGTTAGCAAATGCTTTTACTTAAAATTTTGCACAGCGAGGTCCAATGTAAATGTACTACAGAACTTGAAGTAAAAGCATTTGCTAGCTTTTATGAATACCAGCCAATATTGTGAACTTTTCACTGGCGTAAAGGAGAAAGCTGTCTGGCGTTAACGCCCTCTGCTAGTAAAGTGTTGCAACTTTGACTGGTGGTGGTTGTCAGTTGGCCTATTAACGCGTAGCCCAGTTACTGTACATGTACTGTACACTGTCGTCGATCTGCTGGACGACCTGACCAATCACAAGTTTGATGGTTTGGTTCAGCAATGCTCAGTAGCCCTTAAAACAATTCGAAACGTTTCGGGTACCAATTCTGACAATTGAGAGTTTTCGCAAATCCCCGAAACGCCAATCCCTACAGACGCATCACACTACTCCCCGGCCCAGAAAAAGTGTCTTTCGAACAACAGCACTGCTATGTTTGGCAATTTTTGAAGGGACATTTTTTTCCGGCCCACGTTGTAGTGTACAAAGTGCTATCAAATCTTGATTAGGAGTGTAACACAATGCAGGTTTGTCGGTCATTCCCACCTCAGATGACCGTCTTCGAGTTTATTCAGTAAAGGTTTACACGTGGGTTATTTCACTTCAGCAAAATAGACCCTGTCAAATTTTAGGACTAAATGCACAAACGTTTGACGGTGTAGGCCTACAGCAGGCATTTATGAGGTGGAAATGTCCCCCAAAATGTAATACACACACGAACAAATAATAACTACATAAGTTAAACCGAAGTCTCATGAAGTGTGCCATAACCCGTGGGCATGACAAATCCGACGCGACCTACTGACGGTGTCGTAATGTGCATAGTCTGACCAAAGCTTTACAAACAAGACGATTTCAGGTGGAAAATACAGTCGTTTGCGTAAGACTACTAAGACTTTTTTATCCACTGATTTTCTGCCCAGTTGACTGGATTTGGGACGAAAAAGCCAGGTAATCATACCCTTTGGCATGAATATTTTCCTGGAGAGAAGTTCGTCAGGTATAGGGCACGAGTCTGTTGTCTACAAAGAAGTTAGCATAATGTGAAATTATTCGAAGATGCCTTCGTTGTTTTGAGGGATGTACAGACTGAAATCGGTTAGTATGCATATTCTTACCACTCTAATAAGTCACTTTCCCTTAGATCTACTGCTACTACATGTTGTCATTGCTAGTGTTATGACATCAAGGCTGCATCTTAGTCCATAGTTACATAATGACTTCTGTGACACTGCGTTTCATTTTTTACTTTGTATGCTTTCATTACAAAGTTTCATATCAAAATTTGACAAAAATTACATTGACTAACAATGCAATAAAATTTGTCGTCAATTTCTCTTGCGTGAAATCTCTTCTCAACAAAATGAAATCGACAACACTGAGTTCAAATCGAGATCAAGTCACACCGTGTCTAGGTGTAATGAAATCTAATGTTCCCGATACCAGATGTCCGCTTCTTTTGTTTAGGGGACATCTCATGACAGAAGTTCCTGTCTGTTAGTGTCCGACCTATTGTAGCTGCCGCTTATTCCGTCAGAATCTTTTGTTTGGGGACATCTCATATCGGGGTACATGACATTCACTCTTAAAAAATTCTTGTCATCGCAACTTGTCTGCGAATATTGATGAGATGCTTTAGTCAGTCTGACGAGTTACGTCATTCATGACACAATTTACTTGTCATGGCGAGTCGCACATCTCTGTGACGAGTTCAGTTTATCCAGTTGAGAAGGTCTCTAGTTATGGCGATAAGTTGCAGGTGGCAGAACATTATTGCCCATGCGCTTCCCTCACATTTATCGCTCAATTTCTTGAACTCTAAGCATGCTGTCACCATCATTGCCTCAGTAGCCAAGAGGGTTTAGGGGTTATGTCTAGTGGTTTATATATTTCACAGATCGTAGGTTCGAATCCCGCAGTAGGCCCTGAAATTTGGGAGAGTTTTTCTTTCATATGTACATGTTATTAGTACTTGTAATTACCGCATAACGGCCTCTTGGCGCATAATTTTTAATTTTTGTGTAGCCTGAATGACGAGATGTAGTTGTTACAATGATAAGATGTCTCTTTTCCGAGGATGACAAGTCAAAACTTGTCAATTGACAAGATAGACCCTGTCAATTTAAGCATATTCTGAGAACGAGTTCCAGCTTGTCAGTACGACGAGAATTTTTTCAGAGTGTTCTACTACACCGGTGTAAAGTGCCACGGTGTTCCCCTTTATCCGTGTTTCCCCTCATTGTATGGGAAAGATTGTGAAACAACAGTGACCGATTGCACTGTGTTCTCCTGTTGAAAAATCATCGGCCCTCTAGTTTTCTTCTGGATTGAAACACTAGCGAGATACCGGAAAACGTTCACTGGTACTTGATGTGTGTGAGCTTGTTTATGTTGCATACATGTACATTTCGGTGTATGCATGTATCGTCCTTTCTCATTAGATCGGTGACATTAGCCCTGGTTACACTACATAAAATCCCCGGGTTTTTTGCGGTCACACCTATGAATTGCCGGGCTTCAAGAAACCCGTGTCTGAAAAACGCGGGTTTTTGAGACACGGCAATCTCGCCGTGCTTTTCGAAATCCCCGGGTGTTCGTTAGTTCTTCGCACGGCGACAGATGGCGTAGCCATTAAGTGACGTCGTTTTCGCGCCTCCAACTATGTGGACCAATAGAGAAATGACTGAAGAGTCAGTGCATGCAGCGCAACTGTCGCCGGCCGACTTTTAAACTACAATGTAGTGGTGTGACCTCTCGCCGGGCTTTTCGCACACACGGGTTTGACACGGGTCTGGAAAAACACGGGTATTTTTTTGTAGTGTAACCACGGTGTGTGCCAATTCAGAAATGACCGAAGAGTCGGTGTTTGCAGCGCAACTGTCGCCGGGCCATGCTAATTGTGGGCCAATTCAGAAATGACCGACGAAGAGTCAATGTTTGCAGCGCAACTGTCGCCGGGCTACTTAACTACAGTGTAGTAGTGTGACCTCGCCGGGCTTTTCGTTCACACGGGTTTGACACGGGTCTGGAAAAACACGGGTATTTTTATGTAGTAAACCACGGCTAGGAGGTGGTGCTTTGTCAACTCGAAATTGGGTGAAAACTTTTCTGCACATTTTCAGGTCAGGTTCGATCCTCTTTAGCATCGCTTCTTTGATAACACCACAACTTTGCTTTTTACTTTGCCGTCCATGTTTCCAGGCAACCATGACTGCACCGCGATCTATTCTCCTGGTTCTCCTCGGACTGGTTTTTGCACAGAATGTTATGGAATCTGAGTCAGGTAATAATAGAATGAAATGAACGAAAGGTTGTTCGAACTGTCATGAATACACATAGGGCCTACATAATAGGTGACATCCTCCATTGGCCTTTTCTTCCATTTTGCTGCTGCTGCTGCTCACTTCAATAATCTATCTTCCTTCACGTGGAAGGTTTGTTCTGTTTTTTGGGTTTTTTTTGTTTTTTATTCGGACTTGACAGAAGCAGATTCGATCTAATCCCTTGTTGATTCTTTTTCAGCAAAGTGCACGTTCAAGGCGGATATCTATTTCATGTTGGACTCGTCAGGGAGTGTGGGATACAAAAACTTTCCATATCTTCTAAAATTCATCAACTCTATAATTGATGCCTTGCCGATCGGAAAGAATAAGGTCAGAGTTGGAGTGATGAGATTCAACCAGAAATCGACACTGATGTTCCCACTGAACAGATTTTATAATAAAGCGACACTGAAGGCTTGGGTCAAGTGGATCAGATACACAAGTGGCACGACTGGAACAGCTCAAGCTCTCAAACAACTCAGGCAAATGTAAGTTTTAGGCCCCGATATTTTAGGCCCCGATTTGCAATCGCACGCGAATTGCTTTTGTTTGGGAGGCATTGCGGCATGAAATAACAAAGAACCATCGCATGCGTTGGACGAATCGCGTGTAGTATATACCCACCCTTAGACCGTGTTTCCACGAGGCGTTTGCGGGCGCGGATTCACTGAAAAAAAAAATCCTAATCATGTTGAGTACTTTCGGGGTACTCGTTTTGTCCGTGAGATGAGTAGAAAGGTACTCATATTGAGTAGAAAGGTACTGATAGCGAGTAGAAAGATACCCATAGCGAGTAGCAAGGAACTCCAAATGCAGCTCCTTGGCCCGATGAGTACCCAATTAGTACCCAATTAGTACCTTTCTACTCATCTCACGGACAAAATGACTGATGAGTAGCCCAAAGTACTCAACACGAGCCGGAATTTTTTTTCAGTGAATTAGGAGGCGGGCGCGGGTGCGAGTGAAATAGCTAAAGGGAAATACGTTGGCTCGATTTTTTCCACCCGCGCCCGCCTCCTAATCCGCGCCCGCAAACGCCTCGTGGAAACACAGCTTAAAGCTGAACTGCATGCATGAAACCAGGGCCTCTCACGTTTTAAAAAAACACCCGCGCCACAGTGCGGGCAGTGTCTGAAATAACCTGGGACATCCGCCATGTTTTAGTGGGACTCCAAACATGATAGAGTACCCAAGCATGTAGGTGGCAGCACATTTAGCGTGTTCGTTTACTTGCCTGGGCCTCACCTGGGTGAGACCCATCTGCGTTCTTTTTCGTGTGACGTCATGATCTGGGGTCTGTAGGTTATTTCAGACACTGCCCGCGCTGTGGCGCGGGTGTTTTTTTAAAACGTGAGAGGCCCTGGTTTTGTGCATGCAGTTCAGCTTTAACAGCGAAACACTTCATCGGCCGGATATTGGCACTAATTTCAAGGAGAGGGAAGTTCTGTAATTAAGTAAGTCACGTATCAAACTCGGCAAAACGTGGAGACCAACGTAGTAGACGAAATTCTCTTTTCTGATTACCGTATAAAGTTCTGTTTGGTTCCTTTCAAGCGGTTTTACCCCAAAGAACGGTGCCAGGCCAAACGTGCATAACGTTGGCATTCTGATAACAGACGGACTGTCAAACAACGGTTCAGCAACAATAACACAGGCCAAGAAAGCAAAGAAATATGGCATCAATTTGTTCTGCGTCGGAGCTCAAATACCAACAATGAAAGAAATCAACAATATAGCGTCTAAGCCCAAAAAGAGTCACGTGTTCCGGTACAAAAAGTTCAGCCAGATGACACAGGGAGGTCCAGCTATTGTGAAGAAGATTTGTAAGGAGATCAAAAAATTACCTCCAGCCACGCCGGCACCGACGACCACAACGACCCTCGAGCGTGAGTTAAAATTCGTGTATAATTTTTTTTAAAATGATAAAAACATAAGGCATGTTGTTGTTTCAAGATTTTGATTCACTTTCAGAATCTACCAAAATTTCGTGTTCGTGGACAATTTTGTTCCTCACTGCACAGAAAAAAAATTCGATTTCATCTCGAGATAAAATGAAAGTCATTTTAGGGACAAATGTTGGAGAATCTCTTGCTACTCGAATGGACATAACTGGGTCTCCACTTGAGATGACATTGTCTCCAACTGGTTAAAAGGATTCTCAGCTGTTTCCACCGGATTGTCTGTTGTCTCGAATCAAATAAACAAGTTATGTCTCCATATTTAAAAAAAACGTTTGACACCCAGTGGGTTTGGAACCCAGGGGTAGCAAGCATAAAGAGGTCGTAACCCTACGTCAGGCCTAAACCAGGCGTAGTGCAAGGGCCACAACGAGCACTACGCCTGGCTTAGGCCAGACGTAGGGTTACGACCCCTTTATGCTCGCTACCCCAGGACCTTCTGATCGCAAGTCGGACACCAGAACCACCACACCACCGAGCTCCTCACAGGAGCAGATTTTGTTTCCCCTCGATTTGTTTTCCAAGACTTGAGTTGTCCCCAAAATCAGACACCAATTTTCTCCAGCTGATGCCCTGTTCCATCGACTGGAGAACTGAGAAAACTCAAAATGAGTAGATTTTGTCTCTACTTGACATGAATTCAAGGTGTGTCCTTCAGAATGAGACTCCAGTTGCAGTTGTCTCCAGTCAATGCAAGAGGGCATCAGCCGGAGAAAACTGGTGTCTCATTCTGGGATCGAGTAGCAAAAGACTCATTTTAGGGACAAAAGAGTAGGCTAGAGACTCATTTTATCTCGAGATGAGATCGATTTTTTTTCTCTGTGTGGAGTCATTTTATACTTTGGTCCAATCTCATATGAGAAAATTCGGTATTCCAGCTAAATGTGTGTTCAAGGCGGATATCTATTTCATGCTCGACGCGTCAGGGAGTGTGGGATACAAAAACTTTCCATATCTTCTAAAATTCATCAACTCTATAATTGATGCCTTGCCGATCGGAAAGAATAAGGTCAGAGTTGGAGTGATGAGATTCAACCAGAAATCGACACTGATGTTCCCACTGAACAGATTTTATAATAAAGCGACACTGAAGGCTTGGGTCAAGTTGATCAGATACACAAGTGGTACGACTGGGACAGCTCAAGCTCTAAAACAACTCAGGCAAATGTAAGTTTAACAGCTTTTAAATGATTTCTGAATGAAAGAACATTCTGTCAATCTCACACATCAGGGCGAAAATACTGTAAAACAAGATAATTTCGCGGCTGGAAATGTTCGCGAATCAAGAATTATAGACATATTCGCGGCAGGATATTTTCGCGAGTCTCTGCCATTTTTTCAGGTTTTTTTCACGGTCTATATTTATCAATTGCATGTATTTATATTCGCGACAGGAAATGTTCGCGACTCATACACTCTCGCGAAATTCGCGAAAATTTCCTGCACGCGAAATTTTCCTGCTTTACAGTAGGTAATTCCGCCCGATGTATTCTCCAAATTCCGCCAATCTATTATATTATGCACTCAAATGTTCTTGGCTAATCATGTGCAGCAGATTGCATCATGTGATCATAGGATGTCACATCGTATCGGATCCTCAATCCTCGTATCGGATCCTAAAACCTCGTATCGGACAGCCCTCCTAGTTTTATCCAATCAGCGCATAGGCCTATTATAGTTGCTAGGCAACTTGAGAATCTCTCCATCAGCATTTCAAGATGTCTGCCAAACAAAGATTTGCAACCCTGTCTGACTCCTATCGGACTCGGCTTCGCCTTGTCCGATATGACTTTTCTTCATCCAACAAAAATCCATATTGGACTCCCTACCATCCATTCTTTGTATATTGGCGTAAAGTATACTTTGGTGTAAAGTATAGTTTAGGTCGGCGCTAGGCGGCGCTATGCACGCACCAACCTGTGCCCGCACGAGCCGCATCACGCCGAATTTGGCGTAAAAAGTGGCCTATTTGAGGAGATTCTGCAATTTATAAACTTGAAGCGAGGAATCGACCGCCATTTTGAAAATGCAACAAGTAGTCTCAATATGTCCCATGATGCCTTGCGCGCGCGGTGACAGGTCAGTGCGAGGTAGGAGCGCTACCTGTCGTGACAATGACTTTACACCAGACTTTCATGGGTGACAAAAGACGATGACTTCACATACCTTCCTGACATATGCAGCATAGTTTTAGACGAGGTCTCGGCAAACTTGTTGAAATTCGCAGCAGTAAATCCAATGGAGGATAGTGTGAATTAAATTTGCGCGGTGTTGAGTTTTAACCTTCCATTAATAGCCCGTCTAAAGCTTGCCATGACAGAGGTGAATGAGGAAATTTGTCTCAAAACACCACGTTTAATTTGCCAAGAAGCCATCCAAATCAAACGACACCAACCTAGCATCAACAGAGAGTGGACTTTTCATACCTAATGCCTACAATCACATAATTGCCAAACTGGACAATTAACTACACAGCCTAGTGGGTCCATCAGCAAACATTGGACGTTTGTCTAAAAACTAATGCTTATAAAAACGGTCCACGAGCAAACCTTTGGACGTTTGTCTAATGCTTATAAAAACAGTGTGGTATTATACCTTGTCTCCTCATGTGCCATTCACTTGTACACAGGACTACGGCCAGGGTACACTGGTTGAAACGTTGTGTTTCTATAATAAACGTACAGTGGGTTGCAAAAGTATTCATACATATGTTTTTTTCACCTCATTCGCAAATTATGCTGAGATTCGAAGTAATATTCATACATGTTAGTTATCACATAAGAACTCAACTCTCAAAACAAAAATGTTTAATTTTCTTTTACTGATCACAAAAATATCGAAATATCAAAATATCATGAAAATCCTACTTTCTTCTCATTGCAATAAGATTCTGAAAAATCCCTTAAATATGAATCTATAACTAATTGTAAGATCCTGTTGATTAAATCGGTTAAAAAATATCATCTCACTTTCGTGGTATTTGATAATCTCAAAATGGTATCGAAAATGAAAAAGTGAGATTTCCCATGACATTTTGGGTTCATATTGTAGTCCAGTGTCAATAATCCAAGCTTGTGAAGTTTCAAATCTGGACCACTGACATTGACAGAGAAATTTCATAAAAACTCCGTTCCCATGCTAAATTTAGTCATTTTTGGCGTTTTTCAAATATCAATAACATTAAAACAAGAAAAGATTTTATGACAGTTTTTTCACCATGCACCTCAGAAATCATTGTAGAATCATATTCCAGTCCCTTTTTTGGATATTCTTGAAAGTAAAAAAAAGTATGAATTCCATGGTATTTGAGATCGTGATATTTTCGTGATATTTTGAGAGAAATTCGATTTTTTTTGTTCTGAAATTTGAGTTCCGACGTGATAATTAATATATATGAAGATGAGTTCAAATGTCCACATAATTTGCGAATAAGATGAAAAAGTCATTGGTGTGAATACTTTTGCAACCCACTGTAGATAGAGTAACCAAAGAATTTCCTCAATGTTAAATTCCACCTGTCTAAAATGTCACTCAAAGAACGTTTAATTAGCTAAACAACTTGGACCGTAAACAATCATCGTCTACCCCAGCTAAATCAAACAAACAACCTATGCAAGAAAAACAATTAAAATTGACGCAATGTTTGAGTTTTCTGTCAATTGCTTCCTGTCAACTGTCAATAAATAATCCATATTAATTAGCACCTAGAACCGCTTAAGAATTCTGAGCATAAATAGAAAAGCTGCGTCACTGTGGTCAGATGTACTTCGTATTCGTATTCGATAAGATCTAAGATTTAACCATGGCCTGTTCATCAAGTTTTCAACTATTGGAGTCGTCACTTGATACCAGTGATTATGAGTTTTTAGCAGATCGAGATGATGCTGGAAGATCAACTTCAACTCCAATAAGGTAAGCGTTAGAATCGCGAAACGAGTTTTCCTATTTCCTGTAATTTTTGCTTCAAACCGAATAATACTTAATTGAGTTTTTTTCTTCAAAATTTTGCAACCAGTTCACCTGGAATTAGTCGACATTGTTAAAAACACTGTGATTTTACTGGGAAAAAAGTCATGTATTTTTACCAGGTGGCTCCTTTTAGCTGTTTTCTAACGTAATTTTTCTGTAAAATAACATTATTCCTGTATTTCTCATGAATTATCTGCAAACTTACTCAGTCATCAGTTTTTTGCTGTTAATTTACGGCAGTTCCTGTAAGTTTACAGCATGCGCTAAGCTTTTTTACATGTCTTTTTGGGTGCATAAAAAGACTGTGGTAGAAAAACAGGACACAATATACCGACTGTTGGTAAATTTACCGTATGAATCTGTACATTTCTGAGAGGTCAGTTAAATTACAAACCTCAGGTAAATTAACAGAAAAAGTTCTGGCCACCCAATTGCCAGTAGGCCTACTTTTACTGTAAAATTACAGCAACATTTTTAAATAGTCTAACTTATTGGCCTGTATGATATTGCACTTTCCATATAATTAATTTATAGGAGACGCTTATGCTTTGATGAGATGGACATGTTGCGGAGAGAAAATGAGCGCTTGACGATGATGATACAGCAACAGGGGAAAAAGAAACTGCCAAAAGCGCCGACAGAATGCCGAGTAAGTGGGACACGCTTAAAGGGACTGTGAATATCTTTTCATAATTGGCACCAATAGCGTTAAATTCGATTTCAATAAGTGTCGAATATGAGTAGAAACATCATTTTCGTTCCCGAAGTCACCGTCTGATGGCGTCGTTTTGTGACTTCGGCACTGGCTGGGCGCCATATTTGTTTTTTCATTGATGACGTCACTGAATTTCTAAGATGGCGGCAGCAGATAAACAAGACACTTCAGTTTTTCAGTCCAAAAGTGCCGTCTCTATTGTGAATAAACATAGGAATACCGAGTACAGTTATTTAAAACCAAAACAGCTTGACGCATTGAGATATGCTACTACATCGGACACGATGGGCATTTTGCCTACGGGCTACGGCAAGTCGCTGATCTTCGAGTTGGTTCCAATTCTAAAAATAGCTCAACTCTGCTGGGGGGCAGGCAGAAATCCATCGTAATAGCGCAATGGCGCCAAGCCAGTACCGAAGTCACAAAACGACGCCATCAGACGGTGACTTAGGGAACTAAAATGTAGAAACATATTCCCGAAGGAATTTTTGCAAACAATTTTCACCAGGTTGCGTCATCCGATTATAAAGGGATACACATAATTCAAGTCGCACGCCATAGTCCCTCCAATGATTAATTATCCGTTCATCTTGATGGTCGGTGGAACGATGGGATGAATGGATGCCAGTTTAAAGTTTTTCAGTGTTTCCGTGTGTCAGTGTTCCTCATATTGTTCTGGAAACACTGGCAGATAGATCGACATGATCGACACGTTTCTCTCTGTGTCCTCCATTGTCGAGTCGCTGCTTATTCCGTCAGACAATAGCAGAGGAACACTCACAGATGGGGAACGCTCAAAAACGTTACACCGGTGTCACACAATGCTATGCCCCACTCCAATCCAGACACTTCACATAGAAACTACGGAAGTTCCTAAAGATGAGGTACCGGTACATAGGTCTAGTGTTAAATTAACAGACTTATAACATGTATAATGAAAAGCACCTATTCCAGGCACACATTCGGAAAATCTACAATGAAATGATAAAGCATGAAGACGGTCGTGGCGGAGCATTCGATTTGCAGTTCAGGTAAATTACATGTAGTGTAGCCATACGTATTTAGATAAACAAATTAATTTTCCATTGTCTCTTACTTGCAAAAGCGTGTGCAGTAACCATGTTAACTAGCCTTCAAGTGACCCCTAATTCAGAACTGGTGTCAGCCATTCTTAAAATAAAAGGGACTGTTCACTTTCGGAACCATTTTCCCAACTAATTTTTAGCTCACTGGGGTGAGCTATTACGATGGTGCAGCGTCCGTCGTCCGTCGTCGTCCGTCGTACGTCGTCCGTCGTCCGTCGTTGTCCGTTAGCAGGGCACGTTTCGTAACCGCTGGAGCTATTGATCTGAAACTTGGTACATATATACCCCTAGGTCAGATGACCCACGACACCAAGTTTCGGTCCGATTCGACTCTCAGTTTGGCCACCAGGTGGCGGAAACCAAAAACACAAAAAGTACAATAACTCCTGAACTAATGACTAGATCATCTTCAAATTTTTATCATAGGTGTAGCTAATAAGGATACATAACATATATAACGGGTTTTTGATTTGACCTACTTTTCAAGGTCACAGAGGTCAAAGTTCGACAAAAGTGACGAA